>CM046446.1:16276503-16346451 GCA_025506515.1 Flaveria trinervia
ACTTCTTCGAGCAGAAAGATTTGAACATGAGGCAGAGGAGATGGTTGGAGCTCATAAAGGATTATGATTGCAAGATCCATTACCATCCGGGCAAAGCCAACGTGGTGGCGGATGCCCTTAGCCGAAAGGAGAGACCCGAGCCAATTTGGGTGAAGGCTTACCAGTTGGTCATGACCTCTGATGTGATGAAGCAGGTCATGGAGTTTCAAGATGAGGCATTGAAGGAAGATCATCTTAACTCTGAAAGAATGAGAGGTCTGGTCGCGGAGTTGGGAGAAAACACACTCGGTGTTAGAACCCGATTCGGACGAATGTGGATTCCTCGTTACGGGGATTTACGTGTGAGGATTATGGATGAAGCTCATAAAACTCGGTACTCCATTCATCCCAGTGCTACGAAGATGCACCAAGACATGAAGAAAGATTATTGGTGGCGGGTATTAAGCGTGAGGTTGAGGAGTATGTGAGTAAGTGCCTTACTTGTTTGAGAGTGTAGGCAGAGCATCAGAAGCCGTATGGGAAGATCCAACCTTTGGATATACCGGAATGGAAGTGGGAGCATATCACAATGGACTTTATTACGAAGCTACCGCGTACCGTGCGAGGATATGATGCTATATGGTTGATAGTTGGTCGTTTGACAAAGTGTGCTCACTTCCTACCGATTCGCGAGACATATTCATCCGAGAGATTGGCGAATCTGTTCATTAAGGAGATTGTAACTCATCATGGTGTGTCGGTGTCTACTGTGTCTGATCGTGACACCCGGTTTACATTTAAATTTTGGAAGAAATTTCATGACGCGATGGGGACGAGATTACATATTAACACGGCTTATCATCCTCAGACGGATGGTTAGTTAGAAAGGAATATTCAGACGTTGTAAGATATGCTCCGGGCATGCATCATTGATTTTGGAGGTAGTTAGGATGACCACTTACCATTAGCTGAGGTCTCATATAACAATAGCTATCATGCCAACATTAGTATGCCCCCTTATGAAATGCTATATAGTAGGAGATGTAGGATGCCCTTGTGTTGGGGTGATATTGGCCATAAAGAGTTAGGAAGCGTCAAAGTGGTCGAGGCTATGACTGAGAAACTAAAAAGGATAAAAGCCTTTATGAAGGCAGCTAAAGATAGGCAAAAGTCGTATAATGATAAGAGACGTAGATCTATTGAGTTCTAGGTGGGTGATAGAGTTATGTTGAAAGTCTCACCTTGGAAAGGTATCATTCAGTTTAGAAAGCGGCGTAAGTTGAGCCCGTGATACATAGGGCCTTTCCAAATCACTGCTCGAGTAGGGGAGGTGGCCTATAGACTAGAGTTACCAGATGAGTTAAGTGGAATTCATCCAAAATTCCATGTATCTCATCTTAGAAAGTGCTTAGCAGATGAGGATATGATTGTACCACTAGAGGATATTGAGGTAGATGAACATCTCAATTATGTGGAGCAACTAGTGGCGATCATTGACCATAAAGAAAGGAGATTAAGGAATAAAGTGGTTCCTCTTGTGCGTGTACAGTAGAAGCACAGGAAGGGATTTGAGTCTACGTGGGAGACGAAGGAGGAAATGAGACAGCATTACCCACGACTGTTTGGGGAATAACAGGTTTCAGGGATGAAACCTATATAAGGGGGGTGGACTTGTGACACCCGGTTATTTTAAAAGTCAAAGAAAGAAAAGGATAAAGTAAAGGAAAAGAAAGAAAAGAAATAAAGCCCAAGTAGAGGGACCAAAGGTGTCAAAAGGACAAAAACTTTGAAAAGTTGGTGTAAAAGTGGGCATGGCCACCCACTTCATGTACAACACCATATCTTCGTATATTCCTAAAGAGAGAAAGAACAGAGCTCGGGTTTGAAGAAGAACAAGAAGAAAAGTTCAATTCAAGGTAAGAATTCATGGTTTTAAGATATTCTTAACTGGCCTTGCCTCGATTATATGCTTATGTGTGTTTGTATGTGTTCGGGTGTGTTTTTGGTGGGTTTCTAGGCGGTTGGACTCAACTGCAAACGGGTTTGAAAGAAGTCAAACCTAAGAGGCTACAAAGGTGAGTTCTAGAACTCCTTTTTACTTGTTTTAAACTATTTTGGGGCTGGAAATGCATGTATGAACATTTTTTTATAAAGTTGGGTTTTGTACCCGTATGTGTTTATGTGTGTGTTTATGGGTGGGGTTTGATTTTGGGCTATGTACGTGTATGATGGTGTTTTTATTATGTTTCTAATGCTTAGAATGTATGATTTAAGCTTAAAACATAATAGGTGATGTTTGGGGACTGAATTATGATGTTAAGTGTGACTTAGGTTGCTCATGCGCCCAACTAAAAATAACTAACTAAGTGTCCCATACGCCCAAAATCTCATGCGCTCGAATAGTACTCATGCACCTAGAAATAGGCTGAAATTGACTAAGTGTTCATGCGCCCAGATAGCTCATGCGCTCAGGCACTCATGCGCCTGCATAGTGCCCATGCGCCTAGAATTGCCCATAATAGACTAAGTGTTGCTCATGCGCCCCAATAGTGCCAATGCGCCTGAAAGGCCATGCGCCTGCATAGTGCTCATGCGCCTGCATAGTGTTCATGCACCTAAAGACTTAGAAATATTTTCTGATTTTTGGGGAAAAGGTGAAAAGTAGGCTTTGACTTGGGAGGTTCCCGGGAGCTATGTAAGTTGACTTTTTGAAGTCATAGATGTTGTGATGGGCGTGTATGATGATGTTTGATTGGTGCTTATGTATGAGGTATGTATGATGTACGTTATGCATGTATGATGGTGTCTTGTATGGTGATGTTTGTTGTTCATGTTGATGTTCCTGTTATGTATGTTTATCTTTCCCGTGGCTTTACGTGTTATAGTTGCGAAAGAAATGATAAAGTATTGTGTAACGTAAAGTGAAAGATAATGAAAAGAGGAACATAATGATAAAATGCATGCATTAATGAAAGAGAAAGTAAAGAAAGGCTTGCAAGCAAAATGTACGGAGGTGCACGACTCTAAAATGTCGTAAGCTCAACTGCGTGTGGTTTAGCTAACCCTTAAGGATACACGCATGGGTCTAGTTTTTGTGACTGACCAGTGATAGTACATGGTTTATAGTGATTACTCACCCCGGTGCTGGTGCCAGGCTATGTGCGTTATGGAAGTCTTTTATGATCTTCGGCCCAGTACCCACTTTGTGCATATGGTTGGGGTGTAGTATACAGTTGGGATCTTTGTCGCTTGCCCTGGTGCTGGTGCCAGGCTATGTGCGTTATGGAAGTCATTTATGATCTTCGGCCCAGCACCCGCTTTGTGCATACGTTTGGGGTATAGCTGATGACACTGATCCAGAAAAGAGATAAATAGTTAAAGAAAGAAAGTGATGAACAGTAAAGGAAGATAACAATGTTATTATCTATGTGTACGCACGATGTGTGATCATGTACGAAAGTATAGTATGAATTGAAAGAAAGTAAAGAATGGTTTTAAACGAAAGTAAAGTATGTTTTATTTTAAAACTAGAACTCACTCAGCAACGCTGACTTTTATGTGTTTCCAGTTGGCAGGTAGAGGTTGTTGAGGATGGCACGGGGCGACTACTTGGCTTTTTTTGGATGATATCCATTTTTATAATGCTTTTTTAATGTTTCCGCTGCAATATTTTCTTTAATTTAATGAAAATATATGTTTTATGTGCGATGATTGATCAGCTGTGAGCGTCCCGGGAACAAGGCATTCCACATTTTTTCAACAAAATTTCACCATAAAAATTCTGTGATTTTTTTTTATTTTTACAACGCCTAATATTTTGATATACTTTTTTACAAAATAATCATCCACCCTTATTTATATATGTGTAAATATGGTTATACACATTTCGTAAAAATTGAGAATTTTTTATATTTTTTAAAAAAAATATGAAAAAGGAAAACTAAGGAAACATTTTTGTGTTTTTATTTTTATATATTTTTTTATTTTATAATTTTTTTATTAAGTTTATGTTAATTACCATTTTGTCATTAAAAACTAGTGGCTTATATTGGTTCGTAAAGTTCTAAAAAAAATGTATGTATATGTGTATGTATATGTGTGTGTATGTGTGTGTATCCACGCGCACGTGTATATGTGAAAAGCAAGTTGGATGCTACAGAGTTTTTAGTTGTTTTATATTTTGACAATAACATTTTGTCAAATTGATACTATCAACCCACTAGATTTATTATTTTATTTTTTTACTTTAAACACATATCAAAACAACTTTTGGTAATAGGTATAACAAATTTGTTGTATTGTTTGTGGCTTTTCAAGTTTAGCCACATAGGTTATATTCTTTTATATTATGTGAGATTTTTAGTGTTACGGATTTAATTTTTGTTTAAATGCTATTTTATATATTTTAAAAACCATATATCACACTCCCAATGATACAAGTTTAAATGCATAGCAATGATAATTACTTGACTTTAGGTTTATTTGGTTTCAAAAGTTATAATTTAAATTTTATTTTGTTATTATAACTAAAGTGTATTGTATTTTGTTTTTTTATAGCTTTAAAAGTAATAATATTGTTCTAAATTTTACATATATATTACATGCTTATTTTTTATGTTTAAATGTAAGTTTCACTCAAAACTAATCCGTGACAAATAAAATGTATTAACATATTTTTTCTAGAAATAACAAATATACTATTACAACGCGGTTATTTTTGTGTACGCTTTAATATAATTTTATTTGAAACCAAATCATACAGCGCACAATGAAAATCAGTGTACAAGTATAATGTAATTTTAGTTCTTTTTAATGCATCGTAGTTGTTTTTTATTTTTCAAATACACAATTAGGATTTATTTGTTTCCACATACGTTTCAATATAAATTATATCCGAGCCGCCACAACGCACAGAAAAAACACTAGTTGTATTTAAAATCGAGTGTGTTTTTAATTGTAGGCTATGGCGAGTGTTGTACTATTACGATATTACAACAAAACAACCGATTATGAGTGAACATCATCGTTGCTGGTTATTAGTATTCGCTTTTGTTGTTTTCGATTAGCCATGCCAACAATGAACAAAGTCACGTTAGGTAGATAAGGAACCAAACTTTCACGCGATGTACATGATAGAAAATGTATGTTATTGATATACCCAATTTATTTTATTCTTGCTATATCTTTTATACACACGTATAAATTCATGAAAAAAACAGACAATAATATGTTTTAAAAACATATACAATAAACCCCCCATAGAAAACTCTGGTTATTCCTTAAAAGTTCATCAATAGTTGAACCCCAACCTTTAGGGTTTTAGCATTTGTTCGCCGGCGGTGGGTGGTGATACGCATAATCGAGGAAGTGGCGATGGAGGTGGAGGACGATGTACAACCACAACAGCACGTCGTACAAGCTCGCCATATCAAGAAGAGGGCTCTCAAGAACAAAGCCCTTTCTGTTTCCTTCAATGAAAAGGACCTCAGGTATCCATTAATCAATCCTTTTAATCCCTGCAAGTTCCACCTGAAAATATCAAATTCAATGTTGTTCTTAAACTTATTCTAGTTCTGGTTATCACAATCTGATTTGTTTTCACCAATTATGAATCATAGTGTGTGTATCTGTATCTTGTATATCTGTATGAGACATTGGGAGTATTGTGGGATAACATTTGAAGTTTTTTGGGTGATCTCTTCTTGTTTTGATGCTAAAGTACAAGTTTTTGAGCCATTTTGATTTTTGGATGGTTGTTTAATTCAACTTTAATGTAATTTGTCATTGAATTTGAGATAAAGATGATGAATTTTAATCTTTACGCAAGTTTACGCAAGTTTTTTTGGATGGTTGTTTAATGTAATGGTTTTTGACATGTATGTTTGTGAGGTGTGAAGTGTAGAAGTATGTGTGGTTCTTTGGCTTGAATTATGTTTACTGACAGATAAACATTTGATATGAAGCTTAATGCTAAGATAGGGGTGAACGTAGGCGGCACGAGTGGCATGACATATTCATGGTGTAATCAAGAGTCAAGAAGTTTTTGGGTTGAATCAGTTAGGCCTCTAAAACTTTTTGTTTACTTGATGTTAGAGAAAAAAACGAATCTTACAAAAAATTTGTAAATAGATAGAGTAGGTGTGTTTTCGTAGATAGTTTAGTACAATTGTTTATCCATAGTTAAATTTCTTGGGAATGCCTTTGTATAATGTGACAACTAGAGAAATCATGTCGATACAAATTACATTTGCAATTGAGTAATGGTGCAATGGGTAAATAGGTTGATTTACTTGATGTTTCAAACAAGTGAGGCATTGAGGTTAATTTTATGACATTCTAACATTGAAATTTGAATGTTTTTTGTTTGATTATAGAGCTTAAAATCATCGGTCCATTTACTAACTTGGAGCATAGTTATGTAGTTGGCAAGATGGGTGGGTTAGGTCATTGTTTTAAATGGGTTCAGGTCATAGCGAGTCATTATATAGCATAGGTCGAATTGCGTCAATGGTCTACCACACATGTCATTTCTATAAAATATAATAGATAGATAATGTGTTAATTATGATTATAAAACAATATTTATGCACTAATAATATTAATCTTTGAAGAAAACAAATTAAGAGACTTAATGCATAAGAACTAGACTTTGGGACAATGTTGTAACAATCGGTCCTAGTCGGCGATTAATCGGAAATCGGCCATCAACTTTGGCGATTTCACATAATCGGAGGGTTAATCAGTAATCGGTACTAGTCGGAAAAAATCGGACCTAGTCGGACCCAATCGGTCAAAATTGGTCAATTTTTTCAAAATCAATCAAAACTGCCCAGATTTTGTCAAAATCAGTCAAAATTTGGTTAGGATTGGTCAAAATATGTTAGTGCTTGAATTTTTTTTTAAAATTAATTATATATATGTATACATATACACAAATATACGTATAAATTATATATAAAATTCCAATCCTATTAATCCTTACTACTCCCGACTAATCCCGATTAATCCCTAGGTGCTACCCCACCGCCCGACTAGTGCCTAGCGATTTTTACAACCATGCTCTGGGAGAGTTTTTTTTTGCCGTATCTATCAAGCCATGTTTTCTCCTACAGTTGAATTTGTTAATCTTGTGTGTTATATAGTGATTTTGTGACTGGATTTCACAAGAGAAAGAAGAAGAGGAGAAAGGAAGCACAAAATCAGCAGCAAGAAGCATTACGCCGCAAGCGTATTGAACTGCGCAAAAAGGTACTGCCTTCATGTTTTTTGTCATATGGAAGCTGGTGTGTGCTTGGAATATGTATATCTGGCATGTTAGGTCTTTCTAATTTGCCAGTGTTTGTATTACTAGCTTTATATGATTACAAAAGAGAATGCATTTTCATTACAATCTATTTACAATGACAATCGTTAATGTGTAGACTGTTAAGGATTTATAATTATGATGAACTCAGTAGATTTGCGTATGTAGAGAGCGGATCTGTCACTTACCACCTTCTTGATTCTCAATTGTATGGCAGAGAAAACTAGACAGAGAGTATGTTCTGTATGGGGGAGCTCCACCAAATCCAGATGGCAAACCTAATGAAGATGACGAAGTCAATGAAGTAGAAGATGCAAAAGGCAATGATGATGACAATGATGATAATAATGATGACGATAATAATAATGATGATGAACATCTAACATCGGTTTCTGGTACGTGCACATGTGTTTGACTGTAAAATTCTGAAGCTTGTGATAATATTTTAAGTAATTAAGATTTGCTTCTAGATGACTTAAGAGGCAAATGATAACAACATTATTTGAATTTGGAGGTGGAAAAATGGGCAGGTTGCATAGTGGATCAAGGAGGTCATTTTGCCTTCTGATACGGGTTGGGTTAAATGTAGGCACTTTTTGTCCAATTTCTTTTTTTCTTTTTTTTTTTTGACTTCTTATAAATAATCTGTGGTTAAATGTGATTATGAAAACTTTATTTTGATGGTAATAATCTATGTTTTTGCTGAACTTTTACCTATTTAACCCTTAGAGACTAACATAATCCAAATTGATCATCATTTTCACTAACATTTGATTGCCAATTTCTCATATACATCTGTCCATGTGACCTTTTAGTTATGAGCACATTCTATAATAAGAAATTGTTTGAGCAGTAGTCAAATGTCTTAAATGCACTTCAAGAAAGGTTATGCAATTGATTTTCCTGAAATCTTCTTTTTATTGGGGGCAAAGTGGACATTTTACAATGGTCTTTCAGCTTCATCTGAATTATCTCTCTATTGACCATAGGGACAAAAGTGTATGACGCTGGTAATATCAAGGTCATGGTGACAACAAGCGAGATCTCTCGTGAAGACGACTCTGTAGAAATTCTCAAATTGACCCTAGGGTCTGAAAAGAAGCCGAATTTACCTGTGATAAAGAAGAAGCCCATCAAGAAAGTTGAAAAAAGAAGATCACGATCAAAGACTCTAACCAAAAGGGATAAAAGAAAGGGTAAGAAAAAGGTTGAAAAGAGGCGCTAATAGTTCTGGTACCTCTAAAAATTTCCAAACTTTCTCACTCGTAGCTCTGATGTGGTAAAAAATATTCGAGTTGTACGCAGGTCACTGCTTTTTATGCATTGGTTACAAGATGTATGCATTCTTTTGTGATGGCTTATGTTACGTTGATGGCAATAGGTTACCAAATTTCCTGTTTCTGGCAGTTGCAGTTGTACTTATGCTTAATTCATTAAAGATTATGCACGGTGTAGGGTATGTAAAGCCCAGATTAATGTCAAATTCATGACAGTAAATTGCAAAATGTAGGCTCCCATATCTTGCATTGTGCTATGACATCATGTACGGTATGCATTAAAGAGTGTGTGTGGTGTCATCAAACACAGTTTAAATCTCAAATGGATGTCATATGTTAAAATCATCAATGCGTATTCTGATCATTAACAATGACCAGTGACATTAATTTGGAGCAATAAGATTTCCTTATTTGTCTTCACTGAAGACTATTTAAGATTCCATTCAAATAGAAACGTTTGACTTCAAGTAAAGCTTACACTTCTCATGGAGTCATGGGATGGGAAATACTTGCTTTCTTATTATCGTTAATTTTATTGTTAACTTTTTATGATAAGTAGGAAGTTTAGAGTTTGGCTTAAAGTTCCCTCGGAATAACATGAAGGGGTTTGTGTTTGGGACGCCAGTCAAAGCGGATGCATTCACTGTTAAGGACAACCGTTGAGAACGTTTGCGATTATGTTTTTTTATCTTTTCATTAGAGGTTGCAAGAAACTATGTTATTACAAAAAGCATAATAATTTCAAATAAAACAATTTAGAATGATGTATAAATTAAATATACACCTTAGACTTTCAACCAACTTGACCCCTTCAACCTATTGAGATGAATGTCTAGATAACCAAATGCAAGTGTATAAGTTGAAACGGCATATCTCTAGTTAGACTTATGGTCTATTACAAAACAAACTAAAGGAATAGTTAAGTTTTATCATTTCTGAACTTGGCCACCATAGTTTTGGTTTTTTGGGAATTAATTTGAGAGCCAATCAAATAATTTGCTAATGTGGTCCGTAACTCGGTTATGGGAAAAAGTTGTATGCCATAACTTTCTTTAAAAGAAATAATTAAAAAATCGGTATATAAATATATAACTTAAACATGTTTTATATTTTATTTTTATGATGATTTTAATGTATATTTTGAATTTTCTACATTTCAACATATATTTTATTTATAATCACTTCAAATATATTTCAAGCACACAAGTTGTGCTTTAGCTTAGTCCTAGTTCACCGGATTGTCGGGAACCTCCAAGTTCTCTCGGGCTCCCATGGTCACCAAATAGGAGTTTTATAAACTACATATTTGATACACGTTAGTAATTCTGCTGAGCATTAGTCAAGCATCACCAAAGACCCAGATAAACCCAAAAGCCTAACCGAAGAGTTTGATAATAGTTATGTAGCAGTTAATTTGTTTATGTTGTATTAGTTGTCCAGTAAAACTTTCATGTCACGCAGTTACCATTCATGTCTAGTTTAATACTTAAAAAGAATTTTATAATTCCCTCTTCTTTCTCATTTTAAACATTCTACTCTTACACAACTATAAAGATATAAATGCAAATGCATCAAACAAAAAAAAGTGTAACCTCATGAACTGCTTCAAAACATGTTTAAAACCTCTGAAAAACAGATGGTTTGTGATGTGATTACTCCAAAAGAGTCTACAACCTGAAACTAAAGGTAAACAACAGGCGATTTTACCCTATCCCTCGATATACACATTCAAGATGGAGAAAATTAGTCTCTCGTCAAACAAAAGAATTAAATAAAAATACAAAAAAAGAAAAAAAATCTATAACGTAATGAAACTAATCTGCGTCTGAGATTTCATCTTCATCTTCATCCAGGATGTAAACTAGAGCGCGCTTTCTCGATGCAAAGACACAAGCAACACCTCTAGATGCTGAACATTTATAAAATGCATCTTTGGTTATTACAGAAACAGAGTATAATACAAGGACACATGACAACGACGACCATGATGATGATGTATATACCAAATGCGCATGGCTAGAATACATGGATACATGAACCATGGTATTGATGTTGATGTATATACCAAATGCACACAGCTAGAGAGTACATGGATACATGAATCATGATGATGATGTCGATGATGCAAGTACCAAATGCACATAACTGGAGACGGGTAAAAGAAGAAAAAAAAACTCCGATTTGTTGAAAGGGTTACTTACCACTAACTGCTAGGGGGGCGATCACAGAGTGAGGAATTCCTCGTACTTTCAAACTATCCATTTGCAAGTATACAACAGAGTCCTGAAATGAACATACCAAGATTTAGGGAAACAGGATTATCAAATTGATATTTACAACTCAAAGGCAGGCTTCATAATATTATCCTAAAGGTGGAAAAATGGGCAAGTCTTTCATTATTGTTTGTTACATAATTGTGTTCCAGGACAGGTAGACGAAACAAGGCAACCCTTTGTACAGATGAAGCAGGACAGGTAGACGAAACACTTTCATTATTTGTTTGTTACATATTTGTGTTCCACACTTCCACATGATTGAAAAAGGCATATAATTTCAATGATATTATGAAAAGTATATTATTTTAAGGCTTTAAGCATTAAGAATACA
Source organism: Flaveria trinervia (assembly GCA_025506515.1). NCBI lineage: Eukaryota > Viridiplantae > Streptophyta > Magnoliopsida > Asterales > Asteraceae > Flaveria > Flaveria trinervia. The sequence goes on from CM046446.1 coordinate 16,287,670, forward strand.
CTAGTACGATATCCAACCATTTCCTTTTTGCTATTTTTTATTTTACCAATAAGGCGTATTGGAGATAAAACATAATCTAATGGGCCCATTAATAAGTAAATGGGGAATTGACGCCTTGAGTTTTTTTATTGCTTCATTTTGCATTTTGCGAGTCTAATCCTCACTTCGACGAGAGAAATCAAGAAATATTTGTTCTTTTCTCTCACCATATAAGTGGGACCCACAAAACAAATATCTTAAACGTCCAAGAAGAATGATAGCTGTTTATAATGATAGCTATTTATCTTGGATCCAAGGGAAATGAAAAATGCTATCACATTCTTGTAACACTAGAAGGATTTGTACCTTAAGTTCTTGCAATTTCCAAAGGCTTGAAGAACCTAAGCTACGTATAGATACAAATGGAAAACGTCCAAAAAGAATGATAGCTGTTTATAATGATAGCTATTTATCTTGGATCCAAGGGAAATGAAAAATGCTATCACTGTCTTGTAACACTAGAAGGATTTGTACCTTAAGTTCTTGCAATTTCCAAAGGCTTGAAGAACCTAAGCTACGTATAGATACAAATGGAAGATCATCGGCTTGAAAAATCGTCACACAAGCCTTCTCTGAGTTTTCAGAAGAGGAAGACGGCCCATTCAATAGTAGAACAAGTTGACATTCCTGTTATCAGCAAAATATTAATAGTCTACCCATATATCCCACAGAAATGACAATATTGCACTTCTTCACAAAGTTTCAAGTAGTATTTTTATCATTGACATTATTCTAATGAACAATCTTGGATTCGTTCAACAATATCTCTCTATTATGGTATTATCTTGAAGGCTATTTTAAACATTTGACTAGAAGTCAAAAGTTTCTAAAAAAATTAGATCTTTTCTAAGGTTTTCTATTTGCTGCATGTTGCTACTGTTTTATTCGTTGGGATAATGTAAAGATGTGACTTGGACTAACATGTAATGTACCTTATATAGAGACAAGTCTACACAATGATAGTCATCAGGAACACATAACAGCACAGCTTCTAGATCATTATTCATTAAACACCTTATAACGACTATGCAATTCGCAAGCTCTGATGAAGGCTCATCGGGCAATATGCATGCTATATAATCCACAAAACTCTGTTGTTTCTCTTGCATTGCTTCCTAAAACAATCAAGTAGCAAATCATTTGCATAAGAAACAATGATGAGAGATGGGGTCCAAAGATACCGTTAATGATTGCTTTTGGGGGGCGTAAACGTCTGTTAAGTATTAACATGCCTTGTAATATGATATCGATGTTGGAACAGTGGAGGATGTGGTTGTTGACAACGATTCAATTGGAAATAATGGCAACAAGTTTCGGCATAGTATCTTCTTGGAAATTGTAGTAAAAGGCATCTGGAAGGCCTCTTTGAAACTGCAACAATTAAGTCGTTAGTTTTATTTTTCAAATATTAAAAAGTAACCCTGTCCTATTTAATGGGCAATGAAATCTTGTTATATACTTAACTTCAACATAAAATTAGTTAGTTTAACTCCAAAGGTCAAACAGGAATAGAAAGCATACCAAGACTCCATTTGTTGAAATTCTTTTGCTAATGTTCTTCGCAAGTAATCAAAATCTGTGAAACCCCCAAAATGAGCCAACTCCTGTACTCTTTCCATCGTCTCCCTAAATAGTGAACAGTATTACTTTGAAATAAATACTTGAAGGGCAGAACGGTAATTTCAGACTATAACTTTTTCAAAAGGATAAAGCTTCAAATTCATTTTTAGAGAACATAGAAAGGTAATTATTCATATTTTGGATACAAATATGTTTTGAACCATCCACATGGGGGAGACAGTTAAGCTAAAAAAGATTCATGCTTGTTTATATTGTCACCCAACTTGAATTGAGTTTGTTGGATAAGTAACTTACAAGTCAACTTCAATGCTATGGTCAATTTCAGTTGATTCAAGCAACCGCTTTACTGGATCTTGATCATATAGATACTTCAAAAATAAAATAACCAGTTCACTGCCAAAACAAAGCACAATGCAGATATAGTAAAATCTTGATCACTATAAGATAAAGATAGTTTGTACAGCTGACAAATGATTAGGTTCATAGTGAATAATGAGTGATGGGTCAAACTGAGTACTTTTTGGTGCAAGTAAAACAGGCAGGTCACGCTAATCCGCCAACCGTTTTTGCCCTTTTGAATTCTGTAAATGATTAAATGATTGATTTATTAAATGTGATTTTATAAAGTGTACTAATAATTCCTTATTTTCTTAAAAAGCTTAATTTAGGAGGTTAAATATAACTTTCACTTTTAAGTAAGTCTTTAATTGACCTATCTGACCCGTTAGAGATTGAATATAATTTGAATCAACCCCTTTTGAAGTATATTGGATGGATTTGCCTCCTCTATCAACAACAAACCTATTAAATGCCAGAAGCTGATGCTGGTCACTTGATTCTGACATTAACATTTTTACACATTTGTGAAGCCAATTGAAGAAGTTTGAATACTGCAAAAGAAAAAGAAACTAGAACTTAATTGTTTTTTACTTTTATCATCATTACTCTAACTGTCTTGAAAAAATGACAATGTCTGACTCCTGAATTGTGTAAAATGCCCTTCATTAATGACAAAATACAAGGGTCTATTGAATTAAAACAATCACCTGTTGGAAGGAAGAGGATAAAACCCTCATAAAGCGTTGGACTTGAATGAGCAGCATTCCTGCCTTCTTGGTCGCATTATCTATTAAAGTCTCATCTAAACCGACACCTTGATAACGTGAACGCCACTTAGCAAGTCCTCTCAGTTCTCCTAATCTAAATCCAATCATCTCTGCAGCAGGCTGAATACCAAAACAATCTTCTTTAAAACTAGAGGTGACAAGTATGACCCATTTATCTATAAACCGACTTGGGTCATAAAAACAGAGCAAATGGGTTAAGCTAACAGATTTAACTAGAGGGAAACAAGATCAACTGATTTAAGCGGGTCAAACAGGTTAAAAGCCCTCTGAAATCCAAATCGTATTCAAATGCATAAAAGCCACCTAAATCGCTTTACTAGAAATAGGTTGATTCTTTTTGTAATAGTGCATTTTTATTATCAATTTTGTACATCAAACTTTGCATTTAGAAAAGTGTATCAAAAAGTGTTGTGGATTACCCACCCAAAGCGATCCATTTTGTCCCCCCTGCAAATTGTTACCAACTTGACCTGTCACCAAAGTCATCCAAACCAAACCCCCCTATGGGCCTTTTTAACTACAAAGTCGAGCAATGTTAAGTCTACCTGTAGATGTTCAAGAACAATAACCTGAAGCTCTTTTCCAGCTCCGCACACCGACTTTGTTATCCGCTTGAGACCCTAATCAACAATAACCTTTCATCAACAAAAGATCTCACCATCATTAAAATAATCTCTCAAAATTTATACTTCACATAATCTAGTAAAGATTAATCTACCGCTTCACCAAGAGAGTTGACTAAAAATTGGTGAACAGCTGGACTCGTGCGGGCACCACCTATAAGGCTAAGAAACTCCTCTTGTGGGGTAGAGTCCAATCCTATGTTTGACAAGTACAATAGATGAAAAACCATCATACAAAATACTAAAACAAGTGTGATTGATTTTTAAAGTTTTTAGGATTTACCATGGTCATGAATGAGACTAGATAGGGAATCAAATTTGTCATGAAATGTGTGCATTGCATCGGACCATTGCTTAGACATGACAGATAGTGAAGCTCGGATAACTTCTGTTAAATCCTCAATATTTGAAGCCTGTTGAGCAACTTGGTGAAGCTCATTTTTCCTGCAACATTTAGGAATCACTTACATATAAGCTTTCAAATCAACTTATTATTAGTGATTTTGATATACTCTAATATTGTGCTCTTGAGTTCTACCTTGGAGAGAAACTAAGGGAAAGGGAAGGAAAGATAAACAGATATTGTGTTCTTTAAGTTTTTATAGAAAATGAGAAGATAAGGAAATGGAGGGGAAATTTTTATTTTTTTTTATATTTTTTAAAATTATGCATACTTTATGCATATACATTCCTCTCATTTTGATTACAACAATTTACAAAATCTAGTGACATGCACTGATATATAAAATTATGGGCACATCAATTATCATGGAAGAAGCCTTTCATCATTCAAGTCAAAATAGAAGAACAAATACACAATGTAAGACTAATGCAAATTTAACAAGATCAAATACAAGGTAGAAGATCAATAGAACATCAACCATGGAAATTGAGATTTTTTGAGATTAAGTAAAGATCACTTAAAAACAAATTACCCTTTTCATATGATTAACCTTTATAAACAGAGTAAAAGACTAACGTAGGTAGGAGGAAGGAGTCAAGTTTTACCATAAATTCAAAAATTACCTTCTATAGAATATTGAAGTGTCTAGTGTAAAGCAATAGAACCATGCAAATCATTTTCTGGAACTTGAAGCTCACAGAGCATAATACTGTCAGATGACAAAGATCTTTTGATAAGACCACCTGTACATGACCATTTTAGAAAATATTTTGATAATGATAATTAAAAAAAGTAAAGCTCCTATTCACTAAGATTGAAATATATACTTTAGACTTGATCAGTTGATACTATTCTTTGGGACCCAATTCAACCCCTATACCTGTTAATGGATTGATTCAGAATTTCAGGTTATGTTTTAACTGGTAAAAATTAAAAATTAAAAATTAAAAATTAAAATAGCTAAAGAGAAAATGGGTCAAATAGGTCGCAATGAATCAAAAGTCACCCAAAGTGCATAAACTTCCTAAATAATTTTATTACAAAAATTTAGATTACATTGGCATGATATGTATTTTGTAATCATACTTGACACACTATAAATTTATATAAAATATAATATTTTTGGAAAAAAGATGTTTCAGGTCAACCCATCCCCACCGGCCTCACCGAGCATATAATCAATACACATTTTGACCCAATCAGTTTTGACATGTTACGGGTAATACCCACCATCTTTCCAACTCTACCAATTCTAAATGGAACCAAAACAAAATTTCTCTAAGAAGTAAAGGTATTACCTTACATATTGAAGCATTCAGCAGTTTGCTGTCAACATGATTGTTTGCAAGTGAACAGCAAACAGCAAAGTTGTGTATATCCTGCAATCCAACCAAAAAGTGTAAAGCAAATCATAAATCAAGATACAAACCCACACTTATCTTTATAGATCAATGCTATACTCTATTTCCTCATTTATTTTTCTAAACTTGTGGGTAAGATTTTCTCGAGGGAGAAATGAAGATGGGGTCCGCATTAAGAAGAAGGGAGAAATAATATAGCTTACAATTTTCCCAATCGGAAATATGCCAAATATATTAAAGCTTATGATTCCATCTTTATCTGCACTGCACAGGATGTTAAATCGCTGATGTGAAGAATTTGATAATTCTTGTGATAAATTTTCACTTTCTTCCATAAAACCCGTTCACCAGGCACAAGTCCTGGCATTCGAGGGACTCTCGGGGCAGGAGGAAAGAAACGAGTGGTTCGATCTTCATATTTTGAGACAAAGTTGTCATCCTGAACAACAAATGTGCATTGAGATTTTTAATCTCATTTTTGCCACTAAAAAGCAAATAAAAAAAGCAGTGAAAAGCTAAAAATAAGGTGTTAATAATATGCAAAGAGCCTAAAATAACTTTAGAAACCATACTGAAATTTCTTCGCCTCCATCTTCCTCCCAGTTAAGGCATACAACAGCTACGGTGTGGGATTTCATGCTTCGTAACAGCTTCCCATTCTGCTTAATAAAATGCATAAGTTATAACAAATATAAATTTATTGCTTTTTCACTGTAGCTTCGAATCAAACCAATCTCTAACCATATTACAATCATATCATAAGAATTTACTTAATACAAAAACCAGCTCACTTCAACATCATGCAATGAAATAGTCCCATCTTGAAGCCCAACAGCTATTGCTTTACCATCTGGACGCCAACATAGAGATGTTATGCATCTTCCTGTATGCCAACATCAAACAAAGTTCACAATCAAACGCTTCTTTTTAGTTAAAGATCAACAAGCAACACATAAAGTCAAAAAGTTTCAAAAAAGTTGGTGTTAGCATACAGATACCGATATTTGAACATAGTTTCTGTTTACCGAAAGGAAATCCATGACAAGATCTAGTCTAAGAACTTGCCCTAGCTGGTAACTTTGACCAATTACCCAATTTAATCCTAATCACATACCATGCAACATTAAAAATTTCAAACCTTTTGGTTGCTAGTGCACCAAACTAACATAATACAACTCACATGAAAACAGCATGTCTAGTTCATTCACGTTACACCAAACTGCATATATTAACAAACACATACAAATATGCCCATAGAGCTCAAGCACGCTAACTCAATGATAAAATTAACAATGAAATATACAAAACAAATGAATTCGAGAGATAGAAGTGACCTGGAGATATAGTCCATAGCCTCTGCCAATTAAACCGATGCAACAAAATCTTTGAATCCTCTGTAACCATGGCCAGCAAATCTTTCTCTGGGTTCCATTCAGCTATTTTGATCTTCACAATTTACACATTATTTCTTCAGAAAAAAACAAATCACCATAATCTTTTCTGGGTTGGATTAATTTGACTAAAAGCAACAATCTTGAACCTAAGATTATTTAAGTTTGGTCATTTGGGTAAAAACAAAAGGAACAAGCACACAAACACACCACCAATCTAGGTTTTGATCAGCTACAAATCCTTCTATGGCCTACACTTCAACTCAATTAATCTTGTATAAGTATACAAGTCGGTGCAAAAACTTTTGATCTAGTAGCATTGAAAAGTTGAACTTCGTAATTGGTTATGGCGAACGATAGCAACATTTGAATCAATTATCGATGATTAAAGGGTTCAACTCACCTGTGATGCTACTGGCTTGTCGAATTGAAGCTGAAAGGGAACAATTCTTGAAACGTCTTCTTCATCTGTTTCCATGTGATTAGTGAATATCGATGGATTTGGAAGTCTGGGGGTATGCAAGCTTCTATCGGTCTTTGAATGATTTTGTGTTCAGTTTTGCGCGCTGCAAATTTTTGGGTTTCTTTGTAAGGTGTAAATAGGTTTTATTTATTTCTTATATTTTGCAATTTCTTTACCTTCTTTCCTAAAATATTAAAAAAATAATAAGTAAATAAAACTATAAGCGTTGGTAAGCATAAATAAGTGGCATTAACCTCCAGCCAATCACAGCACTGCCAACTATCGGCCACCACCACTTCCATTCCATTAACCTTTAGTCGTCGTCGTCGCCACCAACAACCGCCACTAGGAACCACCACCAACCATCGCCACCGCTACCACCACCTACCACTGCTATAACTGCTTTTACATATTTTTTATCTTTTTCTACCTAACAAATAAACAAAGTAATGATTCATTATATTCATAAATGGTAACAATCAAACTATCAAAGGTAATTTCATTGAATGAATGTTGAAGAGATTACACCAAACAGATATATATATATAAATAAGTACATCTAGATACCCTAGACTGATAAGAAGATTACTAGGACTAAATAAACAATAGCCAACATAGTCTAATATTCTCCCCGCAAGTTCAGGGCGGTTAGCAACTTGTAACTTGGACCTGAGAAATTCAAACTTCTAGGAAGATAATGCCTTAGTAAAGATATCAGCTACTTGATCTTCTGTGGAGATAAACTGTTGCATCAAGTAAGACTGGTGTAATCAAAACCAAACACTTAGACAATTTTGGTATAACTAATGAAGAACTTTCGAAAGCAAATAAAGTTCTTCCGAATGTAAAGGCTGAGATTCCGAAGCTTATGTCTGAAGAAGCTTCCGAAGGAAAACTCCAACTTTCAAATACAAAGTCTTCCTTCTTCCGAAATACAACATTTAGAAAAAATCAAGGCAATGACTTTCGAAGTATGAAGACCTGAAGAAAGCCTCAAGCCTCGGAAGAAGTAGCCTTTCCGAAGTATAAGTGGCTTTGGAAGAACAAGTTCTTCCGAAGCCAATTAACCTTCGGAAGAACCTACTATGAACCAATGGACACAAGTATGGTCCTTTTGACACTCCGCTACAAATCTCTGAGATATTGCATGGTGCTTTTCCCAATCCCATGTAAGTCATGGACATGTCATGACTACCATATCTTAGCAAATATTCTATCTGTTACTTTGTCTTAAGCAATGTAATATTTGCTTTAGTCATAGGTTTCCAGTTGGTATCAAAGTATATCCGGAGGTAGGTGATAGTATATATAGTTTCTCATTGTAACTCATGTAATATACTTGTAAGAGTCTTGTAATACTTTGATCAATACTGATCCTGAAATTAGTATCAGAGCTTCTTAGGCTTTTGATTGTGAGATCTTACCATCTAAATCAATCGTGTCTTCACTCTTTCTTTCATCACACTCAAAATGGCCCTCAATCAAAAGTCTGAAGTTGAGATGGGGACGATGACCAAAGCACTTATCATCACCCCTAAAAACTTCAGATCATGGAGCAGACGTATCGAAGGATTCATCAGATACCAAGATGGCAAAATGTGACAATCTATCATCAATGGTCCTTACATATCAAAGTTGCAACAACAGGAGGAAACAGTGTCATGATAGAGAAGGTTGTAGAAAATTACTATGATGAAGATCGCAAAAAGATGGGCATTGATAGCAATGCTATGACTGTTCTAATGACTGCTATACCTAACTGTGACATCCGTTACCTTAAGGTCCGTCGAACAACATAATTAACCATAGAATTATTTTAATTATTCTTCGTCTTCTTCATGAACTCCTGTTTTAAGGAACCATGTTTGCTTTATTACCCTTGTGCCTGTACTTCCTCCGTGAACGTGTGCTAAGCATAAACCTTTTATAAATTTCATCACCATTATCACCAAATATATCATTTTTAATTATAACCATTGTCACTAATAAAACCATTTTAAGCCGTCAATTATCATTAAACACACTTTTAACATTAATATACCGATACGCTTAAAGTCGTTTTCAACCGAAGCAAACTTTGGAAACTCGGGGGCTAAGTGCAGGGACTAGAATTGACATTTTGCAAACCTGGGATGGGTATAAAAACCCCATTCCCAGCCATTTTCTTCATCTTCTCCATTTCTTCTTCACTTCCTCTTCTTCACCTATCTTCTTCACTTTTGCACCAAAATCACCCATTTGGTCTCGTTTTCTTTGTCTAGGCTTCGTCTACAACCTAGTCTACTCCATCCTTGCAGGTAGACGACCTTGGTTGTCCATTTCTTGCTCGTTTTACTTCTGTCCATTTCTAGGGTTTCGGGTGTTCAGGTCAACTCGAACACAAGAGGTCGTGTGGGTGCGTGTGATGACTTTCTGCGTGTGCTTCTTATTCGTGTGTGTTTGTTGTGTGATTCTGGAAGTCCTTGTTGTGTAAAACCCGTGCTTGGGACAGCTGAAGGCTGCTCTGCACTTCAGCAGTCGCGAACCTACAGTTCAGGTGACTGGGTCTGTCATGCGACTGAGACGTGCGACTGGGTGAGTCGTGCGACTGAGTCATGCGACTGTGTCTTTCGGGCGACTGAATCGTGCGACTATGGATGTCATGCGACTAAGTTGTGCAATCGAATGAATGTGAGTGTGATTGAGTCAATGCGGATGAGTGTGTGTGCGATTGAGTCAATGCGGATGAGTGTGTGTGCGATTGAGTCAATGCGGATGAGTGTGTGTGCGATTGAGTCAATACGGATGAATGGATGCATGCGACTGTGCGTGTATCGCACGAATGAAGGCCAATCATACGAATGAAGGTTCATTCGTACGAATGAAGCTGATTCGTACGAATGAAGTTGATTCGTGCGTATGGAGGTTAAGTCGTGCGATTGGGTGTTGTGTGGTACGACTGAATGCCAGTCGTACGAATGAAGGTCCAATCGTGCCAAGGAAGCTGATTTGTACGATTGAAGGTTGATTCGTACGAATGGAGTGTTAAGTCGAGTGTTTGGTCCTGTTGTGTGACTGATGATGTTGTGTGTGTGCATTCCCTTCTTGAACGTCTGATGATGATAAGGTAACATCAGTAAAAATGTCATTGCTTGACCACAAAGATTAAAGTCAACGCTATCAACATGCACATACTATTTCAATTGAAATCAACCTAACATTTTACAATTATCGACAATCCACTTGGAATTGCAAATATTTAACAAGTGTTATCTTTTATAACAATGAGATCTTATACGGATGTCATAAGCAATGACGACTACTCTTAGTACTTGGATCTACATAAGATCTGATACTTGTGTCCGCTTGTGTGTGTGCTACCACGACCGAACCGATACAACCCGAACCGACCAACATTACTATATGCTTTATACATATCATTAATGCTTAATAATAACTGTCAATAGGTGTTTGACTGTTCATTGCATTCAACTGTGGGAATCTTGATCATTCATACTTACCACTTAACATGTGAGTTTCGTGGCCCTTTTTTATGTTTATACAGCTCTTCAATCATTACAAACTTGGGGGAAAAGTATGTTCACCCACTTTTCATGTTGTACATCATACATACAATTTACATACTTGGAATCAACGTGCTACTGTTTTGTGTGTACTTATCTGATACATGCTTGAGTCTGCTTTGTGGTTCTTTCTTACAACTATTTAGTTCCAGTGTGGGAACCGACGGATAGGTATTGGTAGTACTACTTGGGTTGACACCCCCACCCTCGTGTTGGTATACTAGTTAGTACCAAGAGATGCCAGGAACGGGCCTTGGGTGAACATATTCCGACAAGATTCTTTGTGTACGTCGTTAGGTTTGTTGTAAAGCTCTTGTCATGTGATTTTGCTTACTTATAACTGTATGCACGGTATTCTGCAACAACTTTATACAACATCAATACATATTTACTTTTAAACCTGCGAGCTCACCAACAATTTTGTTGACCATTTTGAGCATATCTTTTCAGGTGATCAGTTAGCTGAGGTTCTAGGTGTGCTGCCTTAGTGGAGACCCTAGGATGCATTTTTGGGCTAAACTTGCCATTTTGAAAACAATTGTTGTATCTGTTTCAAACAACATTACATTTTATAACTTGTTCCCGGGTTGTGGGAATTGCATACAAGTTATTATCTATGTTTATCTTATATCATGTTTATGCTTATGGCTATGTTGTCGTGAATACTGACTAAACGCGACACAAGTCCCCTTGTTGTCGGGTGTCATCATGACACGCTTGTCATCATTATTATTATTGCATCTCTATCGCTTACCATGTGTTATGACGATTCCCGTCTCATTACATCCCCGTGTTTCCCCTCTTAGTGGGGGTGTGACAGACTGGTATCAGAGCCATTGGTTATAGAGAATTAGGCAATACGCTGGACCTAAACTATAACCTAGGAACCTTCATGTAGATTTGCATGCCAGGGTTGTGTGCATTTTATATCTCATACGTGTTCCTCATTACTTGTTCGTTTATCTATCTGTTTCGTGATCATTTCACCCTGTGAGGGAGCCCTTGTGCTCACTCTTTACGGGATGCTTCTATTGGATCTTCCGTTTCCCTCTGCGCACCGAGTTGTTTTATCAAATCCGGGTATTGAACCAAAAGAGATCTTTATAGATCATGCTATTACGTTTGACCTTAGACATTGGGATTTACCCCAAGGAGGTTATGTCTGAGACCTCGATAGAGGAGGAAATAGGCAACCTCCGCTAGACTAAACTTGATTACATGCATGGATAATGTGCCCTGCAATGGTTACAACTTATGCGTTTACTATTCTTATGATTAGAACATGCCGCCTCGAAGAGTTACCCGCAACAATAGTGGCGGAAGTAAAGCCCCGAGGGGCAGAGGCAGAGGCAAAGGTAGAGCACCGAGAACAAGTGATGGTCCTACCAATGTCAACCAGGGAACAGGAAACTCTGACATGGCAGCCTTAATCGCTCAATAGCTAGCCGCACTAATTCCGACTATTGTGGCCCAAGTGAGCGATGCTCTTCAGAATTCTCACCCCCACGGGGATGGTGGCAATGATAATGAGGATAACGGGAACCCGACTAGGAACGAAAGCAATCAGGAGACCGGGAATGGTGGTACAACCGGTAATGAAACTGTAATTGTTAATGAGACCAGGGTTGTGAATGCTAGACGTGGATGTTCATACAAGGAATTTGTGGCTTGTAAACCAAGAGAGTTTGATGGCAAAGGTGGAGCCATAGCCCTAACTAGATGGCTTGAAAAGATGGAGGCCGTGATTGACATTAACGAATGCCTCGACAGTCAAAGGATCAAGTATGCCACGTGCTCACTACAGAGCAAGGCACTAACGTGGTGGAACACTCAGATTCAGGCTAGGGGAAGAGAATCGGTGATGCAAATGTCGTGGGATGAGTTCAAAGTCCTAATCACCGATGAGTACTGTCCTCTCAACGAGATGCAAAAACTTGAGCATGAGTTCTGGAATCATGCTATGGTGGGGGTTGGGCACGCGGCTTACACCGATCGTTTTCACAAGCTAGTAAGATTGGTTCCGCATCTGGTCACCCCAGAATCAAGAAGGATAGAGAGGTATATTTGGGGACTTGTGCCTCAAATTCGGGCAATGGTAACCGCAGCTGCTCCTCCTACTATCCAGAGCGCATTTCTGAAGGCTGGCGCTCTAACTGATGAGATGGTGAGAACAGGGGTATTGGGCAGGGGAGTAGAGAAAAGGAAAGATGTTAGGGAAACGAGCCAGTTGAGTGCCGGGAAATTCGAGAAAAGGACCAAGACAACCAGAAATTTTGTGGCTGTGACCCAGGGCAGGCGAGAGTATGTGGGTCCGCACCCCAGATGCGATAGGTGCAACTTTCATCATCCCCCAGCTATGCCGTGCCGGGTGTGCGCGAACTGTAGACGCCCGGGGCATTTAGCAAGAGACTGCAGAACAGCGCCGAATATGGTCGCACCAGTCAATGCAGTTAACCCCGCCCGAATGCCATGGGCTGTTACGAGTGTGGAAGCCCTGATCACTACAGGAACATGTGCCCCAAACTGAATCGGGCACCAGGCCAACAAGGGAACCACCAGCAACAGACGATGGCTATAGCTGGAAATCAAGGCCCGACAAACCAAGGGAATGCAGCTCGGGGACGCGCTTTTGTCATTGGAGCCAACAATGCCCATCAGGACCCGAATGTTGTCACGGGTACGCACTTACTCAATAATCACTTTGCATCCGTACTATTTGACAATGGAGCAGACAATAGCTTTATATCTTATGAGTTTGTGCAATTGCTTGATTTGAGTCCTAGTAGGCTAGAAACTAGCTACTCTGTAGAAATGGCCAATGGTAGGGTTGTTCAGGCCGACGAGATTATTAGAAAGTGCTCGATAATATTGGAGAACCACGCCTTCGATATAGACTTGATACCCTTTGAGTTAGGAAGTTTCGACGTGATTGTGGGAATGGATTGGTTGTCGAAACACGGAGCCGAGATTGTCTGTCGGGACAAGGTGGTACGGATCCCTATGTCAGACGGAGGAGTACTCAGAACTCAAGGAGAAAGACCGGGGAGAAACTTAAAGCTTATTTCCTGCATGAAAGCACGCTGGAGTTTACGAAAACAGTGCTACGCTTTTCTGGCTCATGTGGTGGAAGAGAAAGAAGAGGAGCAGAAATTGGTAGATATCCTTGTAGTGCGGGATTACCCAGATGTATTTGCTGATGACTTGCCTGGTTTGCCTCCTCCACGGCAGGTGAAATTTCGTATTGAGTTGGTTCCTGGAGCTACACCGGTAGCAAAGACACTATATCGGCTGGCACCATCTGAAATGCAAGAGTTATCTAGCCAGTTACAGGAGCTACTGGAGAAGGGTTTTATTCGGCCGAGTCACTCTCCTTAGGGAGTCAAGAAGAAGGATGGGTCGTTCCGTATGTGCATCGACTACCGTGAGTTGAACAAGTTAACTGTGAAGAATTGGTATCCTCTCCCCAGGATCGACGACCTATTTATCAGTTACAGGGAGCTTCGTATTTCTCGAAGATCGACCTTCGTTCTGGATATCATCAATTAAGGGTTTTCGAGGAGGACATACCGAAGACAACGTTTAGAACTCGTTATGGGCACTACGAGTTCTTGGTCATGCCATTTGGATTGACTAACGCACCAGTTGTGTTTATGGACCTGATGAATCGGGTGTGCAAACCTTACTTGGATAAGTTTGTGATCGTATTCGTAGACGACATACTTATCTACTCCCGATCGAAAGAGGATCATGAAGAACACCTTCGGGCAATACTGGAACTGTTAAGGGAAGAGAAACTTTTCGCCAAGTTCTCGAAATATGAATTCTGGCTGTGAGAGGTGAAGTTTTTGGGTCATGTGGTTAACAAGGACGGGATTCATGTAGATCCCGGCAAGATCGAAGCGGTGAAGAAATGGGATACGCCCCAGACACCTTCAGAGATTCGGAAATTCTTAGGATTGGCCGGATACTATCATCATTTCATCGCGAACTTCTCAAAGATCGCTCAACCGTTGACATTGTTGACTCAGAAAGACAAGAAGTTTGATTGGGGACAGGCACAAGAACAAGCGCTCCAAACGCTAAAAGATAAGCTGTGTAATGGACCAATATTGTCCCTCCCGGACGGAACTGATGATTTTGTGGTATACTGTGATGTTTCGCATCAAGGGTTGGGATGTGTACTAATGCAGAAAGATAAGGTGATTGCCTACGCTTCGCAACAACTTAAAGTGCACGAAAAGAACTACACAACTCATGATCTTGAGTTAGGCGCTGTAGTATTCGCACTCAAAATATGGAGACATTACCTGTATGGAACCAAATGCATCATCTACACAGATCATAAAAGCCTTCAACATATTCTGGATCAGAAGGACTCAATATGCGACAGCGACGCTAGGTAGAGCTTCTTAGTGACTACGATTGTGAAATCCGGTATCATCCGGGGAAAGCTAAGGTGGTGGCTGATGCTCTAAGCCGCAAAGAACACGTGAAACCACTACGTGCTCGAGCTTTGGGATTGACCATTCAAACGAATTTGAAAGCTCAGATCCAAATTGCACAAAGTGAGGCGTTGAAAGAAGAAAACCTTGCGGGAGAAGAATTTCGAGGGTTGGATAAACAACTGATATGCAAGGATGATGGTGTGCAGTACTTCGTGGACCGTATATGGGTACCCAAATGGGGAGGTGTACGTACCTTGGTCATGGATGAAGCACACAAGACGCGATATTCTATTCATCCTGGCGCAGACAAGATGTACCACGATCTCAAAGATCTGTACCGGTGGCCAGGCATGAAGAAAGACATTGCCACGTACGTCAGCAGATGCTTAACATGCTCAAAAGTTAAAGCTGAACATCAGAAACCATCGGGACTGCTACAGCAACCTGAGATTCCCGAATGGAAATGGGAGAACATAGCCATGGATTTCATCACCAAACTCCCTCGAGCGAGCAACAGGCATGACTCGATATGGGTTGTAGTGGATCGAATGACGAAATCAACACATTTCTTGCCAATCCGAGAAGACTACAAAATGGACAAGTTGGCGAGATTGTATATAAAAGAGGTCGTGACAAGACACGGAGTGCCGGTGTCAATCATATCCGACCGTGACGGCCGATTCACTTCACGATTTTGGCAGACACTACAGAAAGCGATGGGCACTCGATTAGACATGAGTACCGCCTATCACCCTCAGACAGATGGCCAAAGTGAATGAACCATACAAACGCTAGAAGACATGCTGAGAGCGTGTGTAATCAACTTTGGTGGTAGTTGGGACACTCATTAGCGTGTGAACGAACTATACAAACGCTAGACATGAGTCTTCCTTCTTGATTTCTCCCTTCTCGAAGTCACCATCATACCCCATCAGAAGAAAGACTTTCTCTATGTACTCATTAGCGAATACATGAGGGTGACCAGCTTCTATATCTCCCAACTCAAGAACCCTTCTTATTGTCTGTTCATCCACTCTTAGTCTTCGATTCTTCACATCAGCCATAATAACTTGATCATCTTCTTCTGTTTGTGTGGAGTTCTAGAAATCAGTTATGTGCGATTGATGAATCACAGGCTCTGTTAATAAGGCATAGAACAGCCTGGATCTTCTTAGTTATTGGATAATGTCTTGACACCCTTCTGAGACAGGGTCGTCAGGGTTTAAGAAAGCACACACATTGTGCTCTCTCGTAAATCGATTATCCATCTGTTCATAAGCATAAAGAAGATTTCGTTAGAATCACATTATTGATATGATAATACGAACAGTTGTGAGATTGTACGAGAATCAAATGGTTCGTTATTGAACATTACGACATGTTTTACCTTAAACACAGTTATTTGGGAGCAGAAATATATGCTTGTTTGATGTTTTGATTCAGTAATTTTTGAATGTTATAGAAGGGGGAAAAGTTTGTTGAGTGCGTGTTTTTCTAGGTCTGAAAAAGTGAACTGAAAAAGCGAATAATGAGTTTTGAAGTCAAAGAACATCATTTATACTTTCTCAGACACATTAATTTTATTTATTTAATGAAGTGGGACCCTCAACACTTTCTGTTCTAAGTTCTTCTGCAGAGCATCTACGGATTCCATAAATCATCTGCGGATGTCTTAACAACTTCTACTGATGAAGTATAACTTAATTTTCATAGGTTACCAAACTATGAAATTAAGTTATATTTGTTGATCTTTGCTCATCTGTAGTTTACCAATCTACGAATAGACATTTAAATTTTCAACACACTGTATTTGTTGCCAATGCTTAAGACGACACTGTAGCATCTGTTGATGTTTATAGAACCCTTGTGAAGAAAAACTTATTTTGTTGTATGGTCCAAGTCCACTGCTTAGAACCATTTATTGCTATTGGACCTTATTGACTTTGTATTCATAACAATTGAGTACAAGAAAGCTCAAATAATTTAAAAGAAAACTTCATGTATCCAAGAGCTAAGTTAGTGCTCAGGTTCCAATTCTTTTAAATTATTAATGAAATAGACAAAGCTGCTGATTGATAAACTTATCTTCATGAATTCTACTCCCCCTAAATTTGTGATTAATGATGACAGTATGCATTTATCATAAATTTCTAAGAAGAATATCATGAGTGTTATTTAACTGTATGAGAATGCACAGACATATATACACATATAATGGGATCATACTATAATACTAAGCCTATTCATGATGAGTTATTTTGTTGAATTGATACCTGAACATAGTTCTGATTGCAAGTATATTATCCACTTAAATCCATACAAGAGCTAATGTATCAACTAGGCATGCTGTTTATCATGTTTTCATATTGATTAGGAAATAATTGTTACGGGCTTCACATTCAATTCACGAAGATTTTGTCCTCCCTTTGCAAGTCAATCATCACTTTTTCACACTTAATAACTATGTACTTTAAGTTAAAAGTTCTATCTTGAGATGCATTTAACATCTTATTAATGCATTAATATAAAAGCTCTAGATAAATGTACAATTGATCACATAGGATTCTTTTGAGAGCTTAGATATGATCATCATCAGGTCACCAGGTCTTTACTCATATAAAACAGAGGTGCCTTTAACCCAGGTCTTTGTTTACACAAAACAGAGGGATGATGATCATGATCTTTTCACCTTTGATAACTGATATATAGTATGATGATCATGCACCCAGGTCTTTATTTACACAAAACAGAGGGTGTATGTTTTGCAAAGATAGATATTATAAAGTGTCAGTATCTAGTGTGCTTAGATGAGTGATTTGATCACATCAGAATAAAACTCACTTTGTATTATTAAAATGAAGTTTCCCACAAACAATCACTTTGAATTATGTTTGGCATGCACTAAGTGTAGTTTCCACTCAAGATGAACCTACTCACATATCAAGAAACTTGCTCAGATTTAATGATATTTATGAATTCAGGAATAGGCAGAGATATAGTGTACTATATTTTCCCATTCATATGTTATGCTGAAGCAGCATTACACACAGTATTTTGTTTATTCAAATTGATTAATCTAAGTTAATCATGTCTAAAGACTCAACTAGAAAATTAAATCTAATTGAATCAAAGGCATTAATGAATAAATCAACAAGATGGTTTGTTGTATCCACTTTGACTAACTTATCAACCCCTTTTCTGAGCAATCTCTCAGAAAATAATATCTTATTTCAATATGTTTTGTTTTACTATGTTGCACAGTATTAGCAGTTATAAACATAGCAGCATAATTGTTTATGTAAATTGAAGTTTGAAGGAAGTTGTAACCATAGTCAAGCAATTGGTTTTGCAACCAAACGACTTGAGAACAACCAGCTGAGGCTGAGTACATAGCTGCTTCAGCTGGTTGTTCTCAAGTTGTTTGGTTGTAGCTGTGGATACGTAGACATTGGTTTGTTTCTTGCACTGCCATGAGACTAGTCTTGGTCCTATGAATTGACATCCACCAGTTGTGGATTTTATGTTACTGTTACAACCACCATATTCACTGTCTGAGTATGAGTAGAGTGCAAAGTCACCATCCTTTGGATACCAAAGACCAAGTCCTGGTTTTCCTTTGAGATATCTGAAAATTCTTTTTACAGTATTCAGATAAGACTTCTTTGGATCAGATTGGTACCTAGCACACACACACACACAACAAACATAATGTCAGGTCTATTGGCAGTTAGATACATAAGAGATCCTATCATTGATCTATATAATTTTTTATCAATAGATTTTCTTGAAGGATCAGGTACAATCTTATCAATTGTTGATGCTGGTGTTTTTCATGAGGATACATCAGCAAGATTGTATTTCTTCAAAATTTAATGTATGTATTTTTCTTGATTGATGAATATCCCATCTGATTTTTTATGAACTTGAAGACCAAGAAAGAAATTCAATTCACCCATTGAACTCATCTGAATTTCAGATTTCATCAACTCTTCAAAATTTACACACAATCTCTTATTGGTTGATCCAAATATAATGTCATCAACATATATTTGAACAACTAAGAGATCTTGATGTTCTTGTTTGAGAAAGAGTGTTTGATCAATGGTTTCTCTTTTATAGCCATGCTTGAGCAAGAAAGATAATAATGTTTCATACCACCTTCTTGGTGCTTGGTGAAGACCATACAAGGCTTTGTCTAGCTTGTATATCCTATGTGGATAATGAGGATATTCAAAACCAGGGGGTTGTGACACATATACTTCCTTATCAATTTTCCCATATAGGAATGCACATTGACATCCATCTGGTACATAGTGAACTTCTTATATGATGCATAAGCTAGGAACACTCTTATGGCTTCAATTCTTGAAACTGATGCAAAAACTTCATCATAGTCTATTCCCTTTTCTTGTGTGTATCCTTGTGCAATCAACCTTGGCTTATTTCTTACAATGATCCCTCTATCATCAAGTTTGTTTTTCTATAGCCACCTCGTACCAATAGGATGTTGGCCTTCTGGTAAATCAACAAGAGACCATACTTTTTGCTTTCTAAATTGTTGAAGTCTTCTTGCATAGCTTCAATCCAACTATTGTCTTAATGATCTGAAGTTGAATTAGCATGATCATTGTCATTGAATCGTATTGATGAGTCCTTGACAAATGATAAAAATGGGTAGTCGGAGCTAGAATCATCTGAGAATCTGAATCCTCACTAAAAGATCCAAGATCTCTTCTAGAGTTCTTCTTACCTGTAGAATCAACATAATTTGATTGATTAAACAAGTTAGATTGAAGAGAGTTTGATAATGAATCTAAATAAAATAACCATGCAAGACCATTTGAAACTGATGGAAAAGAATTTTCCAGAAATTTAACGTTGAATTTTTCAAGAATTATATTCGTCCTAGAGTTGTACACTCGATAGGTTTTTGAAACAGATGAATATCCAATGAAAAATCCATTATCAGTTTTGCATCAAATTTTCCTAACTAATCATTTGAATTAAGAATCATAACAGGACAACCAAATGATTTTAGAAAATTTATGTTTGGTTTCCTGCCAAACATTAACTCATAAAAAGTTTTCATTTTATCTTTCACAATTAAGGTTCTGTTCTGAACAAAACACGCAGTTGATGTAGCTTCATCCCAAAAAGTTATAGGAATCTTTGCATCAGCTAACATAGAACGAGCAGCTTCAATCAGTGTTCTGTTCTTCCTTTCAGCAACTCCATTTTGTTGAGGAGTTCTGGGAGCACTGAACTGATGAGCTATCCCTTTCTAAGCACCAAACATTTCAATGTTAGCATTTTTGAATTCTATTCCATTATCACTTCTTATTATTTTCACTTTATTTTCTAATTTATTTTCAACTTTAATGATAAATTCTTTCAGTAATTCAGCCGTTTCAGATTTAGTATACAAAAAGAAAACCTATGAAAATCTTGTATAGTCATCAATGATAACTAAACAATAAGATTTTCATCCAATACTCTTGACATTTGTTGGTCCAAAAAGGTCCATATGTAACAATTGAAGAGGTTTGGAAGTTGAGTTTATGATTTTGGTCTTATAAGACGCTCTATGTTGCTTTCCCTTTAAACATGCTGAGCAGTGATCAGTCGTTGCAAACTTCTTGGATGGAAGTCCAATAACATGATTTCCAAATACAAGCTTGTTCATATTCTTGAAATTTGAATGTCCGAGACGTCTATGCCAAAGATGGCTTTCATCATTTGATGCTTTAGCAATTAGGCAAGTTGTTTCGGTTGAAGGATCAACTTGAGACATATCCAGCTTGTATACATCTCTATCCCTTTCAACTGTAACAATTACCCACTCTTTGCTTATCAGAAAACCTGGCTTCAAAACATAACAAAATGAATCATCAAAAAGAACAGAATATGATTTATCACAAATTTGGGATACACTTAAAAGATTAAAGTTCAACTATGAGCAAAAGTTGACTTTGTCAAAGCTTATTATCCCACTTGATACTGTTCCTTCTCCAGTTATTTTTCCACCAGCATCACCACCAAAGGCGACGTGTGTTCCATCTTTTAACTTAAAATCTTGTAACAAGGCAGGATTGCCGGTCATATACCGGCTACACCACTATCCACATACCATGTATTAAGTGGTCTTCTTGGGCGTACCTGCACAACAAGAAAATTAAGTTGATATATCCACCCATGCCGAGATGGTCTTGGGTTTTCCAAATTTATCAACAATGGTAAATTGTTTGTAATGAAGATTATTCAAATCAGGTTTATTCTTGATGAATTTACCAATCTTGTTTTGGAAATTGTTTGAGTTCTTTTTGGAAATTGTTTGAGTTCTTGTCAAATGTCTAAACAATTCAAATACGCCTCAACAGAATTGATACGTCTGGACTTCTGCTCTTCAACAGTGGTCAAATGTCTAAACTGAAAACATCTATACAATGTTAATGCAACTAAACAGTAGTCAAAAGCCTAACACTTAGACAATTTTTCAGCAAACTTCAACCCTAATGCGCCACATTCATCATGTTCATATGAATGTAACTAACTCAAATCTTCTGAAATTCTTCAAAAGTTGATGAAATGGATTGAAACTTTCCAATTAGACAAGTTTTATGCCGATAATCATTCTTCTAGCATCAATTTCTATCAATATCAACAACAAATCAATCAATTTTGCAATTTTCAGTTCGAAAAAGCAATGAACTGTTCGAACACAAATTCAACAAATTATCTCAATTTGATGAATTTAACTGCTAATTATGGTTTAAAACATGTTTCTAATGATGAAACACATCTGAAATTCACAAATTTTCATTTGAATTGTCTATCAATCACAGATTCAGTGAGCTTTTTGAGTTTCAAAGTATGATAAACTTCAAAATTACTCAAATAACAGCTACCAACAGCTCTGATACCAATTGATAGGATCAATTGAGCTAATCTGTGATGATGTATGAACACAATTCAAAGAAAACACAAACAAAGTAATCGAATTCAAGCAAGATATCAACAAAATTCACAGTTTCATTAATATCAAGCAAAGAAAATTACAAAGTAATAAGCAGTGGTTCATTCTCTCTTTCTACTAACTAAGTGTCTAAGCTATTTATAATGAAATACAGGAATTAACTAATTACAAACTAGTCCCTATACTATTACAAAAAGTAAAAAGACACATAAAGACAGCATGTCAATCTTTCTAGAGTCCTAACAAAACTTGTATCACATGTGACATACAAGTCAATCAAAGCAAGAATTGACAACTTCAACAGTCAACTTCATAAGAAAAATCAATCAAGGACAAGTCTTCATAAGATAAATAATCAATTCAATCACATTAACTTATGATTAAGTTCAAAAGTTAATGCAGGTAAGTGCATTGATTAATACGGGTGAAGGTAACCCATGCATATAACCAATGCAGGTAACAGTATATTTTCAAGTGCAACTAATACGGACAAGGATTTTACTCTACCGCATTAGTGTGTTACAAGTATACATGAATTTTGAAGTGTTAAAACCTATGCGGAACAAAAATTGATCTACCACATTTTTCAATGCGGATAAAATAATTTTTAAGTGTTCAACCGCATTAGTCAATGCGGATAAACTGTTAAGTGTTTGTCAAATACGGATGAAATTTACACTTCCGCATTTGTTTTACTCATCCGCATTTGAGGATACACATCTTTAATGCTCATGTATGAAGCAGAGATAATTAAGTGATCAATATCTTGTGAATGAATGATGATCAAGTAAATGTGAATTTTATTCTATCGCATTTGCTATAGTTAGCAAATGCTGACAAATTTTATTCAACAGCATTTGCTAGAGTGAGCAATATTGAATAAGTTTTGTCAACCGCATTTGTTACAATGAATAAATGCTGATGAACTTAGTTTTTCCGCATTTACAACTGTGAACAAATGCGGATAGAATAAGTCAAAAGTAATAAAACTTCTGCATTTACAACAGTGACCAAATGCAGATAGTCAAAGTCCAAATTTCGTCTTCCACATTTGCTACAGTTAACAAATGCGGATGACCAAAAGTCAAAATTTTACACTTACGCATTTGCTACAGTGGTGACCGCATTTGCTCTTAAACTTGTAAAATCTTTCAAAATGCATTATTTGACTATTTAAAGTAATTTAAACGGGTCATTTAATACTTTTCAAATTTAAGAGACTTCATAGTGAGACGAGCGCAAATACACAGTACCCACGTCGATCATCTTCATCATAAACAACCAAAGATTTTTGTGTGATTCCACTCAACCCGTTCTTGTCATTTATTTTTAACCTACTGTTGCATCGAAAAACAAGGTGAAATTTCCAAAAATTTCGTCAAGACCCAACTTTCGAACTGTTAAACCTAAATCAAACATTGAACTGAATGATAATGAAGAACACAAAAACTCAATTTATTGATGTAATATAATACACCTTTTCGACTTCAATGAACATGCAAACCAATAGAAATTTTGCTCATCATGAAAATCTTCATAGTCATGTTTGGTGTAAAAAACAGAGCATGATGAACAAGAAAGTGTGTAAGAAACCAATGAAATAATACCTAATAAATGGTTCATTCATAGAAACTGTGACTGTTGAACAACAAATTCACCATTTGATGTAACAACAATGATATAGTAATGGAAAAAGTTCATTTGTGACCACTCAATATCAAACTGATAAATGATACTCATGAGTTTTCATTAAAACTAACACCCATGTCTTGTATGCAGATCATATGGCAAATCTTTCATGGAGCAAGCTCCATAACGTCAGCGGTTATTTAAACCCTGATGTACCAGAAGCTGAGGGACTTAGAGATATCATCAGATTCATCTCTACTACAAGGGTAGCTTATGCTATCACTGTTAGACCAACCATCTATGAGAACTTCATATGATCTTTCTGGAATTCAGCTGAAGTTATTGAAGAAGATGGTGCTAGAACTCTAGTTTGAAGAATTGATAATGATCATACTCTAAACATCACTGAAGACACTGTTAGAAGATGCCTGCACTTTGGTGATGATGCTAATGCACCTTTAGAGCTGGATGATGATGAAATAACCACATTCTTTGCTGAGATTGGTTATGAAGAAGGATATGAAGCTAAACAATTGTTAAAGGATTAGTTGAGCTACCTTGGAGATTCCTAATTCACATGTTTCAGCACTGCCTATCCAAGAGAAAGACAGGATGGAATGATATTCCAGTCACCACATCATCAGCAATCTGTGCTCTCTGTACTAACAGGCCATTCAATATGTCTGCTTATGTTTTCAATGGCCTGATTTCAAACATTCAAGAAGGGAGAAGATACAAGTTCTTAATGTATCCGAGATTTATATAGTGCCTAATCAATGAATCATTCCCTGATATTGCTAATGAGGACCAGTGCTTGATATTCCTCATTATGATGCAAGATCTTATAAATATATTAAGAAGAGGGATCAAGAAACTTTTACAGTAGGGCTCAGTCACCTCTTCTTCCATGGATGATTCAGCAGATAAATCAAGAAGTTCAAGGACAAGAACAAGCTGATGCACAACCATCACCACTACCATCACCAAAACCATCACCACAACCATCACCATAACCAATCAACACCACAACCAACACCACAACCAAAGCTTTAACCAACACCACAACCAACACCACAAACAACCCCACAACCAGCACCAATATCACTATATCATCACTCTCCAATATCACCACATCATCACTCACCAATATCACCACCTTATCACTCTCCAATATTACCATCTCATCAATCACCAACATCACCATACCAACCTCTGTCCACCCATGACTACCCTGTTGAATTTGGAGGATCAACTAGTGCTTCTAAAGCATCCAAATTATCTTCAAATTAGGAGGATCAACACACTCAAATGCTTGTAAAGCAAGCAACTTCTGAGACTGCTCCATCAGAAAGCTTTGCTGAATCTAACACAAACAGGCCTGATGAAAAGGATAGGTTGATATCTGAGCTTCTACAAAAGTTGAAAGAATGGAAAGAATATTGAATAGGAGGGCTAGAATCATTGATGATAGGATTCTAGAGCTTGATGAAAAGGAATAGGAGTAAAAGAGCTTAAAGAAAAACATGAAGCTGAAAAGAAGGAGAAAGAGAAAGAAACTGAAAACTTATAAAAAGTTGCACTCAATCATTCAAGAGAAGAAGTGAGTGGCCATGTTGATACTCTTGCCATTCAAACCATAGCTATGGAAGAACAAGAGAATATTATTGAAGAACAAGCTGAAATCATATCAAATCTCTAAAGTCAAGTTGAAACTCAATCTAAAAGGATCTCTGAACTTGAGTTGTTGATTGAAATTCAAAGAAGTGATGTGACTGGAGAAACTAAAAATGATAAAGAAAAGGTTATTGATGATGAGAAATAATATACTTCTGATGATGATGAACAAGAAGAAGATGAAAGCCAACCAATGAATAAGGAACAAAGCTTAGAAATAGTGCTTTATTCTGGGCAATCAGAGGCCACTCAGACTAAGAAAAATGAATTTGAAGAATTGATCAGTGCTATGGATAGTTTTTCTTCAAAATAATTCACAATAGATGAAGATTTTTGGGACTTTGTTGCAAACCAAAAGACCATATCTAAACCTATTGTAGTCATTCCCAAATCTCCAGTTCCATTGGAGAAAGAGTTGAGCATGCAGATTGTACCTGTTATGGTTATGTCAGAGGAACAAAAAGAAAAGATAAGAGAAATGTGGGAAAAGGAACAAGAAAAGAATGAACAAGAAAAAGAAAAAGGGGATGATGATCAAAAAAATATACAAGAAGAGGCTGAAAAATTGCCTGAGGAAATGAAACAAGCTGAATCCTCTTCTGGTCCTCCTCTTCAACATATACTAGAAAGAGGAAATACTTATCAGAAAAAGCTAAAGGAAAAAGGCCAATGAAAGAAGATGAACCAGCTAAGAAAGCCAAACCAGATGACCCAATAAGTCTTGCTGCAATAGCAGAATTCCTGGAGGAACATGAAAAGGTTGAGGCACAATTAAATAAACCAGTTGTATTCATAGATTTGGAAGAAGGAGAGATAGCTAGAGGATATGACGCTGAAGAGGACATTCATATGGACAGTCCTATGAAAATAGAACAACCAGTGGAAAAAATGGTGTCAAAAGCCCAAACTGATGACTTAATGATAAAAGCAATGCTTTTGATCAATCAAGGTATGATCCAGATAAGTTTTTGGAATGACATATGAAGAAATGAAAGAAGAAGAAGAAAAAGTGAATAAGTTACTAGATCCAAATATAGAAACAGAGTATGAAAAATCAATCACCAAAGATGTTCCAATGCATAAAGAGTCTTCTATGAAGAAACAACCACAACTATGTATGAAAGACCATTGTCAAGAAAGGTTCCCTTACCTAAACTATCATCAATGAAGAAACCAACCCCAACTTCTGATCCACTATTTCCTGATCCTTATAGCATGTCAGATAAGGAAATGAAGGATTATCTTTCAAGCCAAGGATTCACAAGAAGAAAGATTGGAAATATGAAGACAAATTCATTAAGGGCTGCTACTCTTCAAATGATCAATGAAAAGAAAGACATGCTCAAAAGGGTAGAAGAAGAAATCCTAAACAAGAAGCCAAGATCTATACTAACTGCTCAAGACATGATGCTAAATCAGAAAGATCAAGAACTGTTGGCTGCCGTGGTTTACAAATACCCAGAATGGTTTGCAGAACCCTCTTAGTTGAAATTACAAGAAGGATTAACAACTGCAGAGTTAATTAAAGGGGTGTCTACTCCCAAAGGCAAAGTTGATCAGAAAATAATTGCCTGGAAGTATGATAGCATGTGGAACATGTTCATGGTAAAAAGAATCTCAAGGCTGGTGCAATTCTTTACTGAGTACTCAGCTCTAGTAAATGCTCTGGAGATCCATGATTTAAAAAAAACTAGCTCAACTGGAACTGATCAATCATTCAGTTATGTTCAAAGGATATGAATTTGAAAACATAATTAAAATGTTCAGAAGGACTGATAATTTCAATTCATTAAAGACTGTTTGCATGAGGAAAGATAAGTCTTTTGTTAATCCTCTTGAGAAGAAGAAGAACAAACAAGCTGAAGAAGTTGTGTTCCCTGAGTTGAAGGTGAAACCAACAGAAGCTTTGAAAAGAAAAATGGTGTCTGGTACTCATTCCTCCACACCCGTCTCAAATGTGTATTATGATGAACAAACTTATGAGATGGTGATTAAAAGGAAGTGGGGAGGAAAGGAGGGTGCTGAAATAAGATTATTTAGTGGATATGAAGTAACACTGCTTGATGAATCTTACATTCACTATATCTATACAAGACACTTCAGGGAAATCAATAACAAGCTGGGTGAACAAGATATGCAATTCTTCCTAAAGTGCATCAAGTTGCTGAAATTAGCCTATGATCGCATCAATACAAAAAGAGATAAAAGAAAGAAAAAGAAGACACCCTTGCAACTTGGGAATATTATGAAACTTGAGGTGGATGTGGGTGGAAGCTTGCTGATTCATAAAGATGGTCTTTCTACTATTTCTATTTGGGAACCTATTTCACTGAAGAAGTTACCAATAGAAGCCATCCACA
Organism: Flaveria trinervia; assembly: GCA_025506515.1. Classification (NCBI taxonomy): domain Eukaryota; kingdom Viridiplantae; phylum Streptophyta; class Magnoliopsida; order Asterales; family Asteraceae; genus Flaveria; species Flaveria trinervia. Next base: position 16,315,302 of record CM046446.1, read on the forward strand.
ATATGAGCAAAATGAAGATACATGTGCTGAGTAGGGACAGAATGTCAGAAGCAACAGATTTTGTCAACATGATCAAAGCTATTCTGGATCCAACAAAAGCTGCATTTTTGCTATCTCCACAAGACCCAGCAGAATCTTCACAACATCAATCACCTCCCAAACATTGAAGAACGTAGGCTGTATAATCCTTAGGGGGAGTATTGTTGCACCCTGAAAGGATCATACATGCCAATTCAATGGGTGATTTGATGGTTGCTTTGCTGGAATCCCTCAAGTCCAAGAACAAATGCGGATGAAGATCCTGCTCAGAAAAACCAAGTGTTGTCTTCCGAATTTGTCAATGCGGAAGACATAAAACAAATACGGACAAGTATTTGTTCTTCCACATTGACTAATGCGGAAGACCAAGAAACAATGCGGACAAGACTTTGCTCATCCGCATTGACAAATGTGGATGACCGAACAAATGCGCATAAGTATTTGTTCATCCACATTAACCAATACGGATGACCAACATACTAATGTTGATGATCAAGTGAAGAAATGCTGATCAAGTTAACTCATCCGCATTTGTCAATGCGGATGAACAAGCAAAGATGCGGATAAAGACTTAGACTAGTTCTGATGTAATAGTTCAGGGGTAGTTTAGTCATTTTGTAAAAGGCATCTTGTCTGCCTATAAATAGGATAGATAACCTCGTACATGAGGTGACGGTGAATAGATAGAGAATTTTTGTTGTCATTTATTCTCTGTAATCAATCAACTTTCATATATATACAAAAGCATTTATGAGTATATTTCTTGCATTGAATGTTCTTTGATTGTTTGTTTCCGCCACTCAATCATTGACTTGATTATCATATTTGATTCACAGTAAGAATCTCAATCTTACTTACCCAGTCAAAAATGTTTCATACTGATTAACAAGGTTATCATTGTTAATTTCTGCTACCTCACTGCTTCCTTCACACATAATTTTCAATGCATCCCACACAGCTTTTGTTGTACCATACTTCTCTAATATTTTTAGCACATCCATCTGAGTGCTTGAGTTAGAATGGAGTAAGCTTTAAGGTCAATCTTGATTTTCTTATAGTCTTCATCATCAAGAGTTAGATCTTCAATAGGTATTCTTGCAGTTTTGTAAATTGCAGCTTGATCTACAGATAGAGTGACAGGGATGTGTGGCCCTTTGCATATTGAGATCCAGAAATCAGGATCTACACCTGTGATGCAATTCCTAAACTTGATTTTCCATGTTTAAACTCATATTTGTGTTTAAGCATAGGAGGTTTAGGTGTATGACCAAGTTCTGAGTAACTGTTAGAATCCATTTTATAAATATAGATTAAGGTGATTTTTAAGATTGATTAGTCCAACTTGTCCAAATAGTTCAAACAGATTTCAGAATCAGATCTGAGATGGTAGTGAGTTTCTTGTTGTTTGAAATATTTTGGTGAGAGTGTGTTTGACAGTAGTAGTTTCTGAGGAGTATTTTCTGTTGTTTACTAAGTAGAGATGATGATATACTTTACTAGCAACTCGATTACCAGACAATCAAGTTCTATTCAGTTCTTGAGCAGATCTGAAAGAGAACTGAGAGCCAAAGCTCTGATACCAATTGACTGGTTTAGTAAGATTGAGATTCTTACTATGAATCAAATATGGTAATCAAGTCAATGATTGAATGACGGAAACAAACAATCAAAGAACATTCAATGCAAGAATTATACTCATAAATGCTTTTATATGTATTAATGAAAGTGATTGATTACAGAGAATAAAAGACGACAAAATATTCTCTATGTCTATCAGCCGTCACATGTACGAGGTTTTCTAATCTATTTATAGGCAGACAAGATGCCTTTTACAAAATGACTAAACTACCCCTGACCTATTACATCAGAACTAGTCTAAGTCTTGATCCGCATCTTTGCTTGTTCATCCGCATTGACAAATGCGGATGAGTTAACTTGATTAGCATTTCTTCACTTGATCATCCACATTAGTATGTTGGTCATCCGCATTGGTTAATGCAGATGAACAAATACTTATGTGCATTTGTTCGATCATCCGCATTTGTCAAATGCGGATGAGCCAAGTCTTGTCCACATTGATTCTTGGTCTTCCACATTTGTCAATGCAGAAGAACAAATACTTATCCGTATTTGTTTTATGTCTTTCGCATTGACAAATACGGAAGACTATACTTGGTTTTTCTTGAGCAGGATCTTCATCCCCATTTCTTCTTGAACTTATGGGATTCCAGCAAAGCAATCATCAAATCACCCATTGAATTGGCATGTATGATCCTTTCAGGGTGCAACAAATTTTGTTGCTGAGATAGCTCTTGAAAAGCTTCATTTCATTGAGCTATTCTCTTGCAGATAGTCTTCAACATGTTTCTTTGTTCAGGAGGGTATGGCAGCTTTGTTTCTTCAAGCACTTTTGGAATTTTAGTTTCAAAAGCAATATTCTTACCCTTGTTGACAAGATCATCATCATGTTCATCAGAATCATCCAAGTCATCCCACTCATCAAAGTCAAATTCTGAATTCATTTGATTATTCTTCTCTAATTCAGAAGACTCTGTTTCATTCACCTCAGATTGATTATCAATGTTTGGTTGATTAGAGCTAGTTCTTATATTGGTGCTTAGCATAAAATGTTTTGACAAATTATTTATCATTGATTCAGGCAAAGGAACATAGTTATTGTTAACAGGAGGTGCTACAGCATTATAACCCAACCCAGACATGTTCATTGATTCAATATGAGAATTTAGTAATTTCTCATATTGCTGAGATGAGAGCTGAAACTTTTGAAGTTTCACTTCAGTTGATGCATGATCAACCATGGATTTGGTTAAGGAAGTGGTCAGATGCTCAACTTGTGCTTTCAAACTGTAATTTTCATAAACAATTTTGTCTGAGTTAATTTTAATTTGATATAACTTATGTTCTCTTACATGAGATTCATTCAAAATCATTGTTTCTTTAATTTCATTAGCTAATTGTTAAGCATGGACTCTATATCTTTCTACTTCCTGAACACATATTAATGAACATAACCTGTCTCTTACCCCACTTGCCATGGGTGGAACTTTGTTTTTCATGTGAGCCATTAGAGCTTGATTTTCTTCTAAGACTTCCTTCTCATACAAACTCTAGTCACAGGTTCCATCTTGAAGAATGATCAGCCCAGATTCTTTTAGGCTGCTGGTTCCTGTTGGAGTATTGGTGGCTAATGGGGATGAGTTGGTCAGTTGTGGCTGTCTCAAGAATCTTTGATTTGATGGAGGTTGGTTAGCGTGATGATTCTGATGTTGTGCTGAATCAGAATTTTGTTGATTGCATTCTCTTGAAAAGTGTCCATAGATATTGCACTTGAAGCATCTAACCTTTGATTTATCAACTCCATTCGTGATGATTTACTTGCAATTGTCAATTCTTGTTTCTTCTTAGATATTGTTTGGCTCTATAGGCAATCATTGCCATTTGCCATTAAAGATCCATCTCTTCCACTAAATCTAGAGGTAGCTCTTCTAAATCTTGTTGACACATGTTGGCAGTGGGCGATGAACTTCTTAGTTAAGCTTGAACTGAAAGCTGCAAAAGCTATTTTTTGTTCTTCAGAGTCTAGAATGACAGTGATAGACTCTGATTAATTGTTAGTTGATGGTTTTCTGATGATTTATCTCTTTGATCATCTGTTTTTCTTTCTCTTTTCTTGACTTTGAGTAGATTTCTTAGGAGGTTTTGAAGCATAGAAACTTACTTCCTCTTCATCTTCACTCAATGTACAAGAGTTATCACCATCATTACTGTATATGAAAGCACTTCCAGCACTTCTTGTTTCTTTGAAGTGATATGGTGATACATGAGTTCTTACACTCTTGTTTCTTGATTTCTCATCCATTTCAAGTGCCTTAACTTTAGCCACTGGAGTATCTAGTCTGACTACTTTGAGATCTATTGTGTTCTTGAACATGGATACAGTTTGCTTTCAACTTTCTAGTAAAGTGTGGAGCATTTTCTTGTTTAGTTCCTCATTTGTGTATTTCAACTCCAGAGTTTCATTTCTGTAACAAGTTGCATAAACCTGTGGAGTTGTTGAGGAATTGATTCACCCTCAATATGATGGAATGTTTCATATTGCGAACGTAGGGTGTCCTTCCTAATGCTTCGGATTTCATCACTCACTTCACAGAGTTTATGAAGAATCTTCCACAAGGAATTTTCTATTTTGTAATTTTCACATCCAATCAATATTTATTCAGGTAAAGCCATACTAAGCAAGTTGTATGCTTTGATATCAACTATAACCTTCTTAATATCATTAGGTGACAAATCTTTAGTGCTTATGGGTTGATTATTATCATTATAATCTGACCCGAGGGTGGGTGGAATTTAAGGACCTTCTGTTATGGAAACCCATAAGTCAGAATCTATGTAGTTCACATGATTCCTGAACTTGATTTTCCAAGATTTGAAATCTGCTTTTGTTTCCAACTTTGGCGGTTGGTAAGATGATCCACCAAAGTTACTCATGATTAGTTAAGATCTAAGATATTAACTAATGAATTTGTTCAAGGGATATGAACAAGCTGTTGATTTGATCAATAACTAAGATCTGTTATTCAATTGATTTGAATATAGATCCAAGTTAAGCGATAAATTATATATAGCACACACTTTTGCTTAAAAACAATAGATTCAATACCGAGAAATCTAAAGATTCAAGAACAATTAAACACAACTAACACCGATAGATCAATTGATCTAAATCAATGAGCACTTTTGCGGAATCAACGTTGGATTCATTTAATTGTTCGTATTAAATGATTATCAATATCAATAAATATTTGAGAACACGATTGATGAAACACAACTAATGATCTATTTAAATCAACTTTATTTCATTAAAACACATCAATTATTACAAATAACTAATGACCGATATTGAAAATTGTGTTGAATTATGTGACGGCTGCTAGGGTTTGATTGTGTGATGTTTTGTCGTATTGTGTTGCTGTTGAAGCAGTCCTTTGATTCGAAACCTAGGATCCATATATATAGACAATGATGTTTCTGTTAAGGAAACACCGGATATCTTGGGATTTGAATTGTTTCTGTTAAGGAATCTCCGGATTTCTTGGGATTCACATAACTGACTTGTTGACCTGTTGACTTGTAACACTTGTATTGTTTAAATACAAGTGTTTGGACTCTGCAGGAGTATTGTATTCCGTAGATGATTGATCTTCCAAAGAAAATGTTCTTCCGTAGGAATCTCATTCTTCTGCAGCAAACTGTTTCTTCCGAAGCAAATGTTCTTCCGCACTTTCATAGCAAACAGTTTCTTCCGAAGCAAACTGTTCTTTCGCAGGAATCTTGACTTGGAATTCTCACTTTACTCCAGTTGATGGTTCATCCGCAGATGATCTTCGGATGTTTGTTACTTGTAAGAAACATATCTACGGAAGAACAAAATGTTCATCCATAGATGTTTCTTACACTTAGTCAATTTCACAAATTGATTAAGTATATTGTTTGTACTTGCAAACATACATAAATCAACACACACATATATATATGGGTTAACCTATACATTTAATGCATACACAATAATGAATTACAACCATTCATTACAGATGTTAATTCAAGTACTAAGCCTATACAAAATGGACTAGATCTATTGATCCTAGACCTACAGTATTCATAAGCTGTATTATCTTTCTTATCATATAAGTTTTCTAAACAGCCTTATTAAATTGTCTGATTCTTTAATTATCTTGATCTGATTCTGATATGATTCTTCTCATCTTCAAACATGTGTTAATAAAAGTCTTATATAACCATATGTTTTATCAAATTTGTTTCACTTTAAATCATATTGTTTTGTCTTAATTAGAAAACTTGTTGACTATCACTTTTTGTGGTGATAATCACATATTATGGTCTGACTCGTTTAGCGTGTTTGCTTTTTGTACGGTGAATTAAAAATTCCATGTCTGATTAACATTTCTTTTGGAAATTATAGGTGAGGGGATTTCTTTAAATGTTACTAATGTTATATCCTCTATTGTCAAAAGCATAAAAGGTGTTAGCCTATATGCCCAGGCGAAAAGAGGTGATGCCATACCGCCTTGCTGCCATGAAGTTCCGATGAGATCCCGTCCAAAACTTGCAACATCTGGCCATTTTCTACTCTGAACGAGTTTCAAACATCCAAAAATGGCTTGGAATTAACCTACACTAGCATTAAACCACTCTAAAACATGTTTAAAATGGTAACGACAAGTCTAAAAATAGTTAAATGAAAGTATAGAGTGAAAATACTTGGAGAGTAATGAAGAATATAAAAAGCAAAGAATATGTACTATTTGTTTGTATTTATTTTAGCTTATTAGGTATTACTAATTTCTATTGGATAAATAGGTTAGTTGAAAAGTCCACAAAACTTTTATTTATTCTATCAAAGTTTGGTTGTTTAGTATTTTCACTTTTGGGTGAAAGTTAGCATCCCATATGTTCTTATTCTTACTTTTCATTTCCATTACATTAGTTTAGTTTAAATTAATTTACGGTATTCATTGATTCGACCTTTTATGTATATATCAGAGAATTAGATATTTAGACACCCTAAATTATAAATCAACACCCTAAATTTTTTGTCGCACAACCTCATACATGTTATATAGTGGGGGGAGGGGGTTGTATAGTCCTATATGGGGCGTATAACCCCTCTGAAAACCCCTGAATTTCCTTGTAATTAGTGTCAATACTTGCTATACGCGTGATATAGCCTCATATGTGCCGTATAGGGGATTGTATAATTTTCCTCGTTTTTAATGTTTTCGACCTTATATAACACATATGGTGCTAGTAACAGTGGTTCGTACCATTCAAGGATTTCCATTTTGATTTAAAGATAAGTTTTAGTATTTTGGTTTTTTACATCAATTTGACTTATGAAAATATAAAACTTTGGTTTTGTTTTAATTGATGTAAGCAAAATAGACTGATTTATGTATTTGATCAACAAAAAGGGAAAATTACATAAATGGTTTTATGTGCTTTAATCAAATTGCATTGGTCCCCAAACTTTAGAAATTACAAAGATAGTCCACACTTTTATGTAATCATTATATGTTTGGTCCCTAACAATGATTCAAGCTCTATGTAGCATTATCTCGAGTTACAGTAGACATGAATTAAATTAATAATATTAGAATATGATGATAAAATTACAAGCAGAACATTAAATTTTGTATACAAAGAAGTTTTCGAATGTTAATGAATGTTCTCATGTTTGATATAATTTTTTTATTAGCTAAAGTTCTTATTTATAAGTTCATTTAATTTCATATTATACACTATTTAGACTTATATGCATTGATAAAAACTACTACTATTAGATTTTTTATTTGAACGGTTGGTTAATAGTTAGAAGTTAGTAACACCAAATTAGTATTTAATTCACCAATCCTTGAACCTTGGACTATATCTACTAATACCAGGTTAAAAACCCATGTAATACATGGGTGGAATAAAATATAACATGTTAACATTATCATTTTTAATAAATGTTTTGTATCTAACTTGTTATTACTTATAAGTCATTGATGAAACTAAAAATAATAAATATTTAAGTAATACAAATAAAAATAATAAAAAATAAGCCCGAAATCAAACCCCACCCGAATCACACACAAACACATACATACGGGTTCAACACACACACACACTCAAAAAACGGGTTTTACTATGTGTTCTAGCCCCAAATCTGTTGAAAACATGTTAAAGAGGGGCCCTAGAACTCACCTTGAAAGTCTCTTCGAGTAGAGCTTTTCACAAACTCGTTTGCCTTCGACTTTTGCACCTCGATTCTTCAAAAACCCAAGGTTTTGCTTTTTCTCCTTCCACACTCTCTCTCTAGCCGAATATAAGGGGGAGATTGAGGGGAGAATGGGCTGCCATTCCCCTTTTATACCCCCACTCCTCCAAAGATTTTCCATTTTAGCAAGTTTGGTCCCTCGACTTTGGGCTTTATTTCTTTTCTTTATTTTTCGTCTTCTTTAGCTTCAAAGGAAATAACCGGCTGTTACAAGTCCACCCCCCTTATATAGGTTTCGTCTCCGAAACCTATTATTCCTCAAACAATTGTGGGTAGTGTTATCTTATCCCTTCTTCGGTCTCCCATGTAGACTCAGATCTCTTTCTGTACTTCCATTGTACACGCACAAGAGGAACCACTTTATTCCTTAACCTATTCTCTTTAAGATCAATGATCGCCACCGTTGCTCCACATAATTGAGCCGTTCATCTAACTCGATATCCTCTAGTGGTACAATCATATCCTTGTTTACTAAGCACTTTCTCAGATGACATACATGGAACATCGGATAAATTCCACTTAACTCATCTGGTAACTCCAATATATAAGCCACCTCTCCTACTCGAGCAGTAATTCAAAAAGGCCCTATGTGTCTCAGCTGAATATGGTGCACTTCATCCCGTATAGTTAGTGCCCTCAGTCTTTAATGCAAAGACCACGGCTGCTAGCTCTAAGTCGGGAGCGGGATAATAGACCTCATGAACTTTCAACTGTCGGGATGCATAGGCTATAACCTTTCATCTCTGCATCAACACACATCCCATCCCCGCGTAGGAAGCATCGAAATAAACCACCAAATCTTCACTTCCACCTTTGCGGGTCCACCATAATCCCACCGGGATTCATTACATGTAAGGCCCCGTTCCCGGGACGCTTACAGCTGGGTTCTCATTGCACATAAAACATATAATTACATTAGTATTTAATAAATCGCAGCGGAAAACTAAAACAAACTTTCATTTTCATGTAAATGCTTTTGCATACTAATACAACATTCATTACAAAAAGCGTTTATTCGCATTACAATGCAAAAACATTAATCAAAAGAATACCATCTCAAAAGAGCTGAGTAGTCGCCCGTGCCATCCTCAGCAATCACTACCTGCCAACTGGAAACACATCAAAGTCAGCGTTGCTGAGTGAGTTCTAGTTTTATAAATAAAACATACTTTACTTTCATATAAAAACCGTTCGTACTTTTACATGATCACACATCATACGTACACATAAATAATATCATTATTATCTTCCTTCATTCGTTCATTCCTTCTTTCATTACCTTACTTGCGCATCGGACATCATCCCGAACCAATACCATGTGCTACACCCCGGTTAGTCGTAGCTACCGGGCCGAAGTCAACGAATGACAGCTAAACGTATGCCGCGGTACTAGGAGTAACCGTCAGTCTTAGCTACTGGGCCGAAGTCAACGAATGACAGCTAAACGTATGCCACAGTACTAGGGGTGAGCGGTAGAGGTCCTACATTTGGGGTCAATCACCAAGAGGGACCCCGTATCCGATGTGTGCAAGACGTTCATTCGTTCATCATGTTCCTCTTCCTTTATCTTTCACTTTACGTTACATAATACTTCGTTCATTCATCATAACAAGTAAAGCCACAGGAAAGATACTATACATCACATAAGGAACATAAACATGCATCAACATCACATCATACATGGCAACATCATACATACATAAAGTACAACATCATCATCATCATCATGCCCAACTTGCCTTCTAAGGCCTCGATCGTCATCTTAAAGAAAACTCTTATGGGAACCTTTACCTCAACACTTACCTCTGCACTTTCCCCCGAAAGTCAGAAGTTAATCTACACCTTCCTCGGTTTCAACAGCCCTATTTGGGCGTATGGACACCCCTCTCAGTCGCATGGCCTCCATGCGACTGAACATCATGCGATTGAACTAATACGGATGAACACCTATGCGAATGAACATCCAGTCGTGCGAATGGACAAGCGGATGAGCACCTATGCGACTGGACCTTCAGTCGTGCGAATGAACCTTCAGTCGCATGACACCCACGCGACTGGCCCTCCAGTCGTGCGAATGAACCCCAATCGTGCGAATGGACCCCAATCGCACCTAATCGGCCGTATGGCCTCCATTCGGTCGCCTAACCCTAACTGGTGCAGAGTGTAGTTCAACCCGACTGCAGCCGAGGGTTTTCGGCCTCCAAACTCATCTAAACCCATTTTAAGCCTAAATCGACCATCCTAAACCTTAGGGATGCATACCATAACATCACTCAAGCACATCCAAGCAAGAAATCAAGTCACAATCGCGTCATACACATACATACACGCATACATACGGGTTTTCACCCAAAACGCGAAAAAGAGTTTTCAGATGTATTCCAGCCCCAAAATCGTTTGAAAACAAGTAAAAGAGGGGTCCTAGAACTCACCTAAACGAGCACAATGACAAGAGCTTCGATTCGGCTTGCTTCACGACGATTTTGGCGACCCGAATCGACACGAACCACAATTTTTCCTCTTTTTCTCCTCTTCTTTCTCTCTTCTCCCTTTATGAAGCTGAAATGTGGATGTGGGGAGAGTGGGCTGCCCTCTCCCTACATATATCACCACATTTCCCAACTTTGCTTCATTGGCGGTTTGGTCCCTCGACTTTTGGACTTTATTTTCTTTTCTGTCTTCACCGGCTTCAAAATAATAATTATCCGGGTGTTACAAGTCCACCCCCCTTAAATAGGTTTCGTCCCCAAAACCTGTTATTCGTCGAACAAACGTGGATAATGTTGTCTCATTTCTTCTTCAGTCTCCCACGTTGACTCGGATCCCTTCCTGTGCTTCCACCGTACACCATAAGAGGAACCACTTTATTCCTTAGCCTCTTTTCTTTACGATCGATGATTGCCACTGGTTGCTCCACATAGTGAGCCATTCGTCTACTTCAATATCTTCCAATGGAAATCATACCTTCATCCGCTAAGCACTTCCTTAAATGAGATACATGGAATGTCGGGTGAATTCCACTTAACTCATCCGGCAACTCCAATCTATAGGCCACCTCTCCTACTCGAGCAAGAATTCGGAAAAGGGCCTATATATCTTGGGCTCAACTTGCCCCGCTTTCTGAATCTGATAATACCCTTCCAAGGTGAGACCTTCAGCATAACCCGGTCACCCACCTGGAACTCAATTGGCCTACGTCGCTTATCGGCATACGACTTCTGTCTATCCTTGGCTGCCTTCATGAAGGCTTTAATCTTTTCAAGCTTCTCTGTCGTAGCCTCGATTACCTCGATGCTCCCCAATTCCTTCTGACCAATATCACCCCAACAAACGGGTGTTCTGCATCTCCTACCGTATAGCATCTCATATGGTGGCATACCAATACTGGCATGATAGCTGTTGTTGTATGAGAATTCAGCTAACGGTAAGTGGTCATCCTAACTTCCACCAAAATCGATCACACATGCCCGGAGCATGTCTTCCAGTGTCTGAATGGTCCTTTCTGACTGACCATCAGTCTGGGGATGATAAGCCGTGCTAATATGTAACCTCGTCCCCATAGCGTCGTGGAATTTCTTCCAAATTTAGATGTAAACCGAGTGTCACGATCAGACACAATAGACACCGGCACACCATGACGAGCTACAATTTCCTTGATGAACAGATCAGCCAACCTCTCAGATGAATACATCTCGCGGATCGGTAGAAAATGAGCGCTCTTCGTCAGACGATCAACTATCACCCATATGGCATCATACCCTTTCGGGGTACGTGGCAGCTTCGTAATGAAGTCCATGGTGATGTGCTCCCATTTCCATTCCGGTATATCCAAAGGTTGTATTTTCCCATACGGCTTTTGATGCTCTGCCTTCACCTGTAAGCAAGTAAGGCACTTACTCACATACTCCACCACGTCGCGCTTCATACCCGGCCACCAATAATCCTTCTTCATGTCATGGTACATTTTCGTGGCACCAGGATGAATGGAGTATCGAGTCTTGTGGGCTTCATCCATTATCTTCACCCGTAGATCCCCAAAACGAGGAATCCACACACGACCGAATCGAGTTCCAACACCGAGTGTGTTTTCACCCAATTCCCCAACCAGACCTCTCATTCTTTCCGAGTTAAGGTGATCTTCTTTCAATGCCTCATCTTGAAACTCCTTAACTTGCTTCATCACGTCGGAGGTCATGATTAATTGATAAGCTTTCACCCGAATCAGTTCGGGCCTTTCCTTCCGGCTAAGGGCATCCGCCACCACATTAGCTTTGCCTGGATGATAATGAATCTCGCAATCATAGTCCTTTATAAGTTCCAACCATCTCCTCTGCCTCATGTTCAGATCCTTTTGCTCGAAGAAGTACTTCAAGCTCTTATGATCGGTAAATATGGTGCACTTCGTCCCGTAGAGATAGTGCCTCCAGATCTTCAATGCAAACACCACGGCTGCTAGCTCCAAGTCATGAGTAGGATAATTGACCTCATAACCTTTAACTGTCGAGATGCATAGGCTATAACCTTCCCTCTCTGCATTAACACACACCCCAACCCTGAGTAGGAAGCATCAGAATAAACCACCAAATCTTCGCTTCCATCGGGTAATGACAGAACAGGAGCTTGAGTCAGTCTTGCTTTCAGCTCTTCGAACGTCTTCTCTTGAGCTTGACCCCATACAAATTTCACATCCTTTCGGGTCAACTTAGTTAGTGGAGAAGCAATCTTAGAGAAGTCTTGGATGAAACTACGGATCTCGGATGGCGTCTTTGGTGACTTCCATTGCATAACCGCCTCCACCTTCGCCGGGTCAACCATAATCCCATCAGGATTCACCACATGACCCAAAAACTGAACTTCGCGCAACCAGAATGCGCACTTGGAGAATTTAGCATACAGTTTCTCCCTTCTCAACGTCTCTAGAACCTCCGAATGTGACCGCCATGCTCAATCTCGCTCTTTGAATAAATCAGGATATCATCAATAAACACAATCACTGACTTATCCAACATAGGCCGACACACACGGTTCATCAGATCCATAAAAGCAGCTGGCGCGTTGGTCAAACCAAAGGACATGACAAGAAACTCGTAATGACCATAGCGCGTACGGAAAGCTGTTTTAGGGATATCTTGCTCTTTCACCTTCAACTGATGATAACCAGATCGAAGATCTATCCTCGAGAACCAATTAGCACCCTGAAGCTGGTCGAACAAATCATCTATCCTCGGTAAGGGGTAGCGGTTCTTCACTGTCAACTTGTTCAGTTCGCGGTAGTCAATGCACATCCTCATACTACCATCCTTCTTCTTTACAAATAGGACGGAGCACCCCAGGGAGAGATACTCGGTCTAATGACCCCTTATCAAGCAGCTCTCGCAACTGCTCCATCAACTCTTTCATCTCGGTTGGAGCCAACCGATATGGTGCCTTGGCAACAGGTTGGGCACCCGGTATCAGGTCAATCTGAAATTCAATTTCTCTGTCAGGTGGCACTCCTGATAAGTCTTCTGGGAACACGTCTGGAAAGTCACACATAACTGGTACATCAGCTAGTTGTGGTGTTGGTGTATCCACATCCTTTACATAAGCCAAGTAGGCGCTACATCCACGCCTCATACACTTTCCCGCCACCGCTATTGAGATCACCTTCGGAATCGTAGTAACCCGATCACCATAAACCGTTACCAAACTTCCGTCAGGCGCTGTCAACCGAACCATCTTCTTGCGACACACAATGTTTGCCTCGAAATCTGACAACCAAATCGAAACCACCCAAGGTCATCACAAACGGTCTAACAGGAAACTTATGACCCTCAAGTTCCACATCACAATTCTCTATCATCTCAGAAATCCTGGTAGACTTACTATGGCAGTTTCTACATCAAAGGGCGCATCAACGCGTCTACTACTAGCAGGCAGCTTAGCACAGAAAGCAGCAGAAATAAAACTCTTACTAGCACCCGAATCAAATAACACAGAAGCTAAAGTCTGGTTCACTAGAAACGTACCGGACACAACGTCAGGGTCCGTCCTAGCCTCCTCCTGTGTCATGGTGAACGCCCTGGCGCTCGCCCTCGGTCCATCACTTCCCGTCTTCACCCCTGAACCCTCAGTCCTCGACTTCTTACAATCTCTGCTCATATGACCAGTTTCCCCACAGTTAAAACATTTGCTCGACATGCAATCCTTCGCCATATGCCCTGTCTTCCCACACTTGAAGCACAAGTTTGACCAAACCTACATTCCCCGCTGTGCTCCCTTCCACACTTGCCACACCTTTTCGACCCCGCACTTGATGTGACCACACGACGTTCATCCACCCGTGCCTTTTTGTTACCCATCGGGGCATCACCCCGACCAAACCGTTTCCCGTTCCAGTTCCGATCACCACCACCCTTCTTACTTGCTTCAGTCACCACCACCTCTTGCTCATCATACAGCCTCCCTGCCAATCAACTGCCGACCTAAACGTGCTTGGCCGGGCGGCGATCATATGCCGGCGAACATCCACCGGTAAACCCTGAATGTACCTCTTAATTTTCCGAGACAGAGGCGTCACCTGATCAGGCACAAGCCGTGCCATTTCATTAAACTTGGTGGTATACTGCTGGTGTGTCACGGTTCCAGCCTCCAACTGTAAAAACTCCTTTCCAACTTATCCATTTCTCTATGAGGACAGAACTCCTCAATCACCATCTTCTTCAACTCGGGCCATTTCATCCTCCCGATCGCCCGATTACCTTTGCTTGGACAATGTTATCCCACCAGCACAAAGCTGAATCCACAAAAGAGTGGGTAGCAAACTTCACCTTTTGGTCCTCTCGACACTCGCTGATATCGAGAACAGCTTCCATTTCCCTCACCCACCGGTGAGCAGCGCAGCTGCAGCGGTGCCGTTTCCATCAAAAGTAGGGGGTTTGCATCTCATAAAACCCCATAATTACATCCTCGCACTGCTCTGGCACAGGATCTTCTTCTTCCTCTTCATCATCAGATAGAACCGTTTCCGGCTCTGGTTGTTCCGTTCCCCAGAGGATCTGTTTCTCTCTTTCCTTTCCCCTTCTCGTACAGCTTTAATAACTTCGGTCACCACAGACGGTAAATCGTCTGCATGACCTGATGACTTCTTCTACAACAGCCTCTTTTACTGAGGCTCTCAGATTGGCGCTTTCGTCGCCACCCTCCGGATGAGGGGTCTCTGGTTCTTCATGAACCACCCTCTCAACTCTGGGTCTCCCTCTCTTGGGTCGCGGTTCAGCACCGTGACCTCCACCCCTAGAAGCTTTCGAAGATCTACCTCCGGCCATCACACGCACACTGAAAGATTCAAACACCAACACGGTCATTCAAGGAAACAACTCAGTTTATGTCAGTATAGTAAGTCCCTAATTACAGTGGCCAGTTGTGATTAGCCACTTACTTTACTCTTCATACCCCAAGTATTACCTATCCTGACTACATCAGTATTTAACCTACATATAACACGTAACACATACCATGCGCACATAAAACCGGTTAACTTAACGAAAATACCTGATGGCACGCAGCTACTCAGATTGGCATCCCATTCCCATTCCGTCCCATTCTCAGTTTAAGATTAGGTTTATTCTGAAAATTTACCCATTTCACTTAAACTTTGGCTCTGATACAACTTGTAAGGCCCCGTTCCCGGAACGCTTACAGCTGGGTTTCATCGCACATAAAACATATAATTACATTAGTATTTAATAAATCGCAGCGGAAAACTAAAACAAACTTTCATATTCATGTAAATGCTTTTGCATACTAATACAACATTCATTACAAAAAGCGTTTGTTCGCATTACAATGCAAAAACATTAATCAAAGAATGCCATCTCAAAGAGCTGAGTAGTCGCCCGTGCCATCCTCAGCAATCATACCTGCCAACTGGAAACACATCAAAGTCAGCGTTGCTGAGTGAGTTCTAGTTTTATAAATAAAACATACTCTACTTTCATATAAAAACCGTTCGTACTTTTACATGATCACACATCATACGTACACATAAATAATATCATTATTATCTTCCTTCATTCGTTCATCCTTCTTTCATTACCTTACTTGCGCATCGGACATCATCCCGAACCATACCATGTGCTACACCCCGGTTAGTCGTAGCTACCGGCCGAAGTCAACGAATGACAGCTAAACGTATGCCGCGGTACTAGGAGTAACCGTCAGTCTTAGCTACTGGGCCGAAGTCAACGAATGACAGCTAAACGTATATGCCACAGTACTAGGGGTGAGCGGTAGAGGTCCTACATTTGGGGTCAATCACCAAGAGGGACCCCGTATCCGATGTGTGCAAGACGTTCATTCGTTCATCATGTTCCTCTTCCTTTATCTTTACTTTCGTTACATAATACTTCGTTCATTCATCATAACAAGTAAAGCCACAGGAAAGATACTATACATCACAAAGGAACATAAACATGCATCAACATCACATCATACATGGCAACATCATACATACATAAAGTACAACATCATCATCATCATCATGCCCAACTTGCCTTCTAAGGCCTCGATCGTCATCTTAAGAAAACTCTTATGGGAACCTTTACCTCACAAACACTTACCTCTGCACTTTCCCCCGAAAGTCAGAAGTTAATCTACACCTTCCTCGGTTTCAACAGCCCTATTTGGGCGTATGGACACCCCTCTCAGTCGCATGGCCTCCATGCGACTGAACATCATGCGATTGTGAACTAATACGGATAAACACCTATGCGAATGAACATCCAGTCGTGCGAATAGACAATGCGGATGAGCACCTATGCGACTGGACCTTCAGTCGTGCGAATGAACCTTCAGTCGCATGACACCCACGCGACTGGCCCTCCAGTCGTGCGAATGAACCCCAATCGTGCGAATGGACCCCAATCGCACCCTAATCGGCCGTATGGCCTCCATTCGGCCTCCAATCGGTCGCCTAACCCTAACTGGTGCAGAGTGCAGTTCAACCGACTGCAGCCGAGGGTTTTCGGCCTCCAAACTCATCTAAACCCATTTTAAGCCTAAATCGACCATCCTAAACTTAGAGATGCATACCATAACATCACTCAAGCACATCCAAGCAAGAATCAAGTCACAATCGCGTCATACACATACATACACGCATACATACGGGTTTTCACCCAAAACGGGAAAAAGAGTTTTCAGATGTATTCCAGCCCCAAAATCGTTTGAAAACAAGTAAAAGAGGGGTCCTAGAACTCACCTAAACGAGCACAATGACAAGAGCTTCGATTCGGCTTGCTTCACGACGATTTTGGCGACCCGAATCGACACGAACCAACACTTTTTCTCTTTTCTCCTCTTCTTCTCTCTTCTCCTTTATGAAGCTGAAATGTGGATGTGGGGAGAGTGGGCTGCCCTCTCCCTACATATATCACCACATTTCCCAACTTTGCTTCGTTGGCGGTTTGGTCCCTCGACTTTTGGACTTTATTTTCTTTTCTGTCTTCACCGGCTTCAAAATAATAATTATCCGGGTGTTACATACATGACCCAAAAACTGAACCTCGCGCAACCAGAATACGCACTGTAGAATTTACATACAACCTCTCTCTTCTCAACGTCTCCAACACCTTGAATGTGTCTGACATGCTCATCCCCAATCCTAGAATAGATCAAGATATCATGGATAAACACAAATCACACGATTTATCCAACATCGGGCGACACACTCGATTCATCTCGGCCATGAAAGCAGCTGACGCGTTGGTCAAACCAAAAGACATAGCAAGAAACTCGTAGTGTCCCTAACGCGTGCGAAAAATGTTTTAGGAATATCTTGCTCCTTAACCCTCATCTGATGGTAGCCGGATCAAAGATCTATCCTCGAGAACCATCTGGCACCTTAAAGCTAATCAAATAGGTCATCAATCCTCGGTAAGGGGTACCGGTTCTTCACGGTCAACGTGTTTAACTCACGGTAGTCTATACACATTCTCATACTACCATCCTCCTTCTTCACAATAAGACGGGGCACCCCAAGGAGAGATACTCGGTCTAATGAACCTCTTATCAAGCAACTCTGCAGTTGCTCCATCAGTTCCTTCATCTCAGTCGGAGCCAACCGATACGGTGCCTTAGCAACATGTTGGGCAATCAGTATCAAATTGAACTGGAACTCAATCCCACGGTCGGGTGTCACTCTCTATAAGTCTCCTGGAACACCTCTGGAAGCCACACACAACCTGTACATCAGATAGTTATGGTGTTGGAATATCCACATCCTTCATGTAAGCCAAGTAGGCACTATACCCATGCCTCATGCACTTTCCCGCCACTGCCATCGAAATCCCCTTTGGAATCGTAGTGACTCGATCACGTAAAACCGCCACCGTATTCCCGTCAAGCGCTATTAACCGAATCATCTTCTTGCAACACACGATATTCGCCTCGTAGTTCGCCAACCAATTCATTCCTAGGACTACGTCAAAACCGCTCCTAAGGTCATCACGAATGGTCTAACTGGAAACTTATGACCTTCTAATTCACATCACATCCATCTATTACCTCAGAAATCCTGGTAGACCCTCCTATGGCAGTTTCCACATCGAAGGGCTCATCAATATTTTTACTCCTAATAGGAAACTTAGCACAAAAGGTAGCAAAAAAAAAATCCTACTAGCACCAGAATCAAACAACACAGAAGCAAGAGTTTGGTTACTAGATATGCACCTGTCCTGACATCAAGGTCTGTCCTAGCCTCCTCCCTGGCCATCATGAAGGCCCTGTGTTCGCCCCCGCCCTTCAGTTATGGCCGTCTTCCTTGCTAAAAAACTCTCTGCCCTTGGCTTCTTGCAGTCCCTGCTTATGTGACCCCTTCCACTACAGTTATAGCACCGTACCACTCCACACTCTCTCCGACGATGACCGGGCCTCCCACACTTGAAGCAAAGGTTTGATCCCCACCTACACTCTCCAATATGCCCTTTGGCACACTTACCACAATTTCTCGTCTCCGCACCGGATAAAGCTACACGCCAGTCATCCGTCCTGGCAACCTTTTTGCTTAGAGTGGCCCCGCCACGTCCAAACCGATTTCCGTTCCAATTCTTGTCGCCGCTACCCTTTTTGCTCACTTTAATAACGGTCGTCTCCTTCACCACCCTAATTAACTCAGTTACCATAGACGGCATAATTGTTGCATAACCTGTTTAACTCCCTCAACAACAGCCTCTTTCAGTGTGGTCCTCAAATTAACACTATCATCGCCGCCACCCAGGTGAGGGATCTCGGGCTCTTCGAGTGCCATGTCAGCAGCCCTAGCCATGCTTCTCGTGACACGTGGTCTAGCATCACGTCCACCACAACCTTCAGCGGACGAGACCTTCGGAGATCTACCACCGGCCATCCTCTAACACACACACTGAAAGATTCAAACACCAACATGGTCATTCAAGGGAACAACTCAGTTATATCAAGTATAGTAAGTCCCTAATTACAATGGCCAGTTGTGATTAGCCATTTACTTTACTCTTCATACCTTAAGCATTACCTATCCTGACTATATCAGCATCTAAATCTACCAACAACACATAATCATATAACATGCGCACCTAATACCGGTTAACATTAAGAAAATACCTAATGGCACATAGATACTCGAACTGGCATCCCTTCCCTTTCCGTCCCATTCTCAGTTTAAGTTTAGTTTTATTTTGAAAATTTACCCGTTTCACTTAAACTTTGGCTCTAATACCAACTTGTAAGGCCCCGTTCCTGGGAAGCTTACAACTGGTCAATCATTGCGCATAAAACATATAATTACTTTAACTTGATAAAAACATTGCAGCGGAAATATTTAAAACACCCATTTTGTTGCATTACAAAAGCTTTTGCAAAATAATACATTGTTTTCAAGTTACAAATACATGTTATATTTCAACACAAAAGCATTATAAATATGGATGTCATCCAAAAGAGCCAAGTAGTCGTCCCGTGCAATCCTCAGCAACTTTACCTGTCAACTGGAAACACATAAAAAGTCAGTGTTGCTGAGTGAGTTCTAATTTTATAATAAAACATACTTTACTTTCATTAAAATCGTTCTTTACTTTTGCATGTGATCACACACCATACGTACACATAGATACTAGTTATTATCTTCATTTACTGTTCATCACATACTTTCTTTAACTCTTCCTTCTATCACATTCATTATCACTATCTGGATTAGTGTCATCAGCTATGCCCCCAAACAAATGGGGTACTGGGTAAGTTCATATTTGACTTCCACACTACACATAGCATGGCACTAGCACTGGGGTAAGCGACAAAGATCCCAACTGTATACTACACCCCCAACATTATGCATACTCGGGTATTGGGCCGAAGATCATAAAATGACTTCCACATTGCACATAGCCTAGCACAGCACTAACGTGGGTAACCACTATAAACCACTGTATACAACACCCCCAACATTATGCATACTCGAGTACTGGGCCGAAGATCATAAAATGACTTCCACACTGCACATAGCCCGGCACCAGCACCGAGGTGGGTAACCACTATAAACCACTGTATACTACAGCCCCACAATATGCATACTTGGTACTAGGCCGAAGATCATAAAATGACTTCCACACTGCACATAGCCTAGCACTAGCACCGAGGTGGGTAACCACTATAAACCACTGTATACTACACCCCCACATTATGCATACTCGGGTACTAGGCTGAAGATCATAAAATGACTTCCACACTGCACATAGCTTGGCACCAGCATCGAGTGGGTAACCACTATAAACCACTGTATACTACACCCCCACATTATGCATACTTGGGTACTGGGCCGAAGATCATAAAATGACTTCCACACTGCATATAGCCTGGCATCAACACCGAGGTGGGTAACCACTATACACCATGTACCACACCGTTGGTCAGTCACAAAGACTGGAACCCCTGCGTATATCCTTAAGGGTTAGCTAAACCATACGCATTTAATCTTACGACATTTTAGAGCCGTGCACCTCTGTACATTTTGCTTGCAAGCCTTTCTATACCTTCACTTTCATTAATGCATGCATTCTAACATTATGTTCCTCTTTCATTATCTTTCACTTTACATTACATAATACTTTATCATTTCATTCACAACTATAACACGTAAAGCCACGGGAAAGATAAACATACATAATAGTGACATAAACATGATCACACAAAGCATCGCCATACAAGGCATCACATACATACATAACATACATCATACATGCCATCATGCATAAACATATCACATCATACATCATCAACCCGCCCATCATCATCCATAACTTCAAAGGTCAACACCTACATCTGCACTTTCCATAAAAGTCAGATAATAAACTATGTTCATTCGGGCGTATGGACCCTATTCAGTCGCATGGCCTTCCATGCGTATGAGAACACCAAGGCGAATGGATTCTATGGGCGATTGAACACTTAGGCGTATGGACATCCAGTCGTATGATTCCATGCGTATGAGCCTCAGTCACATGGTTTTCGGGCGCATGGACCTCAGTCGCATGACCTTCATCGGCATTTCTTTCAGTCGCATGGCCCTCATCTGCATTTCCTTCAATCGCATGGCCCTCATGCGTATGACTCTCAGTCGCATGGCATCCATGTGCATGGACTTTAGTCGCATGCCCTTCGGCCGTATGGCCTCTAGTCGCATGCCATTCGGACGCATGGACCTCCAGTTGCATGAGCCCTAGCTGAGTGTAGAACGCAGTTCATCCCGAACCTAATCTGCACTTTTCGGCCTCCAAACCCTCTCAAACTAATTCTAAGCCCAAATCAACCATCCTAAGCCTTAGGAATACATACCACAACACCATTCAAGCACAACCAAGCCCGAAATCAAACCCCACCCGAATCACACATAAACACATACATACGGGTTCAACATACACTTTAAAAATGGGTTTTACTAGGTGTTCCAGCCCCAAATAAGTTGAAAACATGTAAAAGAGGGTCCCTAGAACTCACCTTGAAAGCCTCTTAAAGTAGAGCTTCTCACAAACTCATTTGCCTTCGACTTTTGCACCTCGATTCTTCAAAAACCTTAGGTTTTGCTCTTTCTCCTTCCACACTCTCTCTCTAGCCGAATGTAAGGGGGAGAATGAGGGGAGAATGGGCTGCCATGCCCTTTTATACCCCCACTCTTCCAAAGATTTTCCTATTTTGGCATGTTTGGTCCCTCGAGTTTGGGCTTTATTTTTTTTTTCTTTCTTTTTCGTCTTTCTTTAGCTTCAAAGGAAATAACCGGGTGTTACATCATCAAAGTCAAATTCTAAATTCATTTGATTATTCTTTTCTAATTCAGAAGACTCTGTTTTATTCACCTCAGATTGATTATCAATGTTTGGTTGATTAGAGTTAGTTCCTATATTGGTGCTTGGCACAAAATGTTTTGACAAATTATTTGTCATTGATTCAGGCAAAGGAACATAGTTATTGTTAACAGGAGGTGCTACAACATTATAATCCAACCTAGACCTGTTCTTTGATTCAATATGAGAATTTAGTAATCTCTCATATTGCTGAGATGAGAGCTGAAACTTCTGAAGTTTCACTTCAGTTGATGCATGATCAGCTATGGATTTGGTTAAGGAAGTGGTCAGATGCTCAACTTGTGCTTTCAAACTGTAATTTTCAAAAACAATTTCTCTAAATCCTTTTGTAGAGAGTTAATTTTAATTTGATATAACGTATGTTCTCTTACATGAGATTCATTCAAAATCATTGTTTCTTTAACTTTATTAGCTAATTATTGAGCATGGACTCTATATCTTTCTACTTCCTCAACACATATTGATGAACATAACCTGTCTCTTACCTCACTTGCCATGGGTGGAACTTTGTTTTCCATGTGAGTCATTAGTGCTTGATTTTCTTCTAAGACTTCCTTCTCATACAAACTCTAGTCACAAGTTCCATCTTAAAGAATGATCAACCCAGATTCTTTTGAGCTGTTGGTTCCTGCTAGAGTATTGGTGGCTAGTGGGGATGAGTTGGTCAGTTGTGGCTGTCTGAAGAATCTTTGATTTGATGGAGGTTGGTTAGCCTGATGATTCTGATGTTGTGCTGAATTAGAATTTTGTTGATTTCATTCTCTTGAAAAGTGTCCATAGAGATTGCACTTCAAGCATCTAACCTTTATCTCATCAATTCTAATTCGTGATGATTTACTTGCAGCTGCCAAATTCTTGTTCTTCTTAAATATTGTTTGGCATTAGCATGTTTGCTTTTTTTATGGTGAATTTAAAATTCAATGTCTGATTAACATTTCTTTTGGAAATTATACGTGAGGGGATTTCTTAAATGTTAATATGTTATATCCTATGTTGTTAAAAGCACAAAAGTGTAGCCTATATGCCCAGGCGAAAAGAGGTGATGCCATACCGCCTTCCTGCCATGAAGTTCCGATGATATTCCGGACAAAACCTGTAACATCTAGCCATTTTCTAGTCTGAACAAGTTTCAAACATCCAAAAATGGCTTGGAATTAACCTACACTAGCGTTAAACCACTCTAAAACATGTTTAAAATGGTAACGACAAGTCTAAAAAATAGTTAAACGAAAGTATAGAGTGAAAATACTAGAAGAATAATGAAGAATATAAAAAACAAAGAAGATGTACTATTTGTTTGTATTTTTTTAGCTTGTTAGGTTTTACTAAATTCTATTGGTTAAATAGGTTAGTTGACAAGTCCACAAAACTTTTATTTATTCTATCAAAGTTTGGTTGTTTAGTATTTTCACTTTTGGGTGAAAGTTAGCATCCATGTGTTCTTATTCTTACTTTTCATTTCCATTAAATTAGTTTAGTTTGAATTAATTTGATTTGACCTTTTATGTATATATCAGAGAATTAGATATTTAGACACCCTAAATTATAAATCAACACCCTAAATTTTTATACGTGTCGTATGACCTAATACACGTTGTATAGTGGGAGGGGGAGGGGATTGTATAGTCCTATATGGGGCGTATAACCCCTCTGACAACCCCTAAATTTCCTTGTAATTAGTGTCAATACTTGCTAAAAGCGTCATATAGCCTCGTATGTGTCGTATAGGGGATTGTATAATTTTTCTCGTTTTTAGTGTTTTCGACCTTATACACCACATATGGTGCTAGTAACAGTGGTTCGTACCATTCAAGGATTTCGATTTTGATTTCAAAATAAACTTTAGTATTTTGGTTTTATTACATCAATTTGACTTATGAAAATATAAAACTTTGATTTAGTTATAATTGATGTAAGTATGAAACTGATTTATGTATTTGATTAACAAAAAGAGAAAATTACATAAATGGTTTTGTGTGGTTTAATCAAATTGCATATCTGGTCCCCAACTTTAGAAATTACAAAGATAGTTCACACTTTTATGTAATTATTGCATGTTTGGTCCTTAACAATGATTCAAGCTCTATGTAGCATTATCTCGAATTACAAGTAGACATTAATTAAATTAATAATATTAGAATATGATGATAAAATTACAAGTAGAACATTAAATTTTGTATACAAAGAAGTTTTCGGATGTTATGAATGTTCTCATGTTCGATAATTTGTTTATTAGCTAAAATTATTATTTATAAGTTCATTTAATTTCATATTATACACTATTTAGACTTATAAGCATTGATAAAAAACTACAAATATTAGATTTTTTATTTGAACGGTTGGTTAATAGTTAGAAGTTAGTAACACCAAATAGTATTAATTCACCAATGCTTGAACCTGGACTATATCTACTAATACCAGGTTAAAAACTCATGTAATACATGGGTGGAATAATATATCACATGTAACATTATCATTTTTTATAAATGTTTTGTATCTAACATGTTATTACTTATAAGTCATTGATGAAACTAAAAATAATAAATATTTAAATATATAAATAAAATAATAAAATATAAATTTTTAATATATATTTTAGATAAGACATAATATAACTCATATGGATTCATATTTTTAAATAAATTATTAGAACAAAAACATTAATAATTTAAATATTTTATAGTATAGTTTACATATTTAAATTAATTATTATTTAATTGGAGAGAGAGAAAAAAACATAATATTAAAGTTGAATAGAAATTGTCAAAGTGTACATATTAAAAATCCTTTATTTATATTTATAGTATATATAAAACATATGAGATGAGTAGTTTAAGATATCTTAAAATTAAGAACGGTTACTTTGCACAATGCATAAGGTATAATCACTTTTAAGAGTAAATTAGTAATTACATCGTTATTTAACGGATTACCTCCTTACATTTAATTATATAATAATCCTATACTACTAACACTTGCATAAAAATTTAAAATATTTGCACTATTTGAACTTCGCATTATTTTAGGAACCATATAAACCTTTAAATTTTGCATTATTTTGGAAACTTTAGGAACCATATAAACCTTTTAAAGTTGCATTATTTTTGTACGTGTTTATCCTCAACATATTAGATTTTTATAAAATACTATAGGAATAACAAAATACCAAAAACGCATACCGGATGTAAAATATTGCTCCATCACATTACGCCTCGTCGCATCGCGTGATCACCCTTCTAGTTATAATAGATAGATTAGATATAGATTATTTTCAAAAATTAAATATAAAAATCGATAAACAAAGTATTAACAATAATATTATGACTTATGAATTTTTTTAATCAAAAGTGATTTTTAATGATTGAACACGTGTTTACACGAGTCTTTAGTCTAGTAAAACATATAATAAATTATCAACTAAATCTAAACATTTGAACTTTTCACATCAACTTTTTATTTATTTATTTTTTCAATTCATAACCAACAAAATCATATAACAAAAATCAACGTTTGTTACACGGGAGGCTTCTTAGATTCGCCAAAATTACATTTTTCATCTCTAACTTCTAAAAATTATGAATTTAATCGCAGTTGTTTTGAAAAACGTTGCATCTTTCATATCTGTTTTGGAAAAATGTCGTACCTTTCAAAAATTTTGTTATGCGCACTTAAAACAATAAATACTATTCAAGGACAAAAGATGTAACGTTTTCATAAAAGAATTTAAAATTTAAATAAAATATATATGATTTTAAGAAGCTAGAGGCAAAAGGTGTAACTTTTAAGAAGCTATAAGACCTGACATATAAACCCGGGTTTATAAATCGACACCTCCTGTGCTTCTCGTGTAACACCATACGCGACGTATAGAATCAAATACACCGAAAACAAAGAAAAATATTTTTCAAGTTTGTCCTCTTAAACCGCGACAAAACTCTTATGGCTATTTTGTAACCGCGTTGATGAATTGACGAAGGTCAACTTGCAAGTGGAAAGCAGTACAAACCGTGTAACAGCCGTCGAAAGCTGGCCACCAAAATAGAACACAAACAAACTCCCCACAATCAACTCCACACGTACGCCCCCACTAAATCCCCACCGTCCATACTACCAACAAACGCGTTACCATCTAAACCATCAACCCCGCACACGTGTCACTCTCCCATTCGCTAACCAACATAGGATTCCCCTAAACCGCAACCCACGTGTCCAACTAAATATTAAATCAGATTACTCTCAGCCGACTCAAACCGACCAAATCCGCCACGTCAGCTCCATCCCACCAATCACAACCTCCCATCCCCAACGGCTAGTCTTCACCTTCCCTCGTATAAACACACTCAAACGTCAATATATCAGAAAGTTCGAGTCTTTCCACTAAAGGTAATTATTAATTCACACAAAACCCCTTAAGATTTGAAGATTTTGTTCTGGTTTACCTCTGAAGAACAACAGATACATACTTACATCAATCCCAATTGATATTAGGGCGCATACGCGGTTTAAAACACGGTTTGTGGTTCGAAATTCGTCTGTTTGTTTGATTGTGGGGATATTTTGTTGGTGAATCTGATCTGATTGATGGGGTTTGCAGGAATTCAATGGCGTTGGGGACGAATTGCAGGTTAGGGTTAGTGAAACGCACGAGTTCGTTCGGTCGAAAGAGGATCTTGATCTTGAATGAAATGGATTTTGATTCCGTAGTTGTTGTTTCGCCTACGAAGAAACGATCGATTAGTAGCAGTTTGAGGTCTGAAAGATCGATGATGGAAGCACTCCCTCAGGATGTTCTTGTAAGTTTGAATTTTGTGAATGTTGAATGCTTATTGGTTTCTGTTAGGGTTGTTTACAGTTCGGTTTAGCTGGTAAAATTCTGAGTGTAATTGTTAGGTTGAAAGTTGAAACAGAAAGAAAAACGGGTCGGGTCGGGTCGGTTGAGATATTTAATGGTATTGCAGTTCAGGGTTTAGCTATTTGAATGGGTATATTTTGAATTCATGGCATTTTACAATTGTAAAACCTTGATAAGGCAGTTAAACTACTAAACCGTCAAAACCAAACTGTGAGCCAAATTGTATTAATCCCAAATCGGTTGAACCAGCTGACTTGCTTTTGGTTTTGAACGGTTCAGTTGGTTTTAAATGTTTTTTAACAACTTTAGATTTAATCAATCCCAATTGTACACATAGTGATGGTGTTTGTGTGCATTTTTTCAGATAAAGGTTATATGTGGTGTAGAACATGATGATTTGAAGAGACTGTTTCATGTATCGAAAGCGATTAGAGAAGCAGTAAGTTCAATTTCAATTTGCAGATTCATCATATTAAGATTAAGGTAAAACGCCTTGTTTCTAAGCTAATATGCCAATGATTTGTGATGCAGGTTATTTTTGCAAGGAAACTGCATTTTGCATACAGCACACCAAAAAAGGTCCCGGCTTTTCGGTGTTCAATAGATCAAACACTTTATGTTGATGAACTCGAAGCTCCAAATGCTCCAAGACAATCAAGAGCATCTCGTTCTCGATTGACTGGCAAAAAAATGGCCCACCTCTCGGTGGCCTTGTTTTCGGAGATGGAAATGTAATCGAATGCATGTTAGATTTTCAGGTGTACAGATTCTGTATGTTGTTGTAGAAATGTGGTAAAGAGTTGTGTAGATTAGGCAATTTTCCTACACTTAGGCAGACAAAGTTAGTGAAGGAACAGTGGAATCTGTATTTAAAATTTTTATATGTGATTTGCAACTTGCAAATATAATGTTATAGTTTATATGATTACTGTTTGTTGATTTTGTTTTACATTTGAATGAGATAATTCGATATAATTACTGTATTCCATAAATCACTATTCTTATGTAACATCTGTCAATTTTTAAATTATAATTCGAACCCGAATTCATTTTGAATTATCATATGATATAATTTCTTTATTAAACTTATTTATTCTAATGTATCATATGAATTATAAATGTAACCAACATTAAAAAAATGATATTTAATTTTTATTTATTAAACCATTTAAACAAGTTATAATAATTTTATAATTTATAAAGTAAAGTGTTATAAATTTATAAATAATTGTCATTTATGAATTCTAACATGGAAAGAATAATTATATATCAAAGTTTTTTTTACAAAACTTATAAATTTATATAAGTTTATAAGTTGTAATGAGAATTAGATTTAATTTTAATTAATATAAATTATTTCTTTTTATTATAAACTCTTTAAAGTTTTAAAAGACAAATTTAATTATAAATTGGTTTAATAAGTTTGGGGCCAATTTTGTAATTTTTAAAACTTAATTCAAAAGGTTTCAAGCATAAAATAACAACTTTTAAAACCACAAGGACCGAAATTATAAATTATATAAAAAACAACCCAGACCGGCCCCCACCCCCGTTTTTCCGGCTGCGATCTCCGGCCAAACTCCGGCCACCTAAAAAATCATCGAATTCAATCGTTTCTTGACCCAAAAGCATTCGCAATTCCTCCTGGGACATGTTTTGAACTTGAATGCACTTATTTATCACATTTAAACATCGGTTTCAAAGTTTAATCGAAGGAATAACCGACGACTTTAATCTTAGAGCCATTTAATCATTAAATCGTAGTAATAAACTAATTAACTCAACAAAAACGATCATTTGTTAACCATTAATCAATTACAAACCTCAATTTCACCTGAAACAAACCCGAATACCAAATTCAATCAAAATCGTTCACCACGACCTGCATTAGTCGAACACCAACATCTGGACTTGAAACTCTAAAATTGATAGAGGGCTTTCTAGCATAGAGTCTCGTAGAAGCATCCTGTGATATTAATTGGATTATTATCGTCGTTTGCAATCGAATCCCTTCACGACATAACCACGATTTGTTCTACAATCTAAGGTCGACCATTTCAACTTGAACACGTAAGTATCATACATCAATACATTCGTTCTTACATGGGAAACAATAGCCCCAAACCTAATTCGGTTGATAACAATGATTTGGGGTTCAAATTTGGGTCCGATTGATCTAGGGTTTATATGAAATTGGGGATTTGTTTAACTTTGTATTTAAGAATTAAAAATAGATACACATCGCGGCTGAGGCCTTTGGTTACTAGTTAAGACACTGCACCTTTAACATGAGGTCCCGGGTTCGAACCCGAGCACCCTCATGTATTTTTAAGGCTTTTTAGCCCTTAAATTAATTATAAAAAATTTCTAATAAAAAAAGGGTTTTGTAAACTTTAAATATTTTTAAAGACACCAAATAATTTTCTGTAATTTTTCTAAATTTAAATAATTAAAAATCTTTTTAATAAAACATTTTAAAGATTATTCTTGGGTTATTTATATTAAAATGTATTTTAATAATTAATAAGTTATCATTGGTTCAAACATTTTCTTTAAATATTCATCTTTTAAATCACTTTATTTTAAATGAAAATTATTTGAAACATTATAATTCAATATGTTAAATGAATAATTATTTAAATAGTTATTTAAATAATTAGTTATTTACCTTTCATTTAACCATGTTATATATAATTAGTTAATAAATTTATTCTTTAACTTTTATTTAGACTCTTGAAACTAATAAAACAATATAATTTTCTATTATTCTTTATTCTTATTTTAAGATTTTGGATATTATAAAAATCATTCAAAGGTTTAAAAACTTTATAAAATTATTTAAATAATTTTAAGTTATCTTACATGTTATTTAAAATTAGTATTCAAGAACCTTTACTAATTTTTAAATAATTAATTATTATTTATTTCTTTTCGCGCATCATATTTAATTTTTACTAAATTAATAAATTAAACTATTGAATCATTCACTATAATTTTTATTGGTTCATACCATCTTCATTGAATCAAAACATAATTGATTGCTTTACTATATTTTATTTAACTTAAATATTAAAACCCCCAAATTCCAAATAAAACCCTATATCATGTTTACTCTTGAATTATATCTTTATTTTAATCCCGAGACATTAAATCTTAGGTTGATCATGAAGAAAACGTTGGGATATTTTTATCTTCGTATTGTTATCTTAAGTGCACTTTAGCATGTGAGTTTTTCATGTGAGTTCTCCATGCCCTCTTTTTACTTTATTTCACAGCTTTTGGGATGAAACATGTTAACCTTATAAACTTACACTTATAAACATCTTGATACTTGTAACTGCACATGCAATTAATCTTTACCTTTTGTCATGGTTATTTGTGTTATTGTAAGTCTTATATGAGATACATATTTTGTTTACAATAGCCTGGCGACGTCTTAGATCTTTGGGTCTGACAAGCCTATTTGGTGCTAAAGCCGATGTACTGTCGGCTCCTGATGACAAACCAAATACACTTAGCCAATCTTATAAACTTGTAATCAAGTCGAGGTTTGGTTGTAACTATATGTGTTCTATACGCTAACTCATAACCATTGACATGAATTGTTACTTGTAAATAATTTTATATTATATATATGCGTGTGTTTAACCCATGGGAACTCACCAACTTTTAAAGTTGACCCTTTATTTTTAACATGTTTCAGGTTTTCTACTTGAGGATACTCTTCATGCTCATATAGGACTTGGACTTAGATAAATTAAACATCTTATGTTGTTGTTTATATTTTTATGCATTGTAATGATTTAATTGACTTTTATTGTTCAATGAATAATGTTATTTATATTATTCCAACTAATTTAGTTCCATGTGCTATGAACAATCGTTTCCCATTCGTCCGCCCCGATGATTCTGCCGTCGGTCGGGGTGTTACAGATTGGTATCATGTAAGGCCCCGTTCTTGGGACGGTTACAGTTGGATTCTCATCGCACATAAAACATATATTTACATTCGTATTTCATAATCAT
>CM046446.1:16346551-16429051 GCA_025506515.1 Flaveria trinervia
CTCTTTCTCATTTTAAACATTCTACTCTTACACAAACTATAAAGATATAAATGCAAATGCATCAAACAAAAAAAAGTGTAACCTCATGAACTGCTTCAAAACATGTTTAAAACCTCTGAAAAACAGATGGTTTGTGATGTGATTACTCCAAAAGAGTCTACAAACCTGAAACTAAAGGTAAACAACAGGCGATTTTACCCTATCCCTCGATATACACATTCAAGATGGAGAAAATTAGTCTCTCGTCAAACAAAAGAATTAAATAAAAATACAAAAAAAGAAAAAAAATCTATAACGTAATGAAACTAATCTGCGTCTGAGATTTCATCTTCATCTTCATCCAGGATGTAAACTAGAGCGCGCTTTCTCGATGCAAAGACACAAGCAACACCTCTAGATGCTGAACATTTATAAAATGCATCTTTGGTTATTACAGAAACAGAGTATAATACAAGGACACATGACAACGACGACCATGATGATGATGTATATACCAAATGCGCATGGCTAGAATACATGGATACATGAACCATGGTATTGATGTTGATGTATATACCAAATGCACACAGCTAGAGAGTACATGGATACATGAATCATGATGATGATGTCGATGATGCAAGTACCAAATGCACATAACTGGAGACGGGTAAAAGAAGAAAAAAAAACTCCGATTTGTTGAAAGGGTTACTTACCACTAACTGCTAGGGGGGCGATCACAGAGTGAGGAATTCCTCGTACTTTCAAACTATCCATTTGCAAGTATACAACAGAGTCCTGAAATGAACATACCAAGATTTAGGGAAACAGGATTATCAAATTGATATTTACAACTCAAAGGCAGGCTTCATAATATTATCCTAAAGGTGGAAAAATGGGCAAGTCTTTCATTATTGTTTGTTACATAATTTGTGTTCCAGGACAGGTAGACGAAACAAGGCAACCCTTTGTACAGATGAAGCAGGACAGGTAGACGAAACACTTTCATTATTTGTTTGTTACATAATTTGTGTTCCAGGACAGGTAGACGAAACAAGGCAACCCTTTGTACAGATGAAGCAGGACAGGTAGACGAAACACTTTCATTATTTGTTTGTTACATATTTGTGTTCCACACTTCCACATGATTGAAAAAGGCATATAATTTCAATGATATTATGAAAAGTATATTATTTTAAGGCTTTAAGCATTAAGAATACACTAGTACGATATCCAACCATTTCCTTTTTGCTATTTTTTATTTTACCAATAAGGCGTATTGGAGATAAAACATAATCTAATGGGCCCATTAATAAGTAAATGGGGAATTGACGCCTTGAGTTTTTTTATTGCTTCATTTTGCATTTTGCGAGTCTAATCCTCACTTCGACGAGAGAAATCAAGAAATATTTGTTCTTTTCTCTCACCATATAAGTGGGACCCACAAAACAAATATCTTAAACGTCCAAGAAGAATGATAGCTGTTTATAATGATAGCTATTTATCTTGGATCCAAGGGAAATGAAAAATGCTATCACATTCTTGTAACACTAGAAGGATTTGTACCTTAAGTTCTTGCAATTTCCAAAGGCTTGAAGAACCTAAGCTACGTATAGATACAAATGGAAAACGTCCAAAAAGAATGATAGCTGTTTATAATGATAGCTATTTATCTTGGATCCAAGGGAAATGAAAAATGCTATCACTGTCTTGTAACACTAGAAGGATTTGTACCTTAAGTTCTTGCAATTTCCAAAGGCTTGAAGAACCTAAGCTACGTATAGATACAAATGGAAGATCATCGGCTTGAAAAATCGTCACACAAGCCTTCTCTGAGTTTTCAGAAGAGGAAGACGGCCCATTCAATAGTAGAACAAGTTGACATTCCTGTTATCAGCAAAATATTAATAGTCTACCCATATATCCCACAGAAATGACAATATTGCACTTCTTCACAAAGTTTCAAGTAGTATTTTTATCATTGACATTATTCTAATGAACAATCTTGGATTCGTTCAACAATATCTCTCTATTATGGTATTATCTTGAAGGCTATTTTAAACATTTGACTAGAAGTCAAAAGTTTCTAAAAAAATTAGATCTTTTCTAAGGTTTTCTATTTGCTGCATGTTGCTACTGTTTTATTCGTTGGGATAATGTAAAGATGTGACTTGGACTAACATGTAATGTACCTTATATAGAGACAAGTCTACACAATGATAGTCATCAGGAACACATAACAGCACAGCTTCTAGATCATTATTCATTAACACCTTATAACGACTATGCAATTCGCAAGCTCTGATGAAGGCTCATCGGGCAATATGCATGCTATATAATCCACAAAACTCTGTTGTTTCTCTTGCATTGCTTCCTAAAACAATCAAGTAGCAAATCATTTGCATAAGAAACAATGATGAGAGATGGGGTCCAAAGATACCGTTAATGATTGCTTTTGGGGGGCGTAAACGTCTGTTAAGTATTAACATGCCTTGTAATATGATATCGATGTTGGAACAGTGGAGGATGTGGTTGTTGACAACGATTCAATTGGAAATAATGGCAACAAGTTTCGGCATAGTATCTTCTTGGAAATTGTAGTAAAAGGCATCTGGAAGGCCTCTTTGAAACTGCAACAATTAAGTCGTTAGTTTTATTTTTCAAATATTAAAAAGTAACCCTGTCCTATTTAATGGGCAATGAAATCTTGTTATATACTTAACTTCAACATAAAATAGTTAGTTTAACTCCAAAGGTCAAACAGGAATAGAAAGCATACCAAGACTCATTTGTTGAAATTCTTTTGCTAATGTTCTTCGCAAGTAATCAAAATCTGTGAAACCCCCAAAATGAGCCAACTCCTGTACTCTTTCCATCGTCTCCCTAAATAGTGAACAGTATTACTTTGAAATAAATACTTGAAGGGCAGAACGGTAATTTCAGACTATAACTTTTTCAAAAGGATAAAGCTTCAAATTCATTTTTAGAGAACATAGAAAGGTAATTATTCATATTTTGGATACAAATATGTTTTGAACCATCCACATGGGGGAGACAGTTAAGCTAAAAAAGATTCATGCTTGTTTATATTGTCACCCAACTTGAATTGAGTTTGTTGGATAAGTAACTTACAAGTCAACTTCAATGCTATGGTCAATTTCAGTTGATTCAAGCAACCGCTTTACTGGATCTTGATCATATAGATACTTCAAAAATAAAATAACCAGTTCACTGCCAAAACAAAGCACAATGCAGATATAGTAAAATCTTGATCACTATAAGATAAAGATAGTTTGTACAGCTGACAAATGATTAGGTTCATAGTGAATAATGAGTGATGGGTCAAACTGAGTACTTTTTGGTGCAAGTAAAACAGGCAGGTCACGCTAATCCGCCAACCGTTTTTGCCCTTTTGAATTCTGTAAATGATTAAATGATTGATTTATTAAATGTGATTTTATAAAGTGTACTAATAATTCCTTATTTTCTTAAAAAGCTTAATTTAGGAGGTTAAATATAACTTTCACTTTTAAGTAAGTCTTTAATTGACCTATCTGACCCGTTAGAGATTGAATATAATTTGAATCAACCCCTTTTGAAGTATATTGGATGGATTTGCCTCCTCTATCAACAACAAACCTATTAAATGCCAGAAGCTGATGCTGGTCACTTGATTCTGACATTAACATTTTTACACATTTGTGAAGCCAATTGAAGAAGTTTGAATACTGCAAAAGAAAAAGAAACTAGAACTTAATTGTTTTTTACTTTTATCATCATTACTCTAACTGTCTTGAAAAAATGACAATGTCTGACTCCTGAATTGTGTAAAATGCCCTTCATTAATGACAAAATACAAGGGTCTATTGAATTAAAACAATCACCTGTTGGAAGGAAGAGGATAAAACCCTCATAAAGCGTTGGACTTGAATGAGCAGCATTCCTGCCTTCTTGGTCGCATTATCTATTAAAGTCTCATCTAAACCGACACCTTGATAACGTGAACGCCACTTAGCAAGTCCTCTCAGTTCTCCTAATCTAAATCCAATCATCTCTGCAGCAGGCTGAATACCAAAACAATCTTCTTTAAAACTAGAGGTGACAAGTATGACCCATTTATCTATAAACCGACTTGGGTCATAAAAACAGAGCAAATGGGTTAAGCTAACAGATTTAACTAGAGGGAAACAAGATCAACTGATTTAAGCGGGTCAAACAGGTTAAAAGCCCTCTGAAATCCAAATCGTATTCAAATGCATAAAAGCCACCTAAATCGCTTTACTAGAAATAGGTTGATTCTTTTTGTAATAGTGCATTTTTATTATCAATTTTGTACATCAAACTTTGCATTTAGAAAAGTGTATCAAAAAGTGTTGTGGATTACCCACCCAAAGCGATCCATTTTGTCCCCCCTGCAAATTGTTACCAACTTGACCTGTCACCAAAGTCATCCAAACCAAACCCCCCTATGGGCCTTTTTAACTACAAAGTCGAGCAATGTTAAGTCTACCTGTAGATGTTCAAGAACAATAACCTGAAGCTCTTTTCCAGCTCCGCACACCGACTTTGTTATCCGCTTGAGACCCTAATCAACAATAACCTTTCATCAACAAAAGATCTCACCATCATTAAAATAATCTCTCAAAATTTATACTTCACATAATCTAGTAAAGATTAATCTACCGCTTCACCAAGAGAGTTGACTAAAAATTGGTGAACAGCTGGACTCGTGCGGGCACCACCTATAAGGCTAAGAAACTCCTCTTGTGGGGTAGAGTCCAATCCTATGTTTGACAAGTACAATAGATGAAAAACCATCATACAAAATACTAAAACAAGTGTGATTGATTTTTAAAGTTTTTAGGATTTACCATGGTCATGAATGAGACTAGATAGGGAATCAAATTTGTCATGAAATGTGTGCATTGCATCGGACCATTGCTTAGACATGACAGATAGTGAAGCTCGGATAACTTCTGTTAAATCCTCAATATTTGAAGCCTGTTGAGCAACTTGGTGAAGCTCATTTTTCCTGCAACATTTAGGAATCACTTACATATAAGCTTTCAAATCAACTTATTATTAGTGATTTTGATATACTCTAATATTGTGCTCTTGAGTTCTACCTTGGAGAGAAACTAAGGGAAAGGGAAGGAAAGATAAACAGATATTGTGTTCTTTAAGTTTTTATAGAAAATGAGAAGATAAGGAAATGGAGGGGAAATTTTTATTTTTTTTTATATTTTTTAAAATTATGCATACTTTATGCATATACATTCCTCTCATTTTGATTACAACAATTTACAAAATCTAGTGACATGCACTGATATATAAAATTATGGGCACATCAATTATCATGGAAGAAGCCTTTCATCATTCAAGTCAAAATAGAAGAACAAATACACAATGTAAGACTAATGCAAATTTAACAAGATCAAATACAAGGTAGAAGATCAATAGAACATCAACCATGGAAATTGAGATTTTTTGAGATTAAGTAAAGATCACTTAAAAACAAATTACCCTTTTCATATGATTAACCTTTATAAACAGAGTAAAAGACTAACGTAGGTAGGAGGAAGGAGTCAAGTTTTACCATAAATTCAAAAATTACCTTCTATAGAATATTGAAGTGTCTAGTGTAAAGCAATAGAACCCATGCAAATCATTTTCTGGAACTTGAAGCTCACCAGAGCATAATACTGTCAGATGACAAAGATCTTTTGATAAGACCACCTGTACATGACCATTTTAGAAAATATTTTGATAATGATAATTAAAAAAAGTAAAGCTCCTATTCACTAAGATTGAAATATATACTTTAGACTTGATCAGTTGATACTATTCTTTGGGACCCAATTCAACCCCTATACCTGTTAATGGATTGATTCAGAATTTCAGGTTATGTTTTAACTGGTAAAAATTAAAAATTAAAAATTAAAAATTAAAATAGCTAAAGAGAAAATGGGTCAAATAGGTCGCAATGAATCAAAAGTCACCCAAAGTGCATAAACTTCCTAAATAATTTTATTACAAAAATTTAGATTACATTGGCATGATATGTATTTTGTAATCATACTTGACACACTATAAATTTATATAAAATATAATATTTTTGGAAAAAAGATGTTTCAGGTCAACCCATCCCCACCGGCCTCACCGAGCATATAATCAATACACATTTTGACCCAATCAGTTTTGACATGTTACGGGTAATACCCACCATCTTTCCAACTCTACCAATTCTAAATGGAACCAAAACAAAATTTCTCTAAGAAGTAAAGGTATTACCTTACATATTGAAGCATTCAGCAGTTTGCTGTCAACATGATTGTTTGCAAGTGAACAGCAAACAGCAAAGTTGTGTATATCCTGCAATCCAACCAAAAAGTGTAAAGCAAATCATAAATCAAGATACAAACCCACACTTATCTTTATAGATCAATGCTATACTCTATTTCCTCATTTATTTTTCTAAACTTGTGGGTAAGATTTTCTCGAGGGAGAAATGAAGATGGGGTCCGCATTAAGAAGAAGGGAGAAATAATATAGCTTACAATTTTCCCAATCGGAAATATGCCAAATATATTAAAGCTTATGATTCCATCTTTATCTGCACTGCACAGGATGTTAAATCGCTGATGTGAAGAATTTGATAATTCTTGTGATAAATTTTCACTTTCTTCCATAAAACCCGTTCACCAGGCACAAGTCCTGGCATTCGAGGGACTCTCGGGGCAGGAGGAAAGAAACGAGTGGTTCGATCTTCATATTTTGAGACAAAGTTGTCATCCTGAACAACAAATGTGCATTGAGATTTTTAATCTCATTTTTGCCACTAAAAAGCAAATAAAAAAAGCAGTGAAAAGCTAAAAATAAGGTGTTAATAATATGCAAAGAGCCTAAAATAACTTTAGAAACCATACTGAAATTTCTTCGCCTCCATCTTCCTCCCAGTTAAGGCATACAACAGCTACGGTGTGGGATTTCATGCTTCGTAACAGCTTCCCATTCTGCTTAATAAAATGCATAAGTTATAACAAATATAAATTTATTGCTTTTTCACTGTAGCTTCGAATCAAACCAATCTCTAACCATATTACAATCATATCATAAGAATTTACTTAATACAAAAACCAGCTCACTTCAACATCATGCAATGAAATAGTCCCATCTTGAAGCCCAACAGCTATTGCTTTACCATCTGGACGCCAACATAGAGATGTTATGCATCTTCCTGTATGCCAACATCAAACAAAGTTCACAATCAAACGCTTCTTTTTAGTTAAAGATCAACAAGCAACACATAAAGTCAAAAAGTTTCAAAAAAGTTGGTGTTAGCATACAGATACCGATATTTGAACATAGTTTCTGTTTACCGAAAGGAAATCCATGACAAGATCTAGTCTAAGAACTTGCCCTAGCTGGTAACTTTGACCAATTACCCAATTTAATCCTAATCACATACCATGCAACATTAAAAATTTCAAACCTTTTGGTTGCTAGTGCACCAAACTAACATAATACAACTCACATGAAAACAGCATGTCTAGTTCATTCACGTTACACCAAACTGCATATATTAACAAACACATACAAATATGCCCATAGAGCTCAAGCACGCTAACTCAATGATAAAATTAACAATGAAATATACAAAACAAATGAATTCGAGAGATAGAAGTGACCTGGAGATATAGTCCATAGCCTCTGCCAATTAAACCGATGCAACAAAATCTTTGAATCCTCTGTAACCATGGCCAGCAAATCTTTCTCTGGGTTCCATTCAGCTATTTTGATCTTCACAATTTACACATTATTTCTTCAGAAAAAAACAAATCACCATAATCTTTTCTGGGTTGGATTAATTTGACTAAAAGCAACAATCTTGAACCTAAGATTATTTAAGTTTGGTCATTTGGGTAAAAACAAAAGGAACAAGCACACAAACACACCACCAATCTAGGTTTTGATCAGCTACAAATCCTTCTATGGCCTACACTTCAACTCAATTAATCTTGTATAAGTATACAAGTCGGTGCAAAAACTTTTGATCTAGTAGCATTGAAAAGTTGAACTTCGTAATTGGTTATGGCGAACGATAGCAACATTTGAATCAATTATCGATGATTAAAGGGTTCAACTCACCTGTGATGCTACTGGCTTGTCGAATTGAAGCTGAAAGGGAACAATTCTTGAAACGTCTTCTTCATCTGTTTCCATGTGATTAGTGAATATCGATGGATTTGGAAGTCTGGGGGTATGCAAGCTTCTATCGGTCTTTGAATGATTTTGTGTTCAGTTTTGCGCGCTGCAAATTTTTGGGTTTCTTTGTAAGGTGTAAATAGGTTTTATTTATTTCTTATATTTTGCAATTTCTTTACCTTCTTTCCTAAAATATTAAAAAAATAATAAGTAAATAAAACTATAAGCGTTGGTAAGCATAAATAAGTGGCATTAACCTCCAGCCAATCACAGCACTGCCAACTATCGGCCACCACCACTTCCATTCCATTAACCTTTAGTCGTCGTCGTCGCCACCAACAACCGCCACTAGGAACCACCACCAACCATCGCCACCGCTACCACCACCTACCACTGCTATAATGCTTTTACATATTTTTTATCTTTTTCTACCTAACAAATAAACAAAGTAATGATTCATTATATTCATAAATGGTAACAATCAAACTATCAAAGGTAATTTCATTGAATGAATGTTGAAGAGATTACACCAAACAGATATATATATATAAATAAGTACATCTAGATACCCTAGACTGATAAGAAGATTACTAGGACTAAATAAACAATAGCCAACATAGTCTAATATTCTCCCCGCAAGTTCAGGGCGGTTAGCAACTTGTAACTTGGACCTGAGAAATTCAAACTTCTAGGAAGATAATGCCTTAGTAAAGATATCAGCTACTTGATCTTCTGTGGAGATAAACTGTTGCATCAAGTAAGACTGGTGTAATCAAAACCAAACACTTAGACAATTTTGGTATAACTAATGAAGAACTTTCGAAAGCAAATAAAGTTCTTCCGAATGTAAAGGCTGAGATTCCGAAGCTTATGTCTGAAGAAGCTTCCGAAGGAAAACTCCAACTTTCAAATACAAAGTCTTCCTTCTTCCGAAATACAACATTTAGAAAAAATCAAGGCAATGACTTTCGAAGTATGAAGACCTGAAGAAAGCCTCAAGCCTCGGAAGAAGTAGCCTTTCCGAAGTATAAGTGGCTTTGGAAGAACAAGTTCTTCCGAAGCCAATTAACCTTCGGAAGAACCTACTATGAACCAATGGACACAAGTATGGTCCTTTTGACACTCCGCTACAAATCTCTGAGATATTGCATGGTGCTTTTCCCAATCCCATGTAAGTCATGGACATGTCATGACTACCATATCTTAGCAAATATTCTATCTGTTACTTTGTCTTAAGCAATGTAATATTTGCTTTAGTCATAGGTTTCCAGTTGGTATCAAAGTATATCCGGAGGTAGGTGATAGTATATATAGTTTCTCATTGTAACTCATGTAATATACTTGTAAGAGTCTTGTAATACTTTGATCAATACTGATCCTGAAATTAGTATCAGAGCTTCTTAGGCTTTTGATTGTGAGATCTTACCATCTAAATCAATCGTGTCTTCACTCTTTCTTTCATCACACTCAAAATGGCCCTCAATCAAAAGTCTGAAGTTGAGATGGGGACGATGACCAAAGCACTTATCATCACCCCTAAAAACTTCAGATCATGGAGCAGACGTATCGAAGGATTCATCAGATACCAAGATGGCAAAATGTGACAATCTATCATCAATGGTCCTTACATATCAAAGTTGCAACAACAGGAGGAAACAGTGTCATGATAGAGAAGGTTGTAGAAAATTACTATGATGAAGATCGCAAAAAGATGGGCATTGATAGCAATGCTATGACTGTTCTAATGACTGCTATACCTAACTGTGACATCCGTTACCTTAAGGTCCGTCGAACAACATAATTAACCATAGAATTATTTTAATTATTCTTCGTCTTCTTCATGAACTCCTGTTTTAAGGAACCATGTTTGCTTTATTACCCTTGTGCCTGTACTTCCTCCGTGAACGTGTGCTAAGCATAAACCTTTTATAAATTTCATCACCATTATCACCAAATACATCATTTTTAATTATAACCATTGTCACTAATAAAACCATTTTAAGCCGTCAATTATCATTAAACACACTTTTAACATTAATATAACCGATACGCTTAAAGTCGTTTTCAACCGAAGCAAACTTTGGAAACTCGGGGGCTAAGTGCAGGGACTAGAATTGACATTTTGCAAACCTGGGATGGGTATAAAAACCCCATTCCCAGCCATTTTCTTCATCTTCTCCATTTCTTCTTCACTTCCTCTTCTTCACCTATCTTCTTCACTTTTGCACCAAAATCACCCCATTTGGTCTCGTTTTCTTTGTCTAGGCTTCGTCTACAACCTAGTCTACTCCATCCTTGCAGGTAGACGACCTTGGTTGTCCATTTCTTGCTCGTTTTACTTCTGTCCATTTCTAGGGTTTCGGGTGTTCAGGTCAACTCGAACACAAGAGGTCGTGTGGGTGCGTGTGATGACTTTCTGCGTGTGCTTCTTATTCGTGTGTGTTTGTTGTGTGATTCTGGAAGTCCTTGTTGTGTAAAACCCGTGCTTGGGACAGCTGAAGGCTGCTCTGCACTTCAGCAGTCGCGAACCTACAGTTCAGGTGACTGGGTCTGTCATGCGACTGAGACGTGCGACTGGGTGAGTCGTGCGACTGAGTCATGCGACTGTGTCTTTCGGGCGACTGAATCGTGCGACTATGGATGTCATGCGACTAAGTTGTGCAATCGAATGAATGTGAGTGTGATTGAGTCAATGCGGATGAGTGTGTGTGCGATTGAGTCAATGCGGATGAGTGTGTGTGCGATTGAGTCAATGCGGATGAGTGTGTGTGCGATTGAGTCAATACGGATGAATGGATGCATGCGACTGTGCGTGTATCGCACGAATGAAGGCCAATCATACGAATGAAGGTTCATTCGTACGAATGAAGCTGATTCGTACGAATGAAGTTGATTCGTGCGTATGGAGGTTAAGTCGTGCGATTGGGTGTTGTGTGGTACGACTGAATGCCAGTCGTACGAATGAAGGTCCAATCGTGCCAAGGAAGCTGATTTGTACGATTGAAGGTTGATTCGTACGAATGGAGTGTTAAGTCGAGTGTTTGGTCCTGTTGTGTGACTGATGATGTTGTGTGTGTGCATTCCCTTCTTGAACGTCTGATGATGATAAGGTAACATCAGTAAAAATGTCATTGCTTGACCACAAAGATTAAAGTCAACGCTATCAACATGCACATACTATTTCAATTGAAATCAACCTAACATTTTACAATTATCGACAATCCACTTGGAATTGCAAATATTTAACAAGTGTTATCTTTTATAACAATGAGATCTTATACGGATGTCATAAGCAATGACGACTACTCTTAGTACTTGGATCTACATAAGATCTGATACTTGTGTCCGCTTGTGTGTGTGCTACCACGACCGAACCGATACAACCCGAACCGACCAACATTACTATATGCTTTATACATATCATTAATGCTTAATAATAACTGTCAATAGGTGTTTGACTGTTCATTGCATTCAACTGTTGGAATCTTGATCATTCATACTTACCACTTAACATGTGAGTTTCGTGGCCCTTTTTTATGTTTATACAGCTCTTCAATCATTTACAAACTTGGGGGAAAAGTATGTTCACCCACTTTTCATGTTGTACATCATACATACAATTTACATACTTGGAATCAACGTGCTACTGTTTTGTGTGTACTTATCTGATACATGCTTGAGTCTGCTTTGTGGTTCTTTCTTACAACTATTTAGTTCCAGTGTGGGAACCGACGGATAGGTATTGGTAGTACTACTTGGGTTGACACCCCCACCCTCGTGTTGGTATACTAGTTAGTACCAAGAGATGCCAGGAACGGGCCTTGGGTGAACATATTCCGACAAGATTCTTTGTGTACGTCGTTAGGTTTGTTGTAAAGCTCTTGTCATGTGATTTTGCTTACTTATAACTGTATGCACGGTATTCTGCAACAACTTTATACAACATCAATACATATTTACTTTTAAACCTGCGAGCTCACCAACAATTTTGTTGACCATTTTGAGCATATCTTTTCAGGTGATCAGTTAGCTGAGGTTCTAGGTGTGCTGCCTTAGTGGAGACCCTAGGATGCATTTTTGGGCTAAACTTGCCATTTTGAAAACAATTGTTGTATCTGTTTCAAACAACATTACATTTTATAACTTGTTCCCGGGTTGTGGGAATTGCATACAAGGTTATTATCTATGTTTATCTTATATCATGTTTATGCTTATGGCTATGTTGTCGTGAATACTGACTAAACGCGACACAAGTCCCCTTGTTGTCGGGTGTCATCATGACACGCTTGTCATCATTATTATTATTGCATCTCTATCGCTTACCATGTGTTATGACGATTCCCGTCTCATTACATCCCCGTGTTTCCCCTCTTAGTGGGGGTGTGACAGACTGGTATCAGAGCCATTGGTTATAGAGAATTAGGCAATACGCTGGACCTAAACTATAACCTAGGAACCTTCATGTAGATTTGCATGCCAGGGTTGTGTGCATTTTATATCTCATACGTGTTCCTCATTACTTGTTCGTTTATCTATCTGTTTCGTGATCATTTCACCCTGTGAGGGAGCCCTTGTGCTCACTCTTTACGGGATGCTTCTATTGGATCTTCCGTTTCCCTCTGCGCACCGAGTTGTTTTATCAAATCCGGGTATTGAACCAAAAGAGATCTTTATAGATCATGCTATTACGTTTGACCTTAGACATTGGGATTTACCCCAAGGAGGTTATGTCTGAGACCTCGATAGAGGAGGAAATAGGCAACCTCCGCTAGACTAAACTTGATTACATGCATGGATAATGTGCCCTGCAATGGTTACAACTTATGCGTTTACTATTCTTATGATTAGAACATGCCGCCTCG
Source organism: Flaveria trinervia (assembly GCA_025506515.1). NCBI lineage: Eukaryota > Viridiplantae > Streptophyta > Magnoliopsida > Asterales > Asteraceae > Flaveria > Flaveria trinervia. The sequence goes on from CM046446.1 coordinate 16,359,595, forward strand.
AAGAGTTACCCGCAACAATAGTGGCGGAAGTAAAGCCCCGAGGGGCAGAGGCAGAGGCAAAGGTAGAGCACCGAGAACAAGTGATGGTCCTACCAATGTCAACCAGGGAACAGGAAACTCTGACATGGCAGCCTTAATCGCTCAATAGCTAGCCGCACTAATTCCGACTATTGTGGCCCAAGTGAGCGATGCTCTTCAGAATTCTCACCCCCACGGGGATGGTGGCAATGATAATGAGGATAACGGGAACCCGACTAGGAACGAAAGCAATCAGGAGACCGGGAATGGTGGTACAACCGGTAATGAAACTGTAATTGTTAATGAGACCAGGGTTGTGAATGCTAGACGTGGATGTTCATACAAGGAATTTGTGGCTTGTAAACCAAGAGAGTTTGATGGCAAAGGTGGAGCCATAGCCCTAACTAGATGGCTTGAAAAGATGGAGGCCGTGATTGACATTAACGAATGCCTCGACAGTCAAAGGATCAAGTATGCCACGTGCTCACTACAGAGCAAGGCACTAACGTGGTGGAACACTCAGATTCAGGCTAGGGGAAGAGAATCGGTGATGCAAATGTCGTGGGATGAGTTCAAAGTCCTAATCACCGATGAGTACTGTCCTCTCAACGAGATGCAAAAACTTGAGCATGAGTTCTGGAATCATGCTATGGTGGGGGTTGGGCACGCGGCTTACACCGATCGTTTTCACAAGCTAGTAAGATTGGTTCCGCATCTGGTCACCCCAGAATCAAGAAGGATAGAGAGGTATATTTGGGGACTTGTGCCTCAAATTCGGGCAATGGTAACCGCAGCTGCTCCTCCTACTATCCAGAGCGCATTTCTGAAGGCTGGCGCTCTAACTGATGAGATGGTGAGAACAGGGGTATTGGGCAGGGGAGTAGAGAAAAGGAAAGATGTTAGGGAAACGAGCCAGTTGAGTGCCGGGAAATTCGAGAAAAGGACCAAGACAACCAGAAATTTTGTGGCTGTGACCCAGGGCAGGCGAGAGTATGTGGGTCCGCACCCCAGATGCGATAGGTGCAACTTTCATCATCCCCCAGCTATGCCGTGCCGGGTGTGCGCGAACTGTAGACGCCCGGGGCATTTAGCAAGAGACTGCAGAACAGCGCCGAATATGGTCGCACCAGTCAATGCAGTTAACCCCGCCCGAATGCCATGGGCTGTTACGAGTGTGGAAGCCCTGATCACTACAGGAACATGTGCCCCAAACTGAATCGGGCACCAGGCCAACAAGGGAACCACCAGCAACAGACGATGGCTATAGCTGGAAATCAAGGCCCGACAAACCAAGGGAATGCAGCTCGGGGACGCGCTTTTGTCATTGGAGCCAACAATGCCCATCAGGACCCGAATGTTGTCACGGGTACGCACTTACTCAATAATCACTTTGCATCCGTACTATTTGACAATGGAGCAGACAATAGCTTTATATCTTATGAGTTTGTGCAATTGCTTGATTTGAGTCCTAGTAGGCTAGAAACTAGCTACTCTGTAGAAATGGCCAATGGTAGGGTTGTTCAGGCCGACGAGATTATTAGAAAGTGCTCGATAATATTGGAGAACCACGCCTTCGATATAGACTTGATACCCTTTGAGTTAGGAAGTTTCGACGTGATTGTGGGAATGGATTGGTTGTCGAAACACGGAGCCGAGATTGTCTGTCGGGACAAGGTGGTACGGATCCCTATGTCAGACGGAGGAGTACTCAGAACTCAAGGAGAAAGACCGGGGAGAAACTTAAAGCTTATTTCCTGCATGAAAGCACGCTGGAGTTTACGAAAACAGTGCTACGCTTTTCTGGCTCATGTGGTGGAAGAGAAAGAAGAGGAGCAGAAATTGGTAGATATCCTTGTAGTGCGGGATTACCCAGATGTATTTGCTGATGACTTGCCTGGTTTGCCTCCTCCACGGCAGGTGAAATTTCGTATTGAGTTGGTTCCTGGAGCTACACCGGTAGCAAAGACACTATATCGGCTGGCACCATCTGAAATGCAAGAGTTATCTAGCCAGTTACAGGAGCTACTGGAGAAGGGTTTTATTCGGCCGAGTCACTCTCCTTAGGGAGTCAAGAAGAAGGATGGGTCGTTCCGTATGTGCATCGACTACCGTGAGTTGAACAAGTTAACTGTGAAGAATTGGTATCCTCTCCCCAGGATCGACGACCTATTTATCAGTTACAGGGAGCTTCGTATTTCTCGAAGATCGACCTTCGTTCTGGATATCATCAATTAAGGGTTTTCGAGGAGGACATACCGAAGACAACGTTTAGAACTCGTTATGGGCACTACGAGTTCTTGGTCATGCCATTTGGATTGACTAACGCACCAGTTGTGTTTATGGACCTGATGAATCGGGTGTGCAAACCTTACTTGGATAAGTTTGTGATCGTATTCGTAGACGACATACTTATCTACTCCCGATCGAAAGAGGATCATGAAGAACACCTTCGGGCAATACTGGAACTGTTAAGGGAAGAGAAACTTTTCGCCAAGTTCTCGAAATATGAATTCTGGCTGTGAGAGGTGAAGTTTTTGGGTCATGTGGTTAACAAGGACGGGATTCATGTAGATCCCGGCAAGATCGAAGCGGTGAAGAAATGGGATACGCCCCAGACACCTTCAGAGATTCGGAAATTCTTAGGATTGGCCGGATACTATCATCATTTCATCGCGAACTTCTCAAAGATCGCTCAACCGTTGACATTGTTGACTCAGAAAGACAAGAAGTTTGATTGGGGACAGGCACAAGAACAAGCGCTCCAAACGCTAAAAGATAAGCTGTGTAATGGACCAATATTGTCCCTCCCGGACGGAACTGATGATTTTGTGGTATACTGTGATGTTTCGCATCAAGGGTTGGGATGTGTACTAATGCAGAAAGATAAGGTGATTGCCTACGCTTCGCAACAACTTAAAGTGCACGAAAAGAACTACACAACTCATGATCTTGAGTTAGGCGCTGTAGTATTCGCACTCAAAATATGGAGACATTACCTGTATGGAACCAAATGCATCATCTACACAGATCATAAAAGCCTTCAACATATTCTGGATCAGAAGGACTCAATATGCGACAGCGACGCTAGGTAGAGCTTCTTAGTGACTACGATTGTGAAATCCGGTATCATCCGGGGAAAGCTAAGGTGGTGGCTGATGCTCTAAGCCGCAAAGAACACGTGAAACCACTACGTGCTCGAGCTTTGGGATTGACCATTCAACGAATTTGAAAGCTCAGATCCAAATTGCACAAAGTGAGGCGTTGAAAGAAGAAAACCTTGCGGGAGAAGAATTTCGAGGGTTGGATAAACAACTGATATGCAAGGATGATGGTGTGCAGTACTTCGTGGACCGTATATGGGTACCCAAATGGGGAGGTGTACGTACCTTGGTCATGGATGAAGCACACAAGACGCGATATTCTATTCATCCTGGCGCAGACAAGATGTACCACGATCTCAAAGATCTGTACCGGTGGCCAGGCATGAAGAAAGACATTGCCACGTACGTCAGCAGATGCTTAACATGCTCAAAAGTTAAAGCTGAACATCAGAAACCATCGGGACTGCTACAGCAACCTGAGATTCCCGAATGGAAATGGGAGAACATAGCCATGGATTTCATCACCAAACTCCCTCGAGCGAGCAACAGGCATGACTCGATATGGGTTGTAGTGGATCGAATGACGAAATCAACACATTTCTTGCCAATCCGAGAAGACTACAAAATGGACAAGTTGGCGAGATTGTATATAAAAGAGGTCGTGACAAGACACGGAGTGCCGGTGTCAATCATATCCGACCGTGACGGCCGATTCACTTCACGATTTTGGCAGACACTACAGAAAGCGATGGGCACTCGATTAGACATGAGTACCGCCTATCACCCTCAGACAGATGGCCAAAGTGAATGAACCATACAAACGCTAGAAGACATGCTGAGAGCGTGTGTAATCAACTTTGGTGGTAGTTGGGACACTCATTAGCGTGTGAACGAACTATACAAACGCTAGACATGAGTCTTCCTTTCTTGATTTCTCCCTTCTCGAAGTCACCATCATACCCCATCAGAAGAAAGACTTTCTCTATGTACTCATTAGCGAATACATGAGGGTGACCAGCTTCTATATCTCCCAACTCAAGAACCCTTCTTATTGTCTGTTCATCCACTCTTAGTCTTCGATTCTTCACATCAGCCATAATAACTTGATCATCTTCTTCTGTTTGTGTGGAGTTCTAGAAATCAGTTATGTGCGATTGATGAATCACAGGCTCTGTTAATAAGGCATAGAACAGCCTGGATCTTCTTAGTTATTGGATAATGTCTTGACACCCTTCTGAGACAGGGTCGTCAGGGTTTAAGAAAGCACACACATTGTGCTCTCTCGTAAATCGATTATCCATCTGTTCATAAGCATAAAGAAGATTTCGTTAGAATCACATTATTGATATGATAATACGAACAGTTGTGAGATTGTACGAGAATCAAATGGTTCGTTATTGAACATTACGACATGTTTTACCTTAAACACAGTTATTTGGGAGCAGAAATATATGCTTGTTTGATGTTTTGATTCAGTAATTTTTGAATGTTATAGAAGGGGGAAAAGTTTGTTGAGTGCGTGTTTTTCTAGGTCTGAAAAAGTGAACTGAAAAAGCGAATAATGAGTTTTGAAGTCAAAGAACATCATTTATACTTTCTCAGACACATTAATTTTATTTATTTAATGAAGTGGGACCCTCAACACTTTCTGTTCTAAGTTCTTCTGCAGAGCATCTACGGATTCCATAAATCATCTGCGGATGTCTTAACAACTTCTACTGATGAAGTATAACTTAATTTTCATAGGTTACCAAACTATGAAATTAAGTTATATTTGTTGATCTTTGCTCATCTGTAGTTTACCAATCTACGAATAGACATTTAAATTTTCAACACACTGTATTTGTTGCCAATGCTTAAGACGACACTGTAGCATCTGTTGATGTTTATAGAACCCTTGTGAAGAAAAACTTATTTTGTTGTATGGTCCAAGTCCACTGCTTAGAACCATTTATTGCTATTGGACCTTATTGACTTTGTATTCATAACAATTGAGTACAAGAAAGCTCAAATAATTTAAAAGAAAACTTCATGTATCCAAGAGCTAAGTTAGTGCTCAGGTTCCAATTCTTTTAAATTATTAATGAAATAGACAAAGCTGCTGATTGATAAACTTATCTTCATGAATTCTACTCCCCCTAAATTTGTGATTAATGATGACAGTATGCATTTATCATAAATTTCTAAGAAGAATATCATGAGTGTTATTTAACTGTATGAGAATGCACAGACATATATACACATATAATGGGATCATACTATAATACTAAGCCTATTCATGATGAGTTATTTTGTTGAATTGATACCTGAACATAGTTCTGATTGCAAGTATATTATCCACTTAAATCCATACAAGAGCTAATGTATCAACTAGGCATGCTGTTTATCATGTTTTCATATTGATTAGGAAATAATTGTTACGGGCTTCACATTCAATTCACGAAGATTTTGTCCTCCCTTTGCAAGTCAATCATCACTTTTTCACACTTAATAACTATGTACTTTAAGTTAAAAGTTCTATCTTGAGATGCATTTAACATCTTATTAATGCATTAATATAAAAGCTCTAGATAAATGTACAATTGATCACATAGGATTCTTTTGAGAGCTTAGATATGATCATCATCAGGTCACCAGGTCTTTACTCATATAAAACAGAGGTGCCTTTAACCCAGGTCTTTGTTTACACAAAACAGAGGGATGATGATCATGATCTTTTCACCTTTGATAACTGATATATAGTATGATGATCATGCACCCAGGTCTTTATTTACACAAAACAGAGGGTGTATGTTTTGCAAAGATAGATATTATAAAGTGTCAGTATCTAGTGTGCTTAGATGAGTGATTTGATCACATCAGAATAAAACTCACTTTGTATTATTAAAATGAAGTTTCCCACAAACAATCACTTTGAATTATGTTTGGCATGCACTAAGTGTAGTTTCCACTCAAGATGAACCTACTCACATATCAAGAAACTTGCTCAGATTTAATGATATTTATGAATTCAGGAATAGGCAGAGATATAGTGTACTATATTTTCCCATTCATATGTTATGCTGAAGCAGCATTACACACAGTATTTTGTTTATTCAAATTGATTAATCTAAGTTAATCATGTCTAAAGACTCAACTAGAAAATTAAATCTAATTGAATCAAAGGCATTAATGAATAAATCAACAAGATGGTTTGTTGTATCCACTTTGACTAACTTATCAACCCCTTTTCTGAGCAATCTCTCAGAAAATAATATCTTATTTCAATATGTTTTGTTTTACTATGTTGCACAGTATTAGCAGTTATAAACATAGCAGCATAATTGTTTATGTAAATTGAAGTTTGAAGGAAGTTGTAACCATAGTCAAGCAATTGGTTTTGCAACCAAACGACTTGAGAACAACCAGCTGAGGCTGAGTACATAGCTGCTTCAGCTGGTTGTTCTCAAGTTGTTTGGTTGTAGCTGTGGATACGTAGACATTGGTTTGTTTCTTGCACTGCCATGAGACTAGTCTTGGTCCTATGAATTGACATCCACCAGTTGTGGATTTTATGTTACTGTTACAACCACCATATTCACTGTCTGAGTATGAGTAGAGTGCAAAGTCACCATCCTTTGGATACCAAAGACCAAGTCCTGGTTTTCCTTTGAGATATCTGAAAATTCTTTTTACAGTATTCAGATAAGACTTCTTTGGATCAGATTGGTACCTAGCACACACACACACACAACAAACATAATGTCAGGTCTATTGGCAGTTAGATACATAAGAGATCCTATCATTGATCTATATAATTTTTTATCAATAGATTTTCTTGAAGGATCAGGTACAATCTTATCAATTGTTGATGCTGGTGTTTTTCATGAGGATACATCAGCAAGATTGTATTTCTTCAAAATTTAATGTATGTATTTTTCTTGATTGATGAATATCCCATCTGATTTTTTATGAACTTGAAGACCAAGAAAGAAATTCAATTCACCCATTGAACTCATCTGAATTTCAGATTTCATCAACTCTTCAAAATTTACACACAATCTCTTATTGGTTGATCCAAATATAATGTCATCAACATATATTTGAACAACTAAGAGATCTTGATGTTCTTGTTTGAGAAAGAGTGTTTGATCAATGGTTTCTCTTTTATAGCCATGCTTGAGCAAGAAAGATAATAATGTTTCATACCACCTTCTTGGTGCTTGGTGAAGACCATACAAGGCTTTGTCTAGCTTGTATATCCTATGTGGATAATGAGGATATTCAAAACCAGGGGGTTGTGACACATATACTTCCTTATCAATTTTCCCATATAGGAATGCACATTGACATCCATCTGGTACATAGTGAACTTCTTATATGATGCATAAGCTAGGAACACTCTTATGGCTTCAATTCTTGAAACTGATGCAAAAACTTCATCATAGTCTATTCCCTTTTCTTGTGTGTATCCTTGTGCAATCAACCTTGGCTTATTTCTTACAATGATCCCTCTATCATCAAGTTTGTTTTTCTATAGCCACCTCGTACCAATAGGATGTTGGCCTTCTGGTAAATCAACAAGAGACCATACTTTTTGCTTTCTAAATTGTTGAAGTCTTCTTGCATAGCTTCAATCCAACTATTGTCTTAATGATCTGAAGTTGAATTAGCATGATCATTGTCATTGAATCGTATTGATGAGTCCTTGACAAATGATAAAAATGGGTAGTCGGAGCTAGAATCATCTGAGAATCTGAATCCTCACTAAAAGATCCAAGATCTCTTCTAGAGTTCTTCTTACCTGTAGAATCAACATAATTTGATTGATTAAACAAGTTAGATTGAAGAGAGTTTGATAATGAATCTAAATAAAATAACCATGCAAGACCATTTGAAACTGATGGAAAAGAATTTTCCAGAAATTTAACGTTGAATTTTTCAAGAATTATATTCGTCCTAGAGTTGTACACTCGATAGGTTTTTGAAACAGATGAATATCCAATGAAAAATCCATTATCAGTTTTGCATCAAATTTTCCTAACTAATCATTTGAATTAAGAATCATAACAGGACAACCAAATGATTTTAGAAAATTTATGTTTGGTTTCCTGCCAAACATTAACTCATAAAAAGTTTTCATTTTATCTTTCACAATTAAGGTTCTGTTCTGAACAAAACACGCAGTTGATGTAGCTTCATCCCAAAAAGTTATAGGAATCTTTGCATCAGCTAACATAGAACGAGCAGCTTCAATCAGTGTTCTGTTCTTCCTTTCAGCAACTCCATTTTGTTGAGGAGTTCTGGGAGCACTGAACTGATGAGCTATCCCTTTCTAAGCACCAAACATTTCAATGTTAGCATTTTTGAATTCTATTCCATTATCACTTCTTATTATTTTCACTTTATTTTCTAATTTATTTTCAACTTTAATGATAAATTCTTTCAGTAATTCAGCCGTTTCAGATTTAGTATACAAAAAGAAAACCTATGAAAATCTTGTATAGTCATCAATGATAACTAAACAATAAGATTTTCATCCAATACTCTTGACATTTGTTGGTCCAAAAAGGTCCATATGTAACAATTGAAGAGGTTTGGAAGTTGAGTTTATGATTTTGGTCTTATAAGACGCTCTATGTTGCTTTCCCTTTAAACATGCTGAGCAGTGATCAGTCGTTGCAAACTTCTTGGATGGAAGTCCAATAACATGATTTCCAAATACAAGCTTGTTCATATTCTTGAAATTTGAATGTCCGAGACGTCTATGCCAAAGATGGCTTTCATCATTTGATGCTTTAGCAATTAGGCAAGTTGTTTCGGTTGAAGGATCAACTTGAGACATATCCAGCTTGTATACATCTCTATCCCTTTCAACTGTAACAATTACCCACTCTTTGCTTATCAGAAAACCTGGCTTCAAAACATAACAAAATGAATCATCAAAAAGAACAGAATATGATTTATCACAAATTTGGGATACACTTAAAAGATTAAAGTTCAACTATGAGCAAAAGTTGACTTTGTCAAAGCTTATTATCCCACTTGATACTGTTCCTTCTCCAGTTATTTTTCCACCAGCATCACCACCAAAGGCGACGTGTGTTCCATCTTTTAACTTAAAATCTTGTAACAAGGCAGGATTGCCGGTCATATACCGGCTACACCACTATCCACATACCATGTATTAAGTGGTCTTCTTGGGCGTACCTGCACAACAAGAAAATTAAGTTGATATATCCACCCATGCCGAGATGGTCTTGGGTTTTCCAAATTTATCAACAATGGTAAATTGTTTGTAATGAAGATTATTCAAATCAGGTTTATTCTTGATGAATTTACCAATCTTGTTTTGGAAATTGTTTGAGTTCTTTTTGGAAATTGTTTGAGTTCTTGTCAAATGTCTAAACAATTCAAATACGCCTCAACAGAATTGATACGTCTGGACTTCTGCTCTTCAACAGTGGTCAAATGTCTAAACTGAAAACATCTATACAATGTTAATGCAACTAAACAGTAGTCAAAAGCCTAACACTTAGACAATTTTTCAGCAAACTTCAACCCTAATGCGCCACATTCATCATGTTCATATGAATGTAACTAACTCAAATCTTCTGAAATTCTTCAAAAGTTGATGAAATGGATTGAAACTTTCCAATTAGACAAGTTTTATGCCGATAATCATTCTTCTAGCATCAATTTCTATCAATATCAACAACAAATCAATCAATTTTGCAATTTTCAGTTCGAAAAAGCAATGAACTGTTCGAACACAAATTCAACAAATTATCTCAATTTGATGAATTTAACTGCTAATTATGGTTTAAAACATGTTTCTAATGATGAAACACATCTGAAATTCACAAATTTTCATTTGAATTGTCTATCAATCACAGATTCAGTGAGCTTTTTGAGTTTCAAAGTATGATAAACTTCAAAATTACTCAAATAACAGCTACCAACAGCTCTGATACCAATTGATAGGATCAATTGAGCTAATCTGTGATGATGTATGAACACAATTCAAAGAAAACACAAACAAAGTAATCGAATTCAAGCAAGATATCAACAAAATTCACAGTTTCATTAATATCAAGCAAAGAAAATTACAAAGTAATAAGCAGTGGTTCATTCTCTCTTTCTACTAACTAAGTGTCTAAGCTATTTATAATGAAATACAGGAATTAACTAATTACAAACTAGTCCCTATACTATTACAAAAAGTAAAAAGACACATAAAGACAGCATGTCAATCTTTCTAGAGTCCTAACAAAACTTGTATCACATGTGACATACAAGTCAATCAAAGCAAGAATTGACAACTTCAACAGTCAACTTCATAAGAAAAATCAATCAAGGACAAGTCTTCATAAGATAAATAATCAATTCAATCACATTAACTTATGATTAAGTTCAAAAGTTAATGCAGGTAAGTGCATTGATTAATACGGGTGAAGGTAACCCATGCATATAACCAATGCAGGTAACAGTATATTTTCAAGTGCAACTAATACGGACAAGGATTTTACTCTACCGCATTAGTGTGTTACAAGTATACATGAATTTTGAAGTGTTAAAACCTATGCGGAACAAAAATTGATCTACCACATTTTTCAATGCGGATAAAATAATTTTTAAGTGTTCAACCGCATTAGTCAATGCGGATAAACTGTTAAGTGTTTGTCAAATACGGATGAAATTTACACTTCCGCATTTGTTTTACTCATCCGCATTTGAGGATACACATCTTTAATGCTCATGTATGAAGCAGAGATAATTAAGTGATCAATATCTTGTGAATGAATGATGATCAAGTAAATGTGAATTTTATTCTATCGCATTTGCTATAGTTAGCAAATGCTGACAAATTTTATTCAACAGCATTTGCTAGAGTGAGCAATATTGAATAAGTTTTGTCAACCGCATTTGTTACAATGAATAAATGCTGATGAACTTAGTTTTTCCGCATTTACAACTGTGAACAAATGCGGATAGAATAAGTCAAAAGTAATAAAACTTCTGCATTTACAACAGTGACCAAATGCAGATAGTCAAAGTCCAAATTTCGTCTTCCACATTTGCTACAGTTAACAAATGCGGATGACCAAAAGTCAAAATTTTACACTTACGCATTTGCTACAGTGGTGACCGCATTTGCTCTTAAACTTGTAAAATCTTTCAAAATGCATTATTTGACTATTTAAAGTAATTTAAACGGGTCATTTAATACTTTTCAAATTTAAGAGACTTCATAGTGAGACGAGCGCAAATACACAGTACCCACGTCGATCATCTTCATCATAAACAACCAAAGATTTTTGTGTGATTCCACTCAACCCGTTCTTGTCATTTATTTTTAACCTACTGTTGCATCGAAAAACAAGGTGAAATTTCCAAAAATTTCGTCAAGACCCAACTTTCGAACTGTTAAACCTAAATCAAACATTGAACTGAATGATAATGAAGAACACAAAAACTCAATTTATTGATGTAATATAATACACCTTTTCGACTTCAATGAACATGCAAACCAATAGAAATTTTGCTCATCATGAAAATCTTCATAGTCATGTTTGGTGTAAAAAACAGAGCATGATGAACAAGAAAGTGTGTAAGAAACCAATGAAATAATACCTAATAAATGGTTCATTCATAGAAACTGTGACTGTTGAACAACAAATTCACCATTTGATGTAACAACAATGATATAGTAATGGAAAAAGTTCATTTGTGACCACTCAATATCAAACTGATAAATGATACTCATGAGTTTTCATTAAAACTAACACCCATGTCTTGTATGCAGATCATATGGCAAATCTTTCATGGAGCAAGCTCCATAACGTCAGCGGTTATTTAAACCCTGATGTACCAGAAGCTGAGGGACTTAGAGATATCATCAGATTCATCTCTACTACAAGGGTAGCTTATGCTATCACTGTTAGACCAACCATCTATGAGAACTTCATATGATCTTTCTGGAATTCAGCTGAAGTTATTGAAGAAGATGGTGCTAGAACTCTAGTTTGAAGAATTGATAATGATCATACTCTAAACATCACTGAAGACACTGTTAGAAGATGCCTGCACTTTGGTGATGATGCTAATGCACCTTTAGAGCTGGATGATGATGAAATAACCACATTCTTTGCTGAGATTGGTTATGAAGAAGGATATGAAGCTAAACAATTGTTAAAGGATTAGTTGAGCTACCTTGGAGATTCCTAATTCACATGTTTCAGCACTGCCTATCCAAGAGAAAGACAGGATGGAATGATATTCCAGTCACCACATCATCAGCAATCTGTGCTCTCTGTACTAACAGGCCATTCAATATGTCTGCTTATGTTTTCAATGGCCTGATTTCAAACATTCAAGAAGGGAGAAGATACAAGTTCTTAATGTATCCGAGATTTATATAGTGCCTAATCAATGAATCATTCCCTGATATTGCTAATGAGGACCAGTGCTTGATATTCCTCATTATGATGCAAGATCTTATAAATATATTAAGAAGAGGGATCCAAGAAACTTTTACAGTAGGGCTCAGTCACCTCTTCTTCCATGGATGATTCAGCAGATAAATCAAGAAGTTCAAGGACAAGAACAAGCTGATGCACAACCATCACCACTACCATCACCAAAACCATCACCACAACCATCACCATAACCAATCAACACCACAACCAACACCACAACCAAAGCTTTAACCAACACCACAACCAACACCACAAACAACCCCACAACCAGCACCAATATCACTATATCATCACTCTCCAATATCACCACATCATCACTCACCAATATCACCACCTTATCACTCTCCAATATTACCATCTCATCAATCACCAACATCACCATACCAACCTCTGTCCACCCATGACTACCCTGTTGAATTTGGAGGATCAACTAGTGCTTCTAAAGCATCCAAATTATCTTCAAATTAGGAGGATCAACACACTCAAATGCTTGTAAAGCAAGCAACTTCTGAGACTGCTCCATCAGAAAGCTTTGCTGAATCTAACACAAACAGGCCTGATGAAAAGGATAGGTTGATATCTGAGCTTCTACAAAAGGTTGAAAGAATGGAAAGAATATTGAATAGGAGGGCTAGAATCATTGATGATAGGATTCTAGAGCTTGATGAAAAGGAATAGGAGTAAAAGAGCTTAAAGAAAAACATGAAGCTGAAAAGAAGGAGAAAGAGAAAGAAACTGAAAACTTATAAAAAGTTGCACTCAATCATTCAAGAGAAGAAGTGAGTGGCCATGTTGATACTCTTGCCATTCAAACCATAGCTATGGAAGAACAAGAGAATATTATTGAAGAACAAGCTGAAATCATATCAAATCTCTAAAGTCAAGTTGAAACTCAATCTAAAAGATCTCTGAACTTGAGTTGTTGATTGAAATTCAAAGAAGTGATGTGACTGGAGAAACTAAAAATGATAAAGAAAAGGTTATTGATGATGAGAAATAATATACTTCTGATGATGATGAACAAGAAGAAGATGAAAGCCAACCAATGAATAAGGAACAAAGCTTAGAATAGTGCTTTATTCTGGGCAATCAGAGGCCACTCAGACTAAGAAAAATGAATTTGAAGAATTGATCAGTGCTATGGATAGTTTTTCTTCAAAATAATTCACAATAGATGAAGATTTTTGGGACTTTGTTGCAAACCAAAAGACCATATCTAAACCTATTGTAGTCATTCCCAAATCTCCAGTTCCATTGGAGAAAGAGTTGAGCATGCAGATTGTACCTGTTATGGTTATGTCAGAGGAACAAAAAGAAAAGATAAGAGAAATGTGGGAAAAGGAACAAGAAAAGAATGAACAAGAAAAAGAAAAAGGGGATGATGATCAAAAAAATATACAAGAAGAGGCTGAAAAATTGCCTGAGGAAATGAAACAAGCTGAATCCTCTTCTGGTCCTCCTCTTCAACATATACTAGAAAGAGGAAATACTTATCAGAAAAAGCTAAAGGAAAAAGGCCAATGAAAGAAGATGAACCAGCTAAGAAAGCCAAACCAGATGACCCAATAAGTCTTGCTGCAATAGCAGAATTCCTGGAGGAACATGAAAAGGTTGAGGCACAATTAAATAAACCAGTTGTATTCATAGATTTGGAAGAAGGAGAGATAGCTAGAGGATATGACGCTGAAGAGGACATTCATATGGACAGTCCTATGAAAATAGAACAACCAGTGGAAAAAATGGTGTCAAAAGCCCAAACTGATGACTTAATGATAAAAGCAATGCTTTTGATCAATCAAGGTATGATCCAGATAAGTTTTTGGAATGACATATGAAGAAATGAAAGAAGAAGAAGAAAAAGTGAATAAGTTACTAGATCCAAATATAGAAACAGAGTATGAAAAATCAATCACCAAAGATGTTCCAATGCATAAAGAGTCTTCTATGAAGAAACAACCACAACTATGTATGAAAGACCATTGTCAAGAAAGGTTCCCTTACCTAAACTATCATCAATGAAGAAACCAACCCCAACTTCTGATCCACTATTTCCTGATCCTTATAGCATGTCAGATAAGGAAATGAAGGATTATCTTTCAAGCCAAGGATTCACAAGAAGAAAGATTGGAAATATGAAGACAAATTCATTAAGGGCTGCTACTCTTCAAATGATCAATGAAAAGAAAGACATGCTCAAAAGGGTAGAAGAAGAAATCCTAAACAAGAAGCCAAGATCTATACTAACTGCTCAAGACATGATGCTAAATCAGAAAGATCAAGAACTGTTGGCTGCCGTGGTTTACAAATACCCAGAATGGTTTGCAGAACCCTCTTAGTTGAAATTACAAGAAGGATTAACAACTGCAGAGTTAATTAAAGGGGTGTCTACTCCCAAAGGCAAAGTTGATCAGAAAATAATTGCCTGGAAGTATGATAGCATGTGGAACATGTTCATGGTAAAAAGAATCTCAAGGCTGGTGCAATTCTTTACTGAGTACTCAGCTCTAGTAAATGCTCTGGAGATCCATGATTTAAAAAAAACTAGCTCAACTGGAACTGATCAATCATTCAGTTATGTTCAAAGGATATGAATTTGAAAACATAATTAAAATGTTCAGAAGGACTGATAATTTCAATTCATTAAAGACTGTTTGCATGAGGAAAGATAAGTCTTTTGTTAATCCTCTTGAGAAGAAGAAGAACAAACAAGCTGAAGAAGTTGTGTTCCCTGAGTTGAAGGTGAAACCAACAGAAGCTTTGAAAAGAAAAATGGTGTCTGGTACTCATTCCTCCACACCCGTCTCAAATGTGTATTATGATGAACAAACTTATGAGATGGTGATTAAAAGGAAGTGGGGAGGAAAGGAGGGTGCTGAAATAAGATTATTTAGTGGATATGAAGTAACACTGCTTGATGAATCTTACATTCACTATATCTATACAAGACACTTCAGGGAAATCAATAACAAGCTGGGTGAACAAGATATGCAATTCTTCCTAAAGTGCATCAAGTTGCTGAAATTAGCCTATGATCGCATCAATACAAAAAGAGATAAAAGAAAGAAAAAGAAGACACCCTTGCAACTTGGGAATATTATGAAACTTGAGGTGGATGTGGGTGGAAGCTTGCTGATTCATAAAGATGGTCTTTCTACTATTTCTATTTGGGAACCTATTTCACTGAAGAAGTTACCAATAGAAGCCATCCACAATATGAGCAAAATGAAGATACATGTGCTGAGTAGGGACAGAATGTCAGAAGCAACAGATTTTGTCAACATGATCAAAGCTATTCTGGATCCAACAAAAGCTGCATTTTTGCTATCTCCACAAGACCCAGCAGAATCTTCACAACATCAATCACCTCCCAAACATTGAAGAACGTAGGCTGTATAATCCTTAGGGGGAGTATTGTTGCACCCTGAAAGGATCATACATGCCAATTCAATGGGTGATTTGATGGTTGCTTTGCTGGAATCCCTCAAGTCCAAGAACAAATGCGGATGAAGATCCTGCTCAGAAAAACCAAGTGTTGTCTTCCGAATTTGTCAATGCGGAAGACATAAAACAAATACGGACAAGTATTTGTTCTTCCACATTGACTAATGCGGAAGACCAAGAAACAATGCGGACAAGACTTTGCTCATCCGCATTTGACAAATGTGGATGACCGAACAAATGCGCATAAGTATTTGTTCATCCACATTAACCAATACGGATGACCAACATACTAATGTTGATGATCAAGTGAAGAAATGCTGATCAAGTTAACTCATCCGCATTTGTCAATGCGGATGAACAAGCAAAGATGCGGATAAAGACTTAGACTAGTTCTGATGTAATAGTTCAGGGGTAGTTTAGTCATTTTGTAAAAGGCATCTTGTCTGCCTATAAATAGGATAGATAACCTCGTACATGAGGTGACGGTGAATAGATAGAGAATTTTTGTTGTCATTTATTCTCTGTAATCAATCAACTTTCATATATAATACAAAAGCATTTATGAGTATATTTCTTGCATTGAATGTTCTTTGATTGTTTGTTTCCGCCACTCAATCATTGACTTGATTATCATATTTGATTCACAGTAAGAATCTCAATCTTACTTACCCAGTCAAAAATGTTTCATACTGATTAACAAGGTTATCATTGTTAATTTCTGCTACCTCACTGCTTCCTTCACACATAATTTTCAATGCATCCCACACAGCTTTTGTTGTACCATACTTCTCTAATATTTTTAGCACATCCATCTGAGTGCTTGAGTTAGAATGGAGTAAGCTTTAAGGTCAATCTTGATTTTCTTATAGTCTTCATCATCAAGAGTTAGATCTTCAATAGGTATTCTTGCAGTTTTGTAAATTGCAGCTTGATCTACAGATAGAGTGACAGGGATGTGTGGCCCTTTGCATATTGAGATCCAGAAATCAGGATCTACACCTGTGATGCAATTCCTAAACTTGATTTTCCATGTTTAAACTCATATTTGTGTTTAAGCATAGGAGGTTTAGGTGTATGACCAAGTTCTGAGTAACTGTTAGAATCCATTTTATAAATATAGATTAAGGTGATTTTTAAGATTGATTAGTCCAACTTGTCCAAATAGTTCAAACAGATTTCAGAATCAGATCTGAGATGGTAGTGAGTTTCTTGTTGTTTGAAATATTTGGTGAGAGTGTGTTTGACAGTAGTAGTTTCTGAGGAGTATTTTCTGTTGTTTACTAAGTAGAGATGATGATATACTTTACTAGCAACTCGATTACCAGACAATCAAGTTCTATTCAGTTCTTGAGCAGATCTGAAAGAGAACTGAGAGCCAAAGCTCTGATACCAATTGACTGGTTTAGTAAGATTGAGATTCTTACTATGAATCAAATATGGTAATCAAGTCAATGATTGAATGACGGAAACAAACAATCAAAGAACATTCAATGCAAGAATTATACTCATAAATGCTTTTATATGTATTAATGAAAGTGATTGATTACAGAGAATAAAAGACGACAAAATATTCTCTATGTCTATCAGCCGTCACATGTACGAGGTTTTCTAATCTATTTATAGGCAGACAAGATGCCTTTTACAAAATGACTAAACTACCCCTGACCTATTACATCAGAACTAGTCTAAGTCTTGATCCGCATCTTTGCTTGTTCATCCGCATTGACAAATGCGGATGAGTTAACTTGATTAGCATTTCTTCACTTGATCATCCACATTAGTATGTTGGTCATCCGCATTGGTTAATGCAGATGAACAAATACTTATGTGCATTTGTTCGATCATCCGCATTTGTCAATGCGGATGAGCCAAGTCTTGTCCACATTGATTCTTGGTCTTCCACATTTGTCAATGCAGAAGAACAAATACTTATCCGTATTTGTTTTATGTCTTTCGCATTGACAAATACGGAAGACTATACTTGGTTTTTCTTGAGCAGGATCTTCATCCCCATTTCTTCTTGAACTTATGGGATTCCAGCAAAGCAATCATCAAATCACCCATTGAATTGGCATGTATGATCCTTTCAGGGTGCAACAAATTTTGTTGCTGAGATAGCTCTTGAAAAGCTTCATTTCATTGAGCTATTCTCTTGCAGATAGTCTTCAACATGTTTCTTTGTTCAGGAGGGTATGGCAGCTTTGTTTCTTCAAGCACTTTTGGAATTTTAGTTTCAAAAGCAATATTCTTACCCTTGTTGACAAGATCATCATCATGTTCATCAGAATCATCCAAGTCATCCCACTCATCAAAGTCAAATTCTGAATTCATTTGATTATTCTTCTCTAATTCAGAAGACTCTGTTTCATTCACCTCAGATTGATTATCAATGTTTGGTTGATTAGAGCTAGTTCTTATATTGGTGCTTAGCATAAAATGTTTTGACAAATTATTTATCATTGATTCAGGCAAAGGAACATAGTTATTGTTAACAGGAGGTGCTACAGCATTATAACCCAACCCAGACATGTTCATTGATTCAATATGAGAATTTAGTAATTTCTCATATTGCTGAGATGAGAGCTGAAACTTTTGAAGTTTCACTTCAGTTGATGCATGATCAACCATGGATTTGGTTAAGGAAGTGGTCAGATGCTCAACTTGTGCTTTCAAACTGTAATTTTCATAAACAATTTTGTCTGAGTTAATTTTAATTTGATATAACTTATGTTCTCTTACATGAGATTCATTCAAAATCATTGTTTCTTTAATTTCATTAGCTAATTGTTAAGCATGGACTCTATATCTTTCTACTTCCTGAACACATATTAATGAACATAACCTGTCTCTTACCCCACTTGCCATGGGTGGAACTTTGTTTTTCATGTGAGCCATTAGAGCTTGATTTTCTTCTAAGACTTCCTTCTCATACAAACTCTAGTCACAGGTTCCATCTTGAAGAATGATCAGCCCAGATTCTTTTAGGCTGCTGGTTCCTGTTGGAGTATTGGTGGCTAATGGGGATGAGTTGGTCAGTTGTGGCTGTCTCAAGAATCTTTGATTTGATGGAGGTTGGTTAGCGTGATGATTCTGATGTTGTGCTGAATCAGAATTTTGTTGATTGCATTCTCTTGAAAAGTGTCCATAGATATTGCACTTGAAGCATCTAACCTTTGATTTATCAACTCCATTCGTGATGATTTACTTGCAATTGTCAATTCTTGTTTCTTCTTAGATATTGTTGGCTCTATAGGCAATCATTGCCATTTGCCATTAAAGATCCATCTCTTCCACTAAATCTAGAGGTAGCTCTTCTAAATCTTGTTGACACATGTTGGCAGTGGGCGATGAACTTCTTAGTTAAGCTTGAACTGAAAGCTGCAAAAGCTATTTTTTGTTCTTCAGAGTCTAGAATGACAGTGATAGACTCTGATTAATTGTTAGTTGATGGTTTTCTGATGATTTATCTCTTTGATCATCTGTTTTTCTTTCTCTTTTCTTGACTTTGAGTAGATTTCTTAGGAGGTTTTGAAGCATAGAAACTTACTTCCTCTTCATCTTCACTCAATGTACAAGAGTTATCACCATCATTACTGTATATGAAAGCACTTCCAGCACTTCTTGTTTCTTTGAAGTGATATGGTGATACATGAGTTCTTACACTCTTGTTTCTTGATTTCTCATCCATTTCAAGTGCCTTAACTTTAGCCACTGGAGTATCTAGTCTGACTACTTTGAGATCTATTGTGTTCTTGAACATGGATACAGTTTGCTTTCAACTTTCTAGTAAAGTGTGGAGCATTTTCTTGTTTAGTTCCTCATTTGTGTATTTCAACTCCAGAGTTTCATTTCTGTAACAAGTTGCATAAACCTGTGGAGTTGTTGAGGAATTGATTCACCCTCAATATGATGGAATGTTTCATATTGCGAACGTAGGGTGTCCTTCCTAATGCTTCGGATTTCATCACTCACTTCACAGAGTTTATGAAGAATCTTCCACAAGGAATTTTCTATTTTGTAATTTTCACATCCAATCAATATTTATTCAGGTAAAGCCATACTAAGCAAGTTGTATGCTTTGATATCAACTATAACCTTCTTAATATCATTAGGTGACAAATCTTTAGTGCTTATGGGTTGATTATTATCATTATAATCTGACCCGAGGGTGGGTGGAATTTAAGGACCTTCTGTTATGGAAACCCATAAGTCAGAATCTATGTAGTTCACATGATTCCTGAACTTGATTTTCCAAGATTTGAAATCTGCTTTTGTTTCCAACTTTGGCGGTTGGTAAGATGATCCACCAAAGTTACTCATGATTAGTTAAGATCTAAGATATTAACTAATGAATTTGTTCAAGGGATATGAACAAGCTGTTGATTTGATCAATAACTAAGATCTGTTATTCAATTGATTTGAATATAGATCCAAGTTAAGCGATAAATTATATATAGCACACACTTTTGCTTAAAAACAATAGATTCAATACCGAGAAATCTAAAGATTCAAGAACAATTAAACACAACTAACACCGATAGATCAATTGATCTAAATCAATGAGCACTTTTGCGGAATCAACGTTGGATTCATTTAATTGTTCGTATTAAATGATTATCAATATCAATAAATATTTGAGAACACGATTGATGAAACACAACTAATGATCTATTTAAATCAACTTTATTTCATTAAAACACATCAATTATTACAAATAACTAATGACCGATATTGAAAATTGTGTTGAATTATGTGACGGCTGCTAGGGTTTGATTGTGTGATGTTTTGTCGTATTGTGTTGCTGTTGAAGCAGTCCTTTGATTCGAAACCTAGGATCCATATATATAGACAATGATGTTTCTGTTAAGGAAACACCGGATATCTTGGGATTTGAATTGTTTCTGTTAAGGAATCTCCGGATTTCTTGGGATTCACATAACTGACTTGTTGACCTGTTGACTTGTAACACTTGTATTGTTTAAATACAAGTGTTTGGACTCTGCAGGAGTATTGTATTCCGTAGATGATTGATCTTCCAAAGAAAATGTTCTTCCGTAGGAATCTCATTCTTCTGCAGCAAACTGTTTCTTCCGAAGCAAATGTTCTTCCGCACTTTCATAGCAAACAGTTTCTTCCGAAGCAAACTGTTCTTTCGCAGGAATCTTGACTTGGAATTCTCACTTTACTCCAGTTGATGGTTCATCCGCAGATGATCTTCGGATGTTTGTTACTTGTAAGAAACATATCTACGGAAGAACAAAATGTTCATCCATAGATGTTTCTTACACTTAGTCAATTTCACAAATTGATTAAGTATATTGTTTGTACTTGCAAACATACATAAATCAACACACACATATATATATGGGTTAACCTATACATTTAATGCATACACAATAATGAATTACAACCATTCATTACAGATGTTAATTCAAGTACTAAGCCTATACAAAATGGACTAGATCTATTGATCCTAGACCTACAGTATTCATAAGCTGTATTATCTTTCTTATCATATAAGTTTTCTAAACAGCCTTATTAAATTGTCTGATTCTTTAATTATCTTGATCTGATTCTGATATGATTCTTCTCATCTTCAAACATGTGTTAATAAAAGTCTTATATAACCATATGTTTTATCAAATTTGTTTCACTTTAAATCATATTGTTTTGTCTTAATTAGAAAACTTGTTGACTATCACTTTTTGTGGTGATAATCACATATTATGGTCTGACTCGTTTAGCGTGTTTGCTTTTTGTACGGTGAATTAAAAATTCCATGTCTGATTAACATTTCTTTTGGAAATTATAGGTGAGGGGATTTCTTTAAATGTTACTAATGTTATATCCTCTATTGTCAAAAGCATAAAAGGTGTTAGCCTATATGCCCAGGCGAAAAGAGGTGATGCCATACCGCCTTGCTGCCATGAAGTTCCGATGAGATCCCGTCCAAAACTTGCAACATCTGGCCATTTTCTACTCTGAACGAGTTTCAAACATCCAAAAATGGCTTGGAATTAACCTACACTAGCATTAAACCACTCTAAAACATGTTTAAAATGGTAACGACAAGTCTAAAAATAGTTAAATGAAAGTATAGAGTGAAAATACTTGGAGAGTAATGAAGAATATAAAAAGCAAAGAATATGTACTATTTGTTTGTATTTATTTTAGCTTATTAGGTATTACTAATTTCTATTGGATAAATAGGTTAGTTGAAAAGTCCACAAAACTTTTATTTATTCTATCAAAGTTTGGTTGTTTAGTATTTTCACTTTTGGGTGAAAGTTAGCATCCCATATGTTCTTATTCTTACTTTTCATTTCCATTACATTAGTTTAGTTTAAATTAATTTACGGTATTCATTGATTCGACCTTTTATGTATATATCAGAGAATTAGATATTTAGACACCCTAAATTATAAATCAACACCCTAAATTTTTTGTCGCACAACCTCATACATGTTATATAGTGGGGGGAGGGGGTTGTATAGTCCTATATGGGGCGTATAACCCCTCTGAAAACCCCTGAATTTCCTTGTAATTAGTGTCAATACTTGCTATACGCGTGATATAGCCTCATATGTGCCGTATAGGGGATTGTATAATTTTCCTCGTTTTTAATGTTTTCGACCTTATATAACACATATGGTGCTAGTAACAGTGGTTCGTACCATTCAAGGATTTCCATTTTGATTTAAAGATAAGTTTTAGTATTTTGGTTTTTTACATCAATTTGACTTATGAAAATATAAAACTTTGGTTTTGTTTTAATTGATGTAAGCAAAATAGACTGATTTATGTATTTGATCAACAAAAAGGGAAAATTACATAAATGGTTTTATGTGCTTTAATCAAATTGCATTGGTCCCCAAACTTTAGAAATTACAAAGATAGTCCACACTTTTATGTAATCATTATATGTTTGGTCCCTAACAATGATTCAAGCTCTATGTAGCATTATCTCGAGTTACAGTAGACATGAATTAAATTAATAATATTAGAATATGATGATAAAATTACAAGCAGAACATTAAATTTTGTATACAAAGAAGTTTTCGAATGTTAATGAATGTTCTCATGTTTGATATAATTTTTTTATTAGCTAAAGTTCTTATTTATAAGTTCATTTAATTTCATATTATACACTATTTAGACTTATATGCATTGATAAAAACTACTACTATTAGATTTTTTATTTGAACGGTTGGTTAATAGTTAGAAGTTAGTAACACCAAATTAGTATTTAATTCACCAATCCTTGAACCTTGGACTATATCTACTAATACCAGGTTAAAAACCCATGTAATACATGGGTGGAATAAAATATAACATGTTAACATTATCATTTTTAATAAATGTTTTGTATCTAACTTGTTATTACTTATAAGTCATTGATGAAACTAAAAATAATAAATATTTAAGTAATACAAATAAAAATAATAAAAAATAAGCCCGAAATCAAACCCCACCCGAATCACACACAAACACATACATACGGGTTCAACACACACACACACTCAAAAAACGGGTTTTACTATGTGTTCTAGCCCCAAATCTGTTGAAAACATGTTAAAGAGGGGCCCTAGAACTCACCTTGAAAGTCTCTTCGAGTAGAGCTTTTCACAAACTCGTTTGCCTTCGACTTTTGCACCTCGATTCTTCAAAAACCCAAGGTTTTGCTTTTTCTCCTTCCACACTCTCTCTCTAGCCGAATATAAGGGGGAGATTGAGGGGAGAATGGGCTGCCATTCCCCTTTTATACCCCCACTCCTCCAAAGATTTTCCCATTTTAGCAAGTTTGGTCCCTCGACTTTGGGCTTTATTTCTTTTCTTTATTTTTCGTCTTCTTTAGCTTCAAAGGAAATAACCGGCTGTTACAAGTCCACCCCCCTTATATAGGTTTCGTCTCCGAAACCTATTATTCCTCAAACAATTGTGGGTAGTGTTATCTTATCCCTTCTTCGGTCTCCCATGTAGACTCAGATCTCTTTCTGTACTTCCATTGTACACGCACAAGAGGAACCACTTTATTCCTTAACCTATTCTCTTTAAGATCAATGATCGCCACCGTTGCTCCACATAATTGAGCCGTTCATCTAACTCGATATCCTCTAGTGGTACAATCATATCCTTGTTTACTAAGCACTTTCTCAGATGACATACATGGAACATCGGATAAATTCCACTTAACTCATCTGGTAACTCCAATATATAAGCCACCTCTCCTACTCGAGCAGAATTCAAAAAGGCCCTATGTGTCTCAGCTGAATATGGTGCACTTCATCCCGTATAGTTAGTGCCCTCAGTCTTTAATGCAAAGACCACGGCTGCTAGCTCTAAGTCGGGAGCGGGATAATAGACCTCATGAACTTTCAACTGTCGGGATGCATAGGCTATAACCTTTCATCTCTGCATCAACACACATCCCATCCCCGCGTAGGAAGCATCGAAATAAACCACCAAATCTTCACTTCCACCTTTGCGGGTCCACCATAATCCCACCGGGATTCATTACATGTAAGGCCCCGTTCCCGGGACGCTTACAGCTGGGTTCTCATTGCACATAAAACATATAATTACATTAGTATTTAATAAATCGCAGCGGAAAACTAAAACAAACTTTCATTTTCATGTAAATGCTTTTGCATACTAATACAACATTCATTACAAAAAGCGTTTATTCGCATTACAATGCAAAAACATTAATCAAAAGAATACCATCTCAAAAGAGCTGAGTAGTCGCCCGTGCCATCCTCAGCAATCACTACCTGCCAACTGGAAACACATCAAAGTCAGCGTTGCTGAGTGAGTTCTAGTTTTATAAATAAAACATACTTTACTTTCATATAAAAACCGTTCGTACTTTTACATGATCACACATCATACGTACACATAAATAATATCATTATTATCTTCCTTCATTCGTTCATTCCTTCTTTCATTACCTTACTTGCGCATCGGACATCATCCCGAACCAATACCATGTGCTACACCCCGGTTAGTCGTAGCTACCGGGCCGAAGTCAACGAATGACAGCTAAACGTATGCCGCGGTACTAGGAGTAACCGTCAGTCTTAGCTACTGGGCCGAAGTCAACGAATGACAGCTAAACGTATGCCACAGTACTAGGGGTGAGCGGTAGAGGTCCTACATTTGGGGTCAATCACCAAGAGGGACCCCGTATCCGATGTGTGCAAGACGTTCATTCGTTCATCATGTTCCTCTTCCTTTATCTTTCACTTTACGTTACATAATACTTCGTTCATTCATCATAACAAGTAAAGCCACAGGAAAGATACTATACATCACATAAGGAACATAAACATGCATCAACATCACATCATACATGGCAACATCATACATACATAAAGTACAACATCATCATCATCATCATGCCAACTTGCCTTCTAAGCCTCGATCGTCATCTTAAAGAAAACTCTTATGGGAACCTTTACCTCAACACTTACCTCTGCACTTTCCCCCGAAAGTCAGAAGTTAATCTACACCTTCCTCGGTTTCAACAGCCCTATTTGGGCGTATGGACACCCCTCTCAGTCGCATGGCCTCCATGCGACTGAACATCATGCGATTGAACTAATACGGATGAACACCTATGCGAATGACATCCAGTCGTGCGAATGGACAAGCGGATGAGCACCTATGCGACTGGACCTTCAGTCGTGCGAATGAACCTTCAGTCGCATGACACCCACGCGACTGGCCCTCCAGTCGTGCGAATGAACCCCAATCGTGCGAATGGACCCCAATCGCACCTAATCGGCCGTATGGCCTCCATTCGGTCGCCTAACCCTAACTGGTGCAGAGTGTAGTTCAACCCGACTGCAGCCGAGGGTTTTCGGCCTCCAAACTCATCTAAACCCATTTTAAGCCTAAATCGACCATCCTAAACCTTAGGGATGCATACCATAACATCACTCAAGCACATCCAAGCAAGAAATCAAGTCACAATCGCGTCATACACATACATACACGCATACATACGGGTTTTCACCCAAAACGCGAAAAAGAGTTTTCAGATGTATTCCAGCCCCAAAATCGTTTGAAAACAAGTAAAAGAGGGGTCCTAGAACTCACCTAAACGAGCACAATGACAAGAGCTTCGATTCGGCTTGCTTCACGACGATTTTGGCGACCCGAATCGACACGAACCACAATTTTTCCTCTTTTTCTCCTCTTCTTTCTCTCTTCTCCCTTTATGAAGCTGAAATGTGGATGTGGGGAGAGTGGGCTGCCCTCTCCCTACATATATCACCACATTTCCCAACTTTGCTTCATTGGCGGTTTGGTCCCTCGACTTTTGGACTTTATTTTCTTTTCTGTCTTCACCGGCTTCAAAATAATAATTATCCGGGTGTTACAAGTCCACCCCCCTTAAATAGGTTTCGTCCCCAAAACCTGTTATTCGTCGAACAAACGTGGATAATGTTGTCTCATTTCTTCTTCAGTCTCCCACGTTGACTCGGATCCCTTCCTGTGCTTCCACCGTACACCATAAGAGGAACCACTTTATTCCTTAGCCTCTTTTCTTTACGATCGATGATTGCCACTGGTTGCTCCACATAGTGAGCCATTCGTCTACTTCAATATCTTCCAATGGAAATCATACCTTCATCCGCTAAGCACTTCCTTAAATGAGATACATGGAATGTCGGGTGAATTCCACTTAACTCATCCGGCAACTCCAATCTATAGGCCACCTCTCCTACTCGAGCAAGAATTCGGAAAAGGGCCTATATATCTTGGGCTCAACTTGCCCCGCTTTCTGAATCTGATAATACCCTTCCAAGGTGAGACCTTCAGCATAACCCGGTCACCCACCTGGAACTCAATTGGCCTACGTCGCTTATCGGCATACGACTTCTGTCTATCCTTGGCTGCCTTCATGAAGGCTTTAATCTTTTCAAGCTTCTCTGTCGTAGCCTCGATTACCTCGATGCTCCCCAATTCCTTCTGACCAATATCACCCCAACAAACGGGTGTTCTGCATCTCCTACCGTATAGCATCTCATATGGTGGCATACCAATACTGGCATGATAGCTGTTGTTGTATGAGAATTCAGCTAACGGTAAGTGGTCATCCTAACTTCCACCAAAATCGATCACACATGCCCGGAGCATGTCTTCCAGTGTCTGAATGGTCCTTTCTGACTGACCATCAGTCTGGGGATGATAAGCCGTGCTAATATGTAACCTCGTCCCCATAGCGTCGTGGAATTTCTTCCAAATTTAGATGTAAACCGAGTGTCACGATCAGACACAATAGACACCGGCACACCATGACGAGCTACAATTTCCTTGATGAACAGATCAGCCAACCTCTCAGATGAATACATCTCGCGGATCGGTAGAAAATGAGCGCTCTTCGTCAGACGATCAACTATCACCCATATGGCATCATACCCTTTCGGGGTACGTGGCAGCTTCGTAATGAAGTCCATGGTGATGTGCTCCCATTTCCATTCCGGTATATCCAAAGGTTGTATTTTCCCATACGGCTTTTGATGCTCTGCCTTCACCTGTAAGCAAGTAAGGCACTTACTCACATACTCCACCACGTCGCGCTTCATACCCGGCCACCAATAATCCTTCTTCATGTCATGGTACATTTTCGTGGCACCAGGATGAATGGAGTATCGAGTCTTGTGGGCTTCATCCATTATCTTCACCCGTAGATCCCCAAAACGAGGAATCCACACACGACCGAATCGAGTTCCAACACCGAGTGTGTTTTCACCCAATTCCCCAACCAGACCTCTCATTCTTTCCGAGTTAAGGTGATCTTCTTTCAATGCCTCATCTTGAAACTCCTTAACTTGCTTCATCACGTCGGAGGTCATGATTAATTGATAAGCTTTCACCCGAATCAGTTCGGGCCTTTCCTTCCGGCTAAGGGCATCCGCCACCACATTAGCTTTGCCTGGATGATAATGAATCTCGCAATCATAGTCCTTTATAAGTTCCAACCATCTCCTCTGCCTCATGTTCAGATCCTTTTGCTCGAAGAAGTACTTCAAGCTCTTATGATCGGTAAATATGGTGCACTTCGTCCCGTAGAGATAGTGCCTCCAGATCTTCAATGCAAACACCACGGCTGCTAGCTCCAAGTCATGAGTAGGATAATTGACCTCATAAACCTTTAACTGTCGAGATGCATAGGCTATAACCTTCCCTCTCTGCATTAACACACACCCCAACCCTGAGTAGGAAGCATCAGAATAAACCACCAAATCTTCGCTTCCATCGGGTAATGACAGAACAGGAGCTTGAGTCAGTCTTGCTTTCAGCTCTTCGAACGTCTTCTCTTGAGCTTGACCCCATACAAATTTCACATCCTTTCGGGTCAACTTAGTTAGTGGAGAAGCAATCTTAGAGAAGTCTTGGATGAAACTACGGATCTCGGATGGCGTCTTTGGTGACTTCCATTGCATAACCGCCTCCACCTTCGCCGGGTCAACCATAATCCCATCAGGATTCACCACATGACCCAAAAACTGAACTTCGCGCAACCAGAATGCGCACTTGGAGAATTTAGCATACAGTTTCTCCCTTCTCAACGTCTCTAGAACCTCCGAATGTGACCGCCATGCTCAATCTCGCTCTTTGAATAAATCAGGATATCATCAATAAACACAATCACTGACTTATCCAACATAGGCCGACACACACGGTTCATCAGATCCATAAAAGCAGCTGGCGCGTTGGTCAAACCAAAGGACATGACAAGAAACTCGTAATGACCATAGCGCGTACGGAAAGCTGTTTTAGGGATATCTTGCTCTTTCACCTTCAACTGATGATAACCAGATCGAAGATCTATCCTCGAGAACCAATTAGCACCCTGAAGCTGGTCGAACAAATCATCTATCCTCGGTAAGGGGTAGCGGTTCTTCACTGTCAACTTGTTCAGTTCGCGGTAGTCAATGCACATCCTCATACTACCATCCTTCTTCTTTACAAATAGGACGGAGCACCCCAGGGAGAGATACTCGGTCTAATGACCCCTTATCAAGCAGCTCTCGCAACTGCTCCATCAACTCTTTCATCTCGGTTGGAGCCAACCGATATGGTGCCTTGGCAACAGGTTGGGCACCCGGTATCAGGTCAATCTGAAATTCAATTTCTCTGTCAGGTGGCACTCCTGATAAGTCTTCTGGGAACACGTCTGGAAAGTCACACATAACTGGTACATCAGCTAGTTGTGGTGTTGGTGTATCCACATCCTTTACATAAGCCAAGTAGGCGCTACATCCACGCCTCATACACTTTCCCGCCACCGCTATTGAGATCACCTTCGGAATCGTAGTAACCCGATCACCATAAACCGTTACCAAACTTCCGTCAGGCGCTGTCAACCGAACCATCTTCTTGCGACACACAATGTTTGCCTCGAAATCTGACAACCAAATCGAAACCACCCAAGGTCATCACAAACGGTCTAACAGGAAACTTATGACCCTCAAGTTCCACATCACAATTCTCTATCATCTCAGAAATCCTGGTAGACTTACTATGGCAGTTTCTACATCAAAGGGCGCATCAACGCGTCTACTACTAGCAGGCAGCTTAGCACAGAAAGCAGCAGAAATAAAACTCTTACTAGCACCCGAATCAAATAACACAGAAGCTAAAGTCTGGTTCACTAGAAACGTACCGGACACAACGTCAGGGTCCGTCCTAGCCTCCTCCTGTGTCATGGTGAACGCCCTGGCGCTCGCCCTCGGTCCATCACTTCCCGTCTTCACCCCTGAACCCTCAGTCCTCGACTTCTTACAATCTCTGCTCATATGACCAGTTTCCCCACAGTTAAAACATTTGCTCGACATGCAATCCTTCGCCATATGCCCTGTCTTCCCACACTTGAAGCACAAGTTTGACCAAACCTACATTCCCCGCTGTGCTCCCTTCCACACTTGCCACACCTTTTCGACCCCGCACTTGATGTGACCACACGACGTTCATCCACCCGTGCCTTTTTGTTACCCATCGGGGCATCACCCCGACCAAACCGTTTCCCGTTCCAGTTCCGATCACCACCACCCTTCTTACTTGCTTCAGTCACCACCACCTCTTGCTCATCATACAGCCTCCCTGCCAATCAACTGCCGACCTAAACGTGCTTGGCCGGGCGGCGATCATATGCCGGCGAACATCCACCGGTAAACCCTGAATGTACCTCTTAATTTTCCGAGACAGAGGCGTCACCTGATCAGGCACAAGCCGTGCCATTTCATTAAACTTGGTGGTATACTGCTGGTGTGTCACGGTTCCAGCCTCCAACTGTAAAAACTCCTTTCCAACTTATCCATTTCTCTATGAGGACAGAACTCCTCAATCACCATCTTCTTCAACTCGGGCCATTTCATCCTCCCGATCGCCCGATTACCTTTGCTTGGACAATGTTATCCCACCAGCACAAAGCTGAATCCACAAAAGAGTGGGTAGCAAACTTCACCTTTTGGTCCTCTCGACACTCGCTGATATCGAGAACAGCTTCCATTTCCCTCACCCACCGGTGAGCAGCGCAGCTGCAGCGGTGCCGTTTCCATCAAAAGTAGGGGGTTTGCATCTCATAAAACCCCATAATTACATCCTCGCACTGCTCTGGCACAGGATCTTCTTCTTCCTCTTCATCATCAGATAGAACCGTTTCCGGCTCTGGTTGTTCCGTTCCCCAGAGGATCTGTTTCTCTCTTTCCTTTCCCCTTCTCGTACAGCTTTAATAACTTCGGTCACCACAGACGGTAAATCGTCTGCATGACCTGATGACTTCTTCTACAACAGCCTCTTTTACTGAGGCTCTCAGATTGGCGCTTTCGTCGCCACCCTCCGGATGAGGGGTCTCTGGTTCTTCATGAACCACCCTCTCAACTCTGGGTCTCCCTCTCTTGGGTCGCGGTTCAGCACCGTGACCTCCACCCCTAGAAGCTTTCGAAGATCTACCTCCGGCCATCACACGCACACTGAAAGATTCAAACACCAACACGGTCATTCAAGGAAACAACTCAGTTTATGTCAGTATAGTAAGTCCCTAATTACAGTGGCCAGTTGTGATTAGCCACTTACTTTACTCTTCATACCCCAAGTATTACCTATCCTGACTACATCAGTATTTAACCTACATATAACACGTAACACATACCATGCGCACATAAAACCGGTTAACTTAACGAAAATACCTGATGGCACGCAGCTACTCAGATTGGCATCCCATTCCCATTCCGTCCCATTCTCAGTTTAAGATTAGGTTTATTCTGAAAATTTACCCATTTCACTTAAACTTTGGCTCTGATACAACTTGTAAGGCCCCGTTCCCGGAACGCTTACAGCTGGGTTTCATCGCACATAAAACATATAATTACATTAGTATTTAATAAATCGCAGCGGAAAACTAAAACAAACTTTCATATTCATGTAAATGCTTTTGCATACTAATACAACATTCATTACAAAAAGCGTTTGTTCGCATTACAATGCAAAAACATTAATCAAAAGAATGCCATCTCAAAGAGCTGAGTAGTCGCCCGTGCCATCCTCAGCAATCATACCTGCCAACTGGAAACACATCAAAGTCAGCGTTGCTGAGTGAGTTCTAGTTTTATAAATAAAACATACTCTACTTTCATATAAAAACCGTTCGTACTTTTACATGATCACACATCATACGTACACATAAATAATATCATTATTATCTTCCTTCATTCGTTCATCCTTCTTTCATTACCTTACTTGCGCATCGGACATCATCCCGAACCATACCATGTGCTACACCCCGGTTAGTCGTAGCTACCGGCCGAAGTCAACGAATGACAGCTAAACGTATGCCGCGGTACTAGGAGTAACCGTCAGTCTTAGCTACTGGGCCGAAGTCAACGAATGACAGCTAAACGTATATGCCACAGTACTAGGGGTGAGCGGTAGAGGTCCTACATTTGGGGTCAATCACCAAGAGGGACCCCGTATCCGATGTGTGCAAGACGTTCATTCGTTCATCATGTTCCTCTTCCTTTATCTTTACTTTCGTTACATAATACTTCGTTCATTCATCATAACAAGTAAAGCCACAGGAAAGATACTATACATCACAAAGGAACATAAACATGCATCAACATCACATCATACATGGCAACATCATACATACATAAAGTACAACATCATCATCATCATCATGCCCAACTTGCCTTCTAAGGCCTCGATCGTCATCTTAAGAAAACTCTTATGGGAACCTTTACCTCACAAACACTTACCTCTGCACTTTCCCCCGAAAGTCAGAAGTTAATCTACACCTTCCTCGGTTTCAACAGCCCTATTTGGGCGTATGGACACCCCTCTCAGTCGCATGGCCTCCATGCGACTGAACATCATGCGATTGTGAACTAATACGGATAAACACCTATGCGAATGAACATCCAGTCGTGCGAATAGACAATGCGGATGAGCACCTATGCGACTGGACCTTCAGTCGTGCGAATGAACCTTCAGTCGCATGACACCCACGCGACTGGCCCTCCAGTCGTGCGAATGAACCCCAATCGTGCGAATGGACCCCAATCGCACCCTAATCGGCCGTATGGCCTCCATTCGGCCTCCAATCGGTCGCCTAACCCTAACTGGTGCAGAGTGCAGTTCAACCGACTGCAGCCGAGGGTTTTCGGCCTCCAAACTCATCTAAACCCATTTTAAGCCTAAATCGACCATCCTAAACTTAGAGATGCATACCATAACATCACTCAAGCACATCCAAGCAAGAATCAAGTCACAATCGCGTCATACACATACATACACGCATACATACGGGTTTTCACCCAAAACGGGAAAAAGAGTTTTCAGATGTATTCCAGCCCCAAAATCGTTTGAAAACAAGTAAAAGAGGGGTCCTAGAACTCACCTAAACGAGCACAATGACAAGAGCT
Organism: Flaveria trinervia; assembly: GCA_025506515.1. Taxonomy (NCBI): domain Eukaryota; kingdom Viridiplantae; phylum Streptophyta; class Magnoliopsida; order Asterales; family Asteraceae; genus Flaveria; species Flaveria trinervia. The sequence continues at coordinate 16,392,547 of CM046446.1, forward strand.
TCGATTCGGCTTGCTTCACGACGATTTTGGCGACCCGAATCGACACGAACCAACACTTTTTCTCTTTTCTCCTCTTCTTCTCTCTTCTCCTTTATGAAGCTGAAATGTGGATGTGGGGAGAGTGGGCTGCCCTCTCCCTACATATATCACCACATTTCCCAACTTTGCTTCGTTGGCGGTTTGGTCCCTCGACTTTTGGACTTTATTTTCTTTTCTGTCTTCACCGGCTTCAAAATAATAATTATCCGGGTGTTACATACATGACCCAAAAACTGAACCTCGCGCAACCAGAATACGCACTGTAGAATTTACATACAACCTCTCTCTTCTCAACGTCTCCAACACCTTGAATGTGTCTGACATGCTCATCCCCAATCCTAGAATAGATCAAGATATCATGGATAAACACAAATCACACGATTTATCCAACATCGGGCGACACACTCGATTCATCTCGGCCATGAAAGCAGCTGACGCGTTGGTCAAACCAAAAGACATAGCAAGAAACTCGTAGTGTCCCTAACGCGTGCGAAAAATGTTTTAGGAATATCTTGCTCCTTAACCCTCATCTGATGGTAGCCGGATCAAAGATCTATCCTCGAGAACCATCTGGCACCTTAAAGCTAATCAAATAGGTCATCAATCCTCGGTAAGGGGTACGGTTCTTCACGGTCAACGTGTTTAATCACTCACGGTAGTCTATACACATTCTCATACTACCATCCTCCTTCTTCACAATAAGACGGGGCACCCCAAGGAGAGATACTCGGTCTAATGAACCTCTTATCAAGCAACTCTGCAGTTGCTCCATCAGTTCCTTCATCTCAGTCGGAGCCAACCGATACGGTGCCTTAGCAACATGTTGGGCAATCAGTATCAAATTGAACTGGAACTCAATCCCACGGTCGGGTGTCACTCTCTATAAGTCTCCTGGAACACCTCTGGAAGCCACACACAACCTGTACATCAGATAGTTATGGTGTTGGAATATCCACATCCTTCATGTAAGCCAAGTAGGCACTATACCCATGCCTCATGCACTTTCCCGCCACTGCCATCGAAATCCCCTTTGGAATCGTAGTGACTCGATCACGTAAAACCGCCACCGTATTCCCGTCAAGCGCTATTAACCGAATCATCTTCTTGCAACACACGATATTCGCCTCGTAGTTCGCCAACCAATTCATTCCTAGGACTACGTCAAAACCGCTCCTAAGGTCATCACGAATGGTCTAACTGGAAACTTATGACCTTCTAATTCACATCACATCCATCTATTACCTCAGAAATCCTGGTAGACCCTCCTATGGCAGTTTCCACATCGAAGGGCTCATCAATATTTTTACTCCTAATAGGAAACTTAGCACAAAAGGTAGCAAAAAAAAAATCCTACTAGCACCAGAATCAAACAACACAGAAGCAAGAGTTTGGTTACTAGATATGCACCTGTCCTGACATCAAGGTCTGTCCTAGCCTCCTCCCTGGCCATCATGAAGGCCCTGTGTTCGCCCCCGCCCTTCAGTTATGGCCGTCTTCCTTGCTAAAAAACTCTCTGCCCTTGGCTTCTTGCAGTCCCTGCTTATGTGACCCCTTCCACTACAGTTATAGCACCGTACCACTCCACACTCTCTCCGACGATGACCGGGCCTCCCACACTTGAAGCAAAGGTTTGATCCCCACCTACACTCTCCAATATGCCCTTTGGCACACTTACCACAATTTCTCGTCTCCGCACCGGATAAAGCTACACGCCAGTCATCCGTCCTGGCAACCTTTTTGCTTAGAGTGGCCCCGCCACGTCCAAACCGATTTCCGTTCCAATTCTTGTCGCCGCTACCCTTTTTGCTCACTTTAATAACGGTCGTCTCCTTCACCACCCTAATTAACTCAGTTACCATAGACGGCATAATTGTTGCATAACCTGTTTAACTCCCTCAACAACAGCCTCTTTCAGTGTGGTCCTCAAATTAACACTATCATCGCCGCCACCCAGGTGAGGGATCTCGGGCTCTTCGAGTGCCATGTCAGCAGCCCTAGCCATGCTTCTCGTGACACGTGGTCTAGCATCACGTCCACCACAACCTTCAGCGGACGAGACCTTCGGAGATCTACCACCGGCCATCCTCTAACACACACACTGAAAGATTCAAACACCAACATGGTCATTCAAGGGAACAACTCAGTTATATCAAGTATAGTAAGTCCCTAATTACAATGGCCAGTTGTGATTAGCCATTTACTTTACTCTTCATACCTTAAGCATTACCTATCCTGACTATATCAGCATCTAAATCTACCAACAACACATAATCATATAACATGCGCACCTAATACCGGTTAACATTAAGAAAATACCTAATGGCACATAGATACTCGAACTGGCATCCCTTCCCTTTCCGTCCCATTCTCAGTTTAAGTTTAGTTTTATTTTGAAAATTTACCCGTTTCACTTAAACTTTGGCTCTAATACCAACTTGTAAGGCCCCGTTCCTGGGAAGCTTACAACTGGTCAATCATTGCGCATAAAACATATAATTACTTTAACTTGATAAAAACATTGCAGCGGAAATATTTAAAACACCCATTTTGTTGCATTACAAAAGCTTTTGCAAAATAATACATTGTTTTCAAGTTACAAATACATGTTATATTTCAACACAAAAGCATTATAATATGGATGTCATCCAAAAGAGCCAAGTAGTCGTCCCGTGCAATCCTCAGCAACTTTACCTGTCAACTGGAAACACATAAAAAGTCAGTGTTGCTGAGTGAGTTCTAATTTTATAATAAAACATACTTTACTTTCATTAAAATCGTTCTTTACTTTTGCATGTGATCACACACCATACGTACACATAGATACTAGTTATTATCTTCATTTACTGTTCATCACATACTTTCTTTAACTCTTCCTTCTATCACATTCATTATCACTATCTGGATTAGTGTCATCAGCTATGCCCCCAAACAAATGGGGTACTGGGTAAGTTCATATTTGACTTCCACACTACACATAGCATGGCACTAGCACTGGGGTAAGCGACAAAGATCCCAACTGTATACTACACCCCCAACATTATGCATACTCGGGTATTGGGCCGAAGATCATAAAATGACTTCCACATTGCACATAGCCTAGCACACGCACTAACGTGGGTAACCACTATAAACCACTGTATACAACACCCCCAACATTATGCATACTCGAGTACTGGGCCGAAGATCATAAAATGACTTCCACACTGCACATAGCCCGGCACCAGCACCGAGGTGGGTAACCACTATAAACCACTGTATACTACAGCCCCACAATATGCATACTTGGTACTAGGCCGAAGATCATAAAATGACTTCCACACTGCACATAGCCTAGCACTAGCACCGAGGTGGGTAACCACTATAAACCACTGTATACTACACCCCCACATTATGCATACTCGGGTACTAGGCTGAAGATCATAAAATGACTTCCACACTGCACATAGCTTGGCACCAGCATCGAGTGGGTAACCACTATAAACCACTGTATACTACACCCCCACATTATGCATACTTGGGTACTGGGCCGAAGATCATAAAATGACTTCCACACTGCATATAGCCTGGCATCAACACCGAGTGGGTAACCACTATACACCATGTACCACACCGTTGGTCAGTCACAAAGACTGGAACCCCTGCGTATATCCTTAAGGGTTAGCTAAACCATACGCATTTAATCTTACGACATTTTAGAGCCGTGCACCTCTGTACATTTTGCTTGCAAGCCTTTCTATACCTTCACTTCATTAATGCATTCATTCTAACATTATGTTCCTCTTTCATTATCTTTCACTTTACATTACATAATACTTTATCATTTCATTCACAACTATAACACGTAAAGCCACGGGAAAGATAAACATACATAATAGTGACATAAACATGATCACACAAAGCATCGCCATACAAGGCATCACATACATACATAACATACATCATACATGCCATCATGCATAAACATATCACATCATACATCATCAACCCGCCCATCATCATCCATAACTTCAAAGGTCAACACCTACATCTGCACTTTCCATAAAAGTCAGATAATAAACTATGTTCATTCGGGCGTATGGACCCTATTCAGTCGCATGGCCTTCCATGCGTATGAGAACACCAAGGCGAATGGATTCTATGGGCGATTGAACACTTAGGCGTATGGACATCCAGTCGTATGATTCCATGCGTATGAGCCTCAGTCACATGGTTTTCGGGCGCATGGACCTCAGTCGCATGACCTTCATCGGCATTTCTTTCAGTCGCATGGCCCTCATCTGCATTTCCTTCAATCGCATGGCCCTCATGCGTATGACTCTCAGTCGCATGGCATCCATGTGCATGGACTTTAGTCGCATGCCCTTCGGCCGTATGGCCTCTAGTCGCATGCCATTCGGACGCATGGACCTCCAGTTGCATGAGCCCTAGCTGAGTGTAGAACGCAGTTCATCCCGAACCTAATCTGCACTTTTCGGCCTCCAAACCCTCTCAAACTAATTCTAAGCCCAAATCAACCATCCTAAGCCTTAGGAATACATACCACAACCATTCAAGCACAACCAAGCCGAAATCAAACCCACCCGACACACATAAACACATACATACGGGTTCAACATACACTTTAAAAATGGGTTTTACTAGGTGTTCCAGCCCCAAATAAGTTGAAAACATGTAAAAGAGGGTCCCTAGAACTCACCTTGAAAGCCTCTTAAAGTAGAGCTTCTCACAAACTCATTTGCCTTCGACTTTTGCACCTCGATTCTTCAAAAACCTTAGGTTTTGCTCTTTCTCCTTCCACACTCTCTCTCTAGCCGAATGTAAGGGGGAGAATGAGGGGAGAATGGGCTGCCATGCCCTTTTATACCCCCACTCTTCCAAAGATTTTCCTATTTTGGCATGTTTGGTCCCTCGAGTTTGGGCTTTATTTTTTTTTTCTTTCTTTTTCGTCTTTCTTTAGCTTCAAAGGAAATAACCGGGTGTTACATCATCAAAGTCAAATTCTAAATTCATTTGATTATTCTTTTCTAATTCAGAAGACTCTGTTTTATTCACCTCAGATTGATTATCAATGTTTGGTTGATTAGAGTTAGTTCCTATATTGGTGCTTGGCACAAAATGTTTTGACAAATTATTTGTCATTGATTCAGGCAAAGGAACATAGTTATTGTTAACAGGAGGTGCTACAACATTATAATCCAACCTAGACCTGTTCTTTGATTCAATATGAGAATTTAGTAATCTCTCATATTGCTGAGATGAGAGCTGAAACTTCTGAAGTTTCACTTCAGTTGATGCATGATCAGCTATGGATTTGGTTAAGGAAGTGGTCAGATGCTCAACTTGTGCTTTCAAACTGTAATTTTCAAAAACAATTTCTCTAAATCCTTTTGTAGAGAGTTAATTTTAATTTGATATAACGTATGTTCTCTTACATGAGATTCATTCAAAATCATTGTTTCTTTAACTTTATTAGCTAATTATTGAGCATGGACTCTATATCTTTCTACTTCCTCAACACATATTGATGAACATAACCTGTCTCTTACCTCACTTGCCATGGGTGGAACTTTGTTTTCCATGTGAGTCATTAGTGCTTGATTTTCTTCTAAGACTTCCTTCTCATACAAACTCTAGTCACAAGTTCCATCTTAAAGAATGATCAACCCAGATTCTTTTGAGCTGTTGGTTCCTGCTAGAGTATTGGTGGCTAGTGGGGATGAGTTGGTCAGTTGTGGCTGTCTGAAGAATCTTTGATTTGATGGAGGTTGGTTAGCCTGATGATTCTGATGTTGTGCTGAATTAGAATTTTGTTGATTTCATTCTCTTGAAAAGTGTCCATAGAGATTGCACTTCAAGCATCTAACCTTTATCTCATCAATTCTAATTCGTGATGATTTACTTGCAGCTGCCAAATTCTTGTTCTTCTTAAATATTGTTTGGCATTAGCATGTTTGCTTTTTTTATGGTGAATTTAAAATTCAATGTCTGATTAACATTTCTTTTGGAAATTATACGTGAGGGGATTTCTTAAATGTTAATAATGTTATATCCTATGTTGTTAAAAGCACAAAAGGTGTTAGCCTATATGCCCAGGCGAAAAGAGGTGATGCCATACCGCCTTCCTGCCATGAAGTTCCGATGATATTCCGGACAAAACCTGTAACATCTAGCCATTTTCTAGTCTGAACAAGTTTCAAACATCCAAAAATGGCTTGGAATTAACCTACACTAGCGTTAAACCACTCTAAAACATGTTTAAAATGGTAACGACAAGTCTAAAAAATAGTTAAACGAAAGTATAGAGTGAAAATACTAGAAGAATAATGAAGAATATAAAAAACAAAGAAGATGTACTATTTGTTTGTATTTTTTTAGCTTGTTAGGTTTTACTAAATTCTATTGGTTAAATAGGTTAGTTGACAAGTCCACAAAACTTTTATTTATTCTATCAAAGTTTGGTTGTTTAGTATTTTCACTTTTGGGTGAAAGTTAGCATCCATGTGTTCTTATTCTTACTTTTCATTTCCATTAAATTAGTTTAGTTTGAATTAATTTGATTTGACCTTTTATGTATATATCAGAGAATTAGATATTTAGACACCCTAAATTATAAATCAACACCCTAAATTTTTATACGTGTCGTATGACCTAATACACGTTGTATAGTGGGAGGGGGAGGGGATTGTATAGTCCTATATGGGGCGTATAACCCCTCTGACAACCCCTAAATTTCCTTGTAATTAGTGTCAATACTTGCTAAAAGCGTCATATAGCCTCGTATGTGTCGTATAGGGGATTGTATAATTTTCTCGTTTTTAGTGTTTTCGACCTTATACACCACATATGGTGCTAGTAACAGTGGTTCGTACCATTCAAGGATTTCGATTTTGATTTCAAAATACTTTAGTATTTTGGTTTTATACATCAATTTGACTTATGAAAATATAAAACTTTGATTTAGTTATAATTGATGTAAGTATGAAACTGATTTATGTATTTGATTAACAAAAAGAGAAAATTACTAAATGGTTTTGTGTGGTTTAATCAAATTGCATATCTGGTCCCCAACTTTAGAAATTACAAAGATAGTTCACACTTTTATGTAATTATTGCATGTTTGGTCCTTAACAATGATTCAAGCTCTATGTAGCATTATCTCGAATTACAAGTAGACATTAATTAAATTAATAATATTAGAATATGATGATAAAATTACAAGTAGAACATTAAATTTTGTATACAAAGAAGTTTTCGGATGTTATGAATGTTCTCATGTTCGATAATTTGTTTATTAGCTAAAATTATTATTTATAAGTTCATTTAATTTCATATTATACACTATTTAGACTTATAAGCATTGATAAAAAACTACAAATATTAGATTTTTTATTTGAACGGTTGGTTAATAGTTAGAAGTTAGTAACACCAAATAGTATTAATTCACCAATGCTTGAACCTGGACTATATCTACTAATACCAGGTTAAAAACTCATGTAATACATGGGTGGAATAATATATCACATGTAACATTATCATTTTTTATAAATGTTTTGTATCTAACATGTTATTACTTATAAGTCATTGATGAAACTAAAAATAATAAATATTTAAATATATAAATAAAATAATAAAATATAAATTTTAATATATATTTTAGATAAGACATAATATAACTCATATGGATTCATATTTTTAAATAAATTATTAGAACAAAAACATTAATAATTTAAATATTTTATAGTATAGTTTACATATTTAAATTAATTATTATTTAATTGGAGAGAGAGAAAAAAACATAATATTAAAGTTGAATAGAAATTGTCAAAGTGTACATATTAAAAATCCTTTATTTATATTTATAGTATATATAAAACATATGAGATGAGTAGTTTAAGATATCTTAAAATTAAGAACGGTTACTTTGCACAATGCATAAGGTATAATCACTTTTAAGAGTAAATTAGTAATTACATCGTTATTTAACGGATTACCTCCTTACATTTAATTATATAATAATCCTATACTACTAACACTTGCATAAAAATTTAAAATATTTGCACTATTTGAACTTCGCATTATTTTAGGAACCATATAAACCTTTAAATTTTGCATTATTTTGGAAACTTTAGGAACCATATAAACCTTTTAAAGTTGCATTATTTTTGTACGTGTTTATCCTCAACATATTAGATTTTTATAAAATACTATAGGAATAACAAAATACCAAAAACGCATACCGGATGTAAAATATTGCTCCATCACATTACGCCTCGTCGCATCGCGTGATCACCCTTCTAGTTATAATAGATAGATTAGATATAGATTATTTTCAAAAATTAAATATAAAAATCGATAAACAAAGTATTAACAATAATATTATGACTTATGAATTTTTTTAATCAAAAGTGATTTTTAATGATTGAACACGTGTTTACACGAGTCTTTAGTCTAGTAAAACATATAATAAATTATCAACTAAATCTAAACATTTGAACTTTTCACATCAACTTTTTATTTATTTATTTTTTCAATTCATAACCAACAAAATCATATAACAAAAATCAACGTTTGTTACACGGGAGGCTTCTTAGATTCGCCAAAATTACATTTTTCATCTCTAACTTCTAAAAATTATGAATTTAATCGCAGTTGTTTTGAAAAACGTTGCATCTTTCATATCTGTTTTGGAAAAATGTCGTACCTTTCAAAAATTTTGTTATGCGCACTTAAAACAATAAATACTATTCAAGGACAAAAGATGTAACGTTTTCATAAAAGAATTTAAAATTTAAATAAAATATATATGATTTTAAGAAGCTAGAGGCAAAAGGTGTAACTTTTAAGAAGCTATAAGACCTGACATATAAACCCGGGTTTATAAATCGACACCTCCTGTGCTTCTCGTGTAACACCATACGCGACGTATAGAATCAAATACACCGAAAACAAAGAAAAATATTTTTCAAGTTTGTCCTCTTAAACCGCGACAAAACTCTTATGGCTATTTTGTAACCGCGTTTGATGAATTGACGAAGGTCAACTTGCAAGTGGAAAGCAGTACAAACCGTGTAACAGCCGTCGAAAGCTGGCCACCAAAATAGAACACAAACAAACTCCCCACAATCAACTCCACACGTACGCCCCCACTAAATCCCCACCGTCCATACTACCAACAAACGCGTTACCATCTAAACCATCAACCCCGCACACGTGTCACTCTCCCATTCGCTAACCAACATAGGATTCCCCTAAACCGCAACCCACGTGTCCAACTAAATATTAAATCAGATTACTCTCAGCCGACTCAAACCGACCAAATCCGCCACGTCAGCTCCATCCCACCAATCACAACCTCCCATCCCCAACGGCTAGTCTTCACCTTCCCTCGTATAAACACACTCAAACGTCAATATATCAGAAAGTTCGAGTCTTTCCACTAAAGGTAATTATTAATTCACACAAAACCCCTTAAGATTTGAAGATTTTGTTCTGGTTTACCTCTGAAGAACAACAGATACATACTTACATCAATCCCAATTGATATTAGGGCGCATACGCGGTTTAAAACACGGTTTGTGGTTCGAAATTCGTCTGTTTGTTTGATTGTGGGGATATTTTGTTGGTGAATCTGATCTGATTGATGGGGTTTGCAGGAATTCAATGGCGTTGGGGACGAATTGCAGGTTAGGGTTAGTGAAACGCACGAGTTCGTTCGGTCGAAAGAGGATCTTGATCTTGAATGAAATGGATTTTGATTCCGTAGTTGTTGTTTCGCCTACGAAGAAACGATCGATTAGTAGCAGTTTGAGGTCTGAAAGATCGATGATGGAAGCACTCCCTCAGGATGTTCTTGTAAGTTTGAATTTTGTGAATGTTGAATGCTTATTGGTTCTGTTAGGGTTGTTTACAGTTCGGTTTAGCTGGTAAAATTCTGAGTGTAATTGTTAGGTTGAAAGTTGAAACAGAAAGAAAAACGGGTCGGGTCGGGTCGGTTGAGATATTTAATGGTATTGCAGTTCAGGGTTTAGCTATTTGAATGGGTATATTTTGAATTCATGGCATTTTACAATTGTAAAACCTTGATAAGGCAGTTAAACTACTAACCGTCAAAACCAAACTGTGAGCCAAATTGTATTAATCCCAAATCGGTTGAACCAGCTGACTTGCTTTTGGTTTTGAACGGTTCAGTTGGTTTTAAATGTTTTTTAACAACTTTAGATTTAATCAATCCCAATTGTACACATAGTGATGGTGTTTGTGTGCATTTTTTCAGATAAAGGTTATATGTGGTGTAGAACATGATGATTTGAAGAGACTGTTTCATGTATCGAAAGCGATTAGAGAAGCAGTAAGTTCAATTTCAATTTGCAGATTCATCATATTAAGATTAAGGTAAAACGCCTTGTTTCTAAGCTAATATGCCAATGATTTGTGATGCAGGTTATTTTTGCAAGGAAACTGCATTTTGCATACAGCACACCAAAAAAGGTCCCGGCTTTTCGGTGTTCAATAGATCAAACACTTTATGTTGATGAACTCGAAGCTCCAAATGCTCCAAGACAATCAAGAGCATCTCGTTCTCGATTGACTGGCAAAAAAATGGCCCACCTCTCGGTGGCCTTGTTTTCGGAGATGGAAATGTAATCGAATGCATGTTAGATTTTCAGGTGTACAGATTCTGTATGTTGTTGTAGAAATGTGGTAAAGAGTTGTGTAGATTAGGCAATTTTCCTACACTTAGGCAGACAAAGTTAGTGAAGGAACAGTGGAATCTGTATTTAAAATTTTTATATGTGATTTGCAACTTGCAAATATAATGTTATAGTTTATATGATTACTGTTTGTTGATTTTGTTTTACATTTGAATGAGATAATTCGATATAATTACTGTATTCCATAAATCACTATTCTTATGTAACATCTGTCAATTTTTAAATTATAATTCGAACCCGAATTCATTTTGAATTATCATATGATATAAATTTCTTTATTAAACTTATTTATTCTAATGTATCATATGAATTATAAATGTAACCAACATTAAAAAAATGATATTTAATTTTTATTTATTAAACCATTTAAACAAGTTATAATAATTTTATAATTTATAAAGTAAAGTGTTATAAATTTATAAATAATTGTCATTTATGAATTCTAACATGGAAAGAATAATTATATATCAAAGTTTTTTTTACAAAACTTATAAATTATATAAGTTTATAAGTTGTAATGAGAATTAGATTTAATTTTAATTAATATAAATTATTTCTTTTTATTATAAACTCTTTAAAGTTTTAAAAGACAAATTTAATTATAAATTGGTTTAATAAGTTTGGGGCCAATTTTGTAATTTTTAAAACTTAATTCAAAAGGTTTCAAGCATAAATAACAACTTTTAAAACCACAAGGACCGAAATTATAAATTATATAAAAAACAACCCAGACCGGCCCCCACCCCCGTTTTTCCGGCTGCGATCTCCGGCCAAACTCCGGCCACCTAAAAAATCATCGAATTCAATCGTTTCTTGACCCAAAAGCATTCGCAATTCCTCCTGGGACATGTTTTGAACTTGAATGCACTTATTTATCACATTTAAACATCGGTTTCAAAGTTAATCGAAGGAATAACCGACGACTTTAATCTTAGAGCCATTTAATCATTAAATCGTAGTAATAAACTAATTAACTCAACAAAAACGATCATTTGTTAACCATTAATCAATTACAAACCTCAATTTCACCTGAAACAAACCCGAATACCAAATTCAATCAAAATCGTTCACCACGACCTGCATTAGTCGAACACCAACATCTGGACTTGAAACTCTAAAATTGATAGAGGGCTTTCTAGCATAGAGTCTCGTAGAAGCATCCTGTGATATTAATTGGATTATTATCGTCGTTTGCAATCGAATCCCTTCACGACATAACCACGATTTGTTCTACAATCTAAGGTCGACCATTTCAACTTGAACACGTAAGTATCATACATCAATACATTCGTTCTTACATGGGAAACAATAGCCCCAAACCTAATTCGGTTGATAACAATGATTTGGGGTTCAAATTTGGGTCCGATTGATCTAGGGTTTATATGAAATTGGGGATTTGTTTAACTTTGTATTTAAGAATTAAAAATAGATACACATCGCGGCTGAGGCCTTTGGTTACTAGTTAAGACACTGCACCTTTAACATGAGGTCCCGGGTTCGAACCCGAGCACCCTCATGTATTTTTAAGGCTTTTTAGCCCTTAAATTAATTATAAAAAATTTCTAATAAAAAAAGGGTTTTGTAAACTTTAAATATTTTTAAAGACACCAAATAATTTTCTGTAATTTTTCTAAATTTAAATAATTAAAAATCTTTTTAATAAAACATTTTAAAGATTATTCTTGGGTTATTTATATTAAAATGTATTTTAATAATTAATAAGTTATCATTGGTTCAAACATTTTCTTTAAATATTCATCTTTTAAATCACTTTATTTTAAATGAAAATTATTTGAAACATTATAATTCAATATGTTAAATGAATAATTATTTAAATAGTTATTTAAATAATTAGTTATTTACCTTTTCATTTAACCATGTTATATATAATTAGTTAATAAATTTATTCTTTAACTTTTATTTAGACTCTTGAAACTAATAAAACAATATAATTTTCTATTATTCTTTATTCTTATTTTAAGATTTTGGATATTATAAAAATCATTCAAAGGTTTAAAAACTTTATAAAATTATTTAAATAATTTTAAGTTATCTTACATGTTATTTAAAATTAGTATTCAAGAACCTTTACTAATTTTTAAATAATTAATTATTATTTATTTCTTTTCGCGCATCATATTTAATTTTTACTAAATTAATAAATTAAACTATTGAATCATTCACTATAATTTTTATTGGTTCATACCATCTTCATTGAATCAAAACATAATTGATTGCTTTACTATATTTTATTTAACTTAAATATTAAAACCCCCAAATTCCAAATAAAACCCTATATCATGTTTACTCTTGAATTATATCTTTATTTTAATCCCGAGACATTAAATCTTAGGTTGATCATGAAGAAAACGTTGGGATATTTTTATCTTCGTATTGTTATCTTAAGTGCACTTTAGCATGTGAGTTTTTCATGTGAGTTCTCCATGCCCTCTTTTTACTTTATTTCACAGCTTTTGGGATGAAACATGTTAACCTTATAAACTTACACTTATAAACATCTTGATACTTGTAACTGCACATGCAATTAATCTTTACCTTTTGTCATGGTTATTTGTGTTATTGTAAGTCTTATATGAGATACATATTTTGTTTACAATAGCCTGGCGACGTCTTAGATCTTTGGGTCTGACAAGCCTATTTGGTGCTAAAGCCGATGTACTGTCGGCTCCTGATGACAAACCAAATACACTTAGCCAATCTTATAAACTTGTAATCAAGTCGAGGTTTGGTTGTAACTATATGTGTTCTATACGCTAACTCATAACCATTGACATGAATTGTTACTTGTAAATAATTTTATATTTATATATATGCGTGTGTTTAACCCATGGGAACTCACCAACTTTTAAAGTTGACCCTTTATTTTTAACATGTTTCAGGTTTTCTACTTGAGGATACTCTTCATGCTCATATAGGACTTGGACTTAGATAAATTAAACATCTTATGTTGTTGTTTATATTTTTATGCATTGTAATGATTTAATTGACTTTTATTGTTCAATGAATAATGTTATTTAATATTATTCCAACTAATTTAGTTCCATGTGCTATGAACAATCGTTTCCCATTCGTCCGCCCCGATGATTCTGCCGTCGGTCGGGGTGTTACAGATTGGTATCATGTAAGGCCCCGTTCTTGGGACGGTTACAGTTGGATTCTCATCGCACATAAAACATATATTTACATTCGTATTTCATAATCATCACAGCGGAATATTTAAAATAATCGTTCGTTTCTAGGTAAATGCTTTTGCAAGTTAATAAAACATTCATTACAAAACGCAGTTTGTTCACATTACAATGCAAAAACATTAATAAAAAGAATGCCATCCCAAAAGAGCCGAGTAGCCGCCCGTGCCATCCTCAGCAATCGTTACCTGCCATTGGAAACACATAAAAGTCAGCGTTGCTGAGCGAGTTCTAGTTTTATAATAAAACATACTTTTCTATCGTTAAAACCGTTCTTTACTTTCTTTCAAATCATACTGCTCTTTACATTCATTCGTGACCATGCAATATACATACACATTGATAATATAATTATTATCTTCCATTACATTCGTTAACTTTAGTTCATTCTATACGTTCATTCTCCCGAGTCTGTTGCGACAACAGGGTCTCTCACCTCATTAGCAATCCCAACGATTGCACGCTATCCGAGTCTGTTGCAACCATAGGGTTGCTCACCTCATTGCCAATCTCAACGATAGCACGCTATCCGAGTCTCTTGCAACAACAGGGTTGCTCACCTCATGGCAACTTCACGATAGCATGCTATACGAGTCTGTTGCAACCACAGGGTTGCTCACCTCATTGTCAATCTCAACGATAGCACGCTATCCAAGTCTCTTACAACAACAAGGTTGCTCACCTCATGGAAACTTCACGATAGAACGATATCCGAGTCTGTTGCAACCATAAGGTTGCTCACCTCATAGGCAATCTCAACGATTGCACGCTATCCGAGTCTGTTGCAACAACAGGGTTGCTCACCTCATATATGTGCTTGCAAGCCTTTCATTACATTCATTCATCGTTCAATAATGCATGCATTCTTACATCATGTTCCTCTTTCATTATCTTTCACTTTACGTTACATAATACTTCATTCATTCATTAACATGACACGTAAAGCCACAAGAAAGATAAACATATATCATAATAAGAAACATATCATACACAGTCATCATCATCATACAGGGTAACATCATACATACATAACATGCATAAACAAGCAACATCATCATCATCATGCCCAACATGCTCTCTAAGGCCTCAATCATCATCTTACATGCTCTTACGGGAACCTTTACGTATGCACTTTCCTTCGAAAGTCAGAAGTCAAACTACACTTTCCTTCGAGTGCAACAGCCCTATTCGGGCGTATGGACACCCTTTAGTCGCATGGCCTCCATGCGACTGAACATCATGCGAATGAACCAATGCGGATGAACACTCATGCGAATGAACACCCAATCGTGCGAATGGACTAATGCGGATGGACCTCATGCGAATGTGACTAATGCGGATGGGCACTTATGCGACTGGATCTTCAATCGCATGATCTCCATGCGACTGGCCCTTCAATCGTACGAATGGACCTCAATCGTGCGAATGGACCCCAATCGCACCCTATTCGGCCGTATGGCCTCCATTCGGTCTCCAGTCAGTCGCCTAACCCTAGCTGATGCAGAATGCAGTTCCAGTCGAACGCAAACTGCCCTTTTCGACTTCCAAACTCATCTAAACTCATTCTAAGCCCAAATCGACCATCCTAACCTTAGGGATGCATACCACAACATCATTCAAGCACACACAAGCCCGGAAACAACCTCTAAACGCATCACACGCAACACACCCAAATGGGTCAAACACATACACATACAAAAACGGGTTTTCTATGCTTTCCAGCCCTAAAATCATTTGAAAACAAGTAAAAGTGGGGTCCTAGAACTCACAAAAACGACACCAAGAAGTAGGGCTTTGGTTTGACTCGCTTCTCGATGATTTCGGCTCACTCGAACCAACCCGAACCAACTATTTATCTCTTTTTCTCTTCTCCTCTTTCTTTTGGCTGAAATATTGGTGTGGGGAGAGGGTAAGGGCTGCCCTCTCCCTTTATATACCCCCACTCGCCTGTCTTTCTTTCGTTGGCAAGTTTGGTCCCTCGACTTAGGACTTTATTTATTTTTCTTCCTTCGTCGACTTCAAAATGATAAATAATCGGGTGTTACATATTAGAGCCATGGTTATAGGGATTTAGGTTATTAGAAATGGAATGACCTAGACTATAACTAAGTACCCTTACTCATGAGTCCTCTCATGTATATTATATGTTTAGATAGAATTTTATGTGCTTTATGTGATTATATGCTTTATGTGCTTATTTTTATACTTTGAATCTTATCAATGCACACACGAACTTTGAATCATATTCTAAGGCATTATGTGACTAAATCAAATGGTTTTCGAAATGAACTTTGAATCATTATTCGTGGTTTTCAAGTCTCGTCAAAATCTATGTCTTACAACTTGAAAACATGTAATGCCGGAAGAGTGTGATGTCTGTATCTCGAGGTGTTCTGTCTAGGCAAGGTATTCATATAATCCAAATCAACCGATGGACCCGTTTACCTTACTTGGGAACCCTTGGGGTGAGTATCCGCTTATAGGTACACATGTCTTCATTAAGGTTGTAGTCGACCTAATACTTGATAAGTCAACGTAATGTTTTGGTTTGTAAACCGAACGTTACCCTTGAAACATCATGTTACTCTAAATCGTTTCATCCTTGATTTTGTACCCCTGAAACTTAAAACTCATTATCCCATTTTTCTTAATGACCCTTAAAAATCTTTCTAAACGTCTTCCCCCCAAAACCGCTCTTATCATGAAAACCTATTACAATGATGTTCTCATTCTAAATCGAATCCTTAATCATAACAAACATGAATCTCATATCAACATTAAGCTAATAAAACTTTGAAACCTCAAAGACATAAGTAAACAAGAAACGATCATCTAGAAACTCCGTTAAATTTATTTGCTTAAGAAACTCTTATGAATTCCATATCGCATTCAAAAGCATCCTGAACTTATCTCCGAGCCTCGTATCACACTAATACTTAGTATATCACTCATGACAAAACCTTTCTAACCATCTTGAACCGTTTAAAATACAAAAGTTTATCAACTAAAATTCTAAATTAATGATCTTGTTCACTTTGTCAAGAAACACATGAAATCATGAATTATGAAATTTGGCAAATGTAAGTATAACAAAACAACATAAATAAACTCGTTGAGTTTAAACGTTCCAAGTGTCACTTGCGAACATGATATGAAATCCAAGTCTCCTCGTATACTTGAAATTAGTCCCCTCGTGATTAAATTTCAGGACGAAATTTCTTAAAGTATGGGAGACTATAACATCCGTCAATTTTCAAATTATAATCGGAACCCGAATTCATTTTGAATTTTCATATGATATAAATTTCTTTATTAAACTTATTCATTCTAATGTATCATATGGATTATAATGTAACCAACATTAAAAAATGATTTTTAATTTTCATTTATTAAACCATTTAAACAAGTTATAATAATTTTATAATTTTTAAAGTAAAGTGTTATATATTTACAAATAATTGTCATTTATGAATTCTAATATGGAAAGAATAATTATATATCAAAGCTATATAAGTTTATAAGTTGTAATGAGAATTAGATTTAATTTTAATTAATTAATAAATTATTCTTTTTTACTTATAAACTCTTTAAAATTTTAAAAGACAAATTTAATTATAAATTGGTTTAATAAGTTTGGGGCCAATTTTGTAATTTTTAAAACTTAATTCAAGAGGTTTCAAGCATAAAACAACAACTTTTAAAACCACAGGGACGGAAATTGTATATTATAAAAAACAACCCAAATCGGCCCCCATCCCCGTTTTTCGGGCTGTGATCTCCGGCCAAACTCCGGCCACCTAAAAAATCATCGAATTCAATCGTTTCTTGACCCAAATGCGTTCGCAATTCCTCCTAGGACATGTTTCGAACTTGAATGCACTTATTTATCACATTTAAACATCGGTTTCAAAGTTTAATCGAAGGAATAACCGACGACTTTAATCTTAGAGCCGTTCAATCATTAAATCGAACTAATAAACTAATTAACTCAACAAAGATGATCATTTGTTAAACATTAATCGATTACAAACCTCAATTTCACATGAAACAAACCCGAATACCAAATTCAATCAAAATCGTTCACTGGGGCCTGTGATTAGTCGAACACCAACATCTGGACTTGAAACTCTAAAATTGATAGTGGGTTTTCAAGCATAGAGTCCCGTAGAAGCATCTTATGAAATTAATTGGATTATTATCGTCGTTTGCAATCGAATCCCTTCACGACATAAGCACAATTCGTTCTACAATCTAAGGTCGACCATTACGTAAGTATCATACATCAATACATTAGTTCATAGATGGGAAACAATAGCCCCAAACCTAATTCGGGTGATAACAATGATTTAGGGTTCAATTTTGAGTCTGATTGATCTAGGGTTTATATGAAATTGGGGATTTGTTTAAGTTTTGTATTTAACAACTAAAAACAGATACACATTGCAGCTGAGGCCTTTGGTTTACTGGTTAAGACACTGCACCTTTAACATGAGGTCCCGGGTTCAAACTCGGGCACCCTCATGTATTTTTAAGGCTTTTTAGCCCTTAAATTAATTATAGAAAATTTCTAATAAATAAAAAAATGGTTTTGTAAACTTTAAATACTTTTAAAGACACCAAATAAGTTTTTTATTTATATTAAATGGATTTTAATATATTATTATTGGCCCAAACGTTTCCTTTAAATGTTCATCGTTTAAATCATGTTTAATCATATTGATTATTTGAAACATTATAAATCATATTTCTTTTAAATGTTTCCTTTAAATAACCAATTTTAAATAATTAATTACTATTTATTTCTTTTCGCGCATCATATTTAATCTTTATTAAATCAATAAATTAAACTATTGAATCATTCACTATAATTTTTATTGGTTCATACCATCTTCAATGAATCAAAACATAATTGATTGCGTTACTATATTTTATTTAACTTAAATATTAAAACCCCCAAATTCCAAATGAAACCCTATATCATGTTTACTCTTAAACTATATCTTTATTTTAATCCCGAGACACTAAATCTTAGGTTGAATCATGAAGAAAACGTTAGGATACTTTTATCTTCGTATTGTTATCTTAAGTGCACTTTAGCACATGAGTTTTTCATGTGAGTTCTCCATGCCCCCTTTTTACTTTATTTCACAGCTTTTGGGGTGAAACATGTTAACCTTATAACTTACATTTATAAACATCTTGATACTTGTAATTTCACATCCAATTCATCTTTATCTTTTGTCATTGTTATTTGTGTTATTGTAAGTTTTATATGAGATACATATTTTGTTTACAATCATTAACTATTGCGAGCCTAATGACGTCTTAGATCTTTGGGCCTGACAAGCTATTTGGTGCTAAAGCCGATGTATTGCCGCTACTGATGACATATGCTTGTTCATCATGGGATCCAAGTACACTTACCCAATCTTATAAACTTGTAATCAAGTTGAGGTTTGGTTGTAACTATATGTGTTCTGTAAACTTGCTAACTCATAACCATTAACATGAATTGCTACTTGTAAACCTTTTTATATGTATATATATGCGTGTGTTTAACCCATGGGAACTCACTAACTTTCAAAGTTGACTCTTTATTTTTAACATGTTTTAGGTTTACTACTTAAGGATACTCTTCATGCTCATATAGGACTTGAACTTAGATAAATTAAACATCTTATGTTGTTGTTTATATTTTTATGCATTGTAATGATTTAATTGACTTGTATTGTTCAATGAATAATGTTATTTAATAATATTTCAACTAATTTAGTTCCATGTGCTATGAACAATCGTTTCCCATTCATCCGCCCCGATGATTCCGCAGTTGGTTGGGGTGTGACATCTTATGTGTCACATCATACATTCGAAATCCTTTTGTCCCTTCTTCGACTCTTAAATAGACCATGGGAGTACTCTTGTCTTCGAGCTTCTTCAACCCTAGTTTCAATGTCTTCATATGTCCCACGCACCCAAAGACCTTTAGGTGGTGAATTTTTGGCCTTCTCCCTTTTAGTTTTTCATATGACATACTGGAGTTTAATGCCTCTGTTGTTATTCTATTTTGATGTATACAGAGTGTCTCACACCTTCTATCCAAAACTCTTACGGGAGCTCCATGGTCTTAAGTAGACATCCCGTCATGTTTAACACTATGCAGTTCTTCCTTTCCACTGTGCCATTATGTTGTGGACTGTACGGAGTTATAAGCTATCTAGCCATCCCTTCTCTCTCACAGTACTTCCTAAATTCGTGTGAGGTAAATTCCCTTCCATGATCAGAGCGGAGGGTCTTCACTTGAAGTTCAACTTCCTTCTCGACCCTTGTCTTTAATGATTTGAAAAACTCAAGTGCTTGGTCTTTGGATTTTAGCATATACACCCACACGTAACTAGAGTAGTCATCCACAATCAACCGACTAAAGTCTCTAGGACTATCGGTCCACAGATGTCTATGTATAGTAGTTCAAGTTGACTTGTAGCTTTTGTAGGTTGATTTGGATAGTAATGTTACTTTGGTTTGTTTGGCTGCAAGACATACCTCACATAGGTGGCTCGGTCAGTTAATGTTCAACAGGCCATGTATAAGTTCTTTGTTAGCCATTTCCTTTATTGCATCAAAGTTAGTGTGCCCCAACCGACTATGCCATCTCCATGAGTCTTCATCAGGCTTGTCAGTAGGCTATTTGGTGAACCAGTTAACAACTAGATTTTATACAACCTGTTCTGGGACCTTTGTACTTTCATAAGAAGTCTCCCGTTACCTTCATATAACCACAGGTAGTCGCCTTTCATTCGTACTTCATAGCCTATCTCAGTTAGTTGACCTAAGCTTAGGATGTTACTCTTGAGTTGTGGGATGTGGTACAATTCGGCGAGCACTCTTTGCGCCCCATTTTTGCAATGTTCTACTACCGACCCTCTACCTTCGATTACCAAGGTGGCTCCATCTCCGAACCTTATACGTCCTCCAATATTCAGATCAAGCACTGTGAATATAGACTAGTTCCTTGTCATATGATTCGAAGCTCCGTTGTTGAGATACCACACGTATTCAACTATCTTCTCGGTTTCATATTTAGAGGGAATTAGCTTCGATTCATTCAAGAACACCATTTCTTTTCGGTGTTGTTCTTGATTAGTCATAAACAATGCTGGCTCGTCATCTTCTACCGACTGAGTCAGATTGGCTTCAGGTTCTTTCTTCTTTGATGGGCACTCAGAGACACAGTGACCATAGGTCTTGCATTTGAAGCACTTGATTTGTGACTTGTCTTTTCCTTTTTGATTGCCTCGCGACTGAGATCGTGATTGATCTCGATTAGTGTGCTTTCCTTTGTTGTTGAATTGACCTCTTCCCCTGGTTGATCGTGCACTGGGGATTTTCTTCTTCTATTCCAGTTCCTTCTATTTCGATTGCCATTTAGAATAGTGAGAAGCAGTTGATCGTCCTTTGTCATGTTCTGCTTCAATTTTCTGGCGGTTCTTTCTTCGAATGCCTTCAATCTTCCAATTGCTTCTCGTAAAGGCATCACATCATTGTCTAGAAATTGTTCAATGGACGCCATCATCTGAATGAATCACTCAGGTATCGAATCTAACAATTTCCAAAAAGAACATTGTCTTTGAATGGAGTACCGAGATCCCTCGCCTTTGATGAGATTATAGTAATTTTCCCTTCAAATCCATAAATGGTTTCCCTATCTTTCATCTTAATCAAGGAGAATTATGTTCTCAGGGTTTGTAGCCTTGCTTTCTTCACCCGATTGACTCCGACAAACCTTGTTTTCAAAGAAATCCAAATTCCCTTATGTGTAGTCTAGTTTGCAACTTGGAGGATTAGGTCCTCGGGAATTGTTTGATACATGTACGCGATCGCCGTATTGTTCTTCTTCGCATCGACCTGCGCACCTTGAGGTGGCTATATCACCTTCCTTAAGTCGTGCACCTTGAATATTACCTTCAACCTTATAGCCCAAATTGAGTAGTTCGTTGTTATGAGCATAGGGCACTGGAGGGGAGTGGTGACATTGTCTCTTAGTATGGTTTCACACCCCCGCTTATAGCGGAAACATGAGGATGTAATGGATGGGATCGTCATAACACATTATTAATTAACAGGGCTGCATTAAATGGTGAAAGTCGACGTGTCATGACGTCACCTGACACAAATAGAGACTTTTGTCGTAGTTAGTCAATTCCATGACAAACATAGTTGCAGGACCGTAAGAAGGGGTGATGCGGTTTACAATACAACAACACAATTGAGGAGAGTTATTTAGAACACTTACATATCAAATAGGGAACTGGTTAACTAAAGTAAGAGATGTTAAGAACACAAATAAATGATAGACAGAACCTGATAGCAAACAATACAAGTATTCGGTTTTCAAGAATGTTGTATATTGTTTCACAAGTTCTATTACAAAGTGTTACAAAAGCATTATGGAAAGTTACAAGTACTTGAGATACATATACTACATCCTACAGCCGGCCATACTTTGAAAGCCAGGTGGATACATAAGACTAGACAACAAACTCAAATGTAGAGTTAAAAGGCAGGTTGGCTATTGACTTTGTGAATATGACATGCCATAGCTCACATCCTAATATATTACAAAAAGGATTAAGTACATAAACTAGAAAGCTCAGATTCAAGACCTCAATGTACAGTTTACCAAAAGCATGGACCTTTTCACCAACATATGAAAGTTGGTGAGTCAAACAAAGTTGCAGCAGAAAGGTGTCCAACTTTATGGAAAAGTACATCAGATAATAGCGTGTGCATAAAAGTCTTCGGAAGAAATCTGTCTTCATAAACTAGTTTCGGAAGACTTTGTCTTTGAAGCTTCGGAAGACTTCATATTTGACTTTAGAAGATATTGGTCTTGGCTTTAGAAGATTTTAAACTTAGGATATTTCTTGTGTAAGATGTAAAACTTTTGAAACATTTCTACTTTAGTACTTTAGTGCATGCATGCAGAGAGACTTTGAATGCTTTGAATGTTTTGATTGCATCAAACTTATTGGAATCCTTACAAACTCCCCCTAGGCTGATGCTACTAAAAGATTTGAAGATCTTCATCAGTTGACAGTCCTTATCATGATGATGACCAGGCCCTTCTTTATTAGATGGTAAGGATCACTCAGACTTTCATAGTATCTTCTCACTTAAAGAGATCATGTAGAGGTAGGTTGAATAAATCTTGCCATGTGTATACATTGACACCACCTTGATCTCTAATCACATGCCATCTTTCTAGATTAGTTGTGAAGGTCCAGGATATGATAGGTCTTTTAGAAGCAAGAGGAGCCACTTAAATTGGAGTTGATTGGGCTGCCTCTTCATGCACTCCCTCGGGTTGATCTGACTCACCCTAAGGTATGGAGGTGGATGGTTTAGACTTCTTCTTCTTTTTTGACTGTGGTTTAGAAGCCATCCTCTTCCTCCTCTTTGATGACTTTAACTGAGAAGACTGGTCTGCAACACCTTTTTGATCAGTCTTGTCTTGCTCAATTGGGTGTTCCTCCCTCGTAGGTTCAGAAGGAGAGGGAGTTTGACTCGGCTGTGGATCAAAAGATGAAGTTTGCTGACACTCAGCAGGAGGTTCAGGTTGTTCAACCTTAACCTTCACTTCAAGAAGAACTTCACTTGTAAGGGAGTGTAAGTCAAATAGCTCTCCTCTTTTAATCTTCTGCTTGATTACCCTGATGTGCTCATCTATTGTAGATAGAGACATAGGGCCAAGCCTCCTTCTAGAGAATCCATATAGCTTCAAGAAGCTCATCATCTTTTGTCTGTCAACAAACTTTTTCATGCTCTTCTGGATGATGCTCTTGACTTTGTAGCATCTTCCCACATTTTTCTTTTTGTTGCTTTTTTGTTCTTTGAGTACTTGAAGCTCAAGCTGTTTGAGATACTTAAACTCTATGTACTCAAAGGACAAGGGAGAAGTGCAGATGCCTAGTATAGGCCTGTGGCACTTAGGTAGTTGATCATATTGATCCTATCAGTCTCTTTATCTACCTGAGGTTCTTGTGGAGCCACAACCTCTTGAGCAGGACTTTCTTGAACTGGGGAGAGAGTGGAAACATGCTTGTACAATCTCTTTTGTCTATTCTCCTCTTTATTTGGAGAAGTATCTCTGCATCCTCTGCTTCCTGCTCACTCTTGACAATTCCATGTCAGCTAGTTCATTAAGTTCCTCTAAGGGGAGAGATATAATCTCATCAATGTCATAGTTCTTGGTTTGTAGGTAAGTAATCCTAACTTCCCTTAACTAATCATCTTGAGTGTTTGGTCTGGGGGCAGCCCTGATTGCAGCTTCCATAAATCCTGCAGACCCAGAGGAACTTTGTCCCTTTAGCTTCCTCTTCCTCTCTCTCTCTCTCTCTCTCTCCTCCTCATATCCTCAAAAGTTATTTTCCTTTTCCCTTTGTCACTCACAGACCTTTATGACTCAGGGTGGAGAGAGCTTTGGCCTTTATTGCTTGGTGTAGCTTCCAAGCTCTGGCCAAAGAAAAGTTGTGATACACCTTCACCAGCATGTGCTTCACTGAGGGAATGAATTGCTGAAGTAATTGTAGGTGTGACAGGGCTCTCAGGCTCTACCACTGAGCCTTCAGTCAAGGTTTCCCCTTCGAAGCTAATCTTAGGGTCCACCTCAACATCCAGTTGACCAATAGTATTACCTAATTGCCTTTGTCTCTTTCTAAGACTGAACTCTTCAGTAATTCTATCCTGAATCCTTTCTGCCAGCCTATCAGCTTATCTAGATTGGCTTGGGTTGACAAGTGGCATGTTGATCAGGTCAAGACCTTCATAGTAGTTAAAAGTCTGAAAATTGAAGACTTCTTGCTACCCTTTAACTCTTTGAAGAATAAGGGCTCTTCTGTTTGCATCATACATCCAGCCTATGATGTAGTTGGAAGTTCCTTGAGGTGGAGATGACACTACCCTAGGTATACCTTCCTTGAAGAGTCTCTAAATGAAGGAGTCTATAGAGTCCACATCAATGTGAACTTGAGGAAGTTGTTGAGTATGGACAGTAGTGAAGATGGTGAGTCCTCAATGTCCATGCTCTATGAAGAACTCCCAGGTTCTGTGTTTGTGATGACTTTCTCCCCCTTTTTGGTAGCATCATCCACTTGCATAGATGAGCTAGAGGTTAGATCAATCATATTCACAGGTTCTTGTGTTTCTGGTTGAGCTCTTCTAAAAGTCTTCCAGCTAGTTTTTCCTTAAGATCAGATATCTCAAGTTGTTGATCATTGACCCTGTTATGTTGGGTAATCACCTGAGATTCAAGATGACTAACCTTGGAGACTAGGTAGTTTCATGTTTTTGATAGTTTTTGCACCTTTAGCCTTGGATTCCCCTCATCTTCATTAGAAAAATCATGGGGGATGAGAGAATTGGACCAAAGTCTTCTCTCTCACCACCAGCATGAAGTTCTTGGCTGCTGATTTTCCTCTACTCAGTGACAACTTCAGTTGAAATATCAATGGGCTGAGTTGCCATGGTTGAGGTCTGAATGATGTAATCACTTGATGAAGTGAGAGCCTCTTCCATATGGATTTTCTGAACAGGTTCAGAAGTATCCACCTCAGTAATAGGTGATTGATGTGGGCTAGACATAGGTGACTCAGGAGCACTCATCTCTCTTTGAGTAGGGGAGGAGTAGAGAGACTCGTGGTACTCACTAAACCTAAATCTTCATCAGTATAGAAGTCAAGATTGAGAATTGGGTGGTTTAAGTCTAGAGGCTGGGGATGGTAATTGTCCCTTGAAGGTTGTTCACCTGAGTGTTGAGACTCAGAGTGAAGGCTTAAGGCAGTTGTGCTTGTGAGCTCATCAGGCTGAGCATGAGGAACCTTAACACTAAGCCTTGAAGAGATGGGAGTGGTTTGCTTCTTAGGAGAAATGGGAGCTCTAGTATCTACTTCCTCTTGTATGGGTGAGTGTATGGTGCCTACACAGACTCAATAGCTTGAGCAGCAGTTCGTTCAGATTTTCTTTTGTAAGTGAGGGTGATTTGAGGTCTTTTTGGTGGTTGGGAGGTAGAAGGTGTGGGTTCAACACTAGCTTGTGTTGCTAGGTTGTCACCTTGAGTTATAAGCTCTAACATTTTAGAGACAAGGGTTGTTTCTACCCCAGAGAAGCCTACAGTTGGTTTCTTCAAGATTTTAAAGATGTCGGGCTTCATCTGTCCCAATTTAAGAATATTGCCTGCTTCCCTCAACTGTGAGCCCAGTTCACAGTTGAGAATGTATTGAACATATCTAGAAAACATGTAATACTCTATGGAGTCCAAGTTGGCAAGTAATTTTGTATAAACAAATTGAGAGTACCTGAACTTGACCCCCTAAACCATTCCATGCATTATGAAGGAGAGATCCTCAGGAATTTGGTCCCACCCTTCATGCTTGTTCGACAAGTTGTGGATAACCACATGAATCAGGTATTTCCACTGGGATGAGACCTTCCCTTTCTTGAAGATCTTTATAGAGAAATGTACTTCATAGCCCAACTGGCCAAAAGAATGATTGACAACCTCCTTTAGGAAGAACAACTCACCTTCTTCGGGATCATCCAGCTGAAGATGATTGTTGATGATGACCGGAGTGATGAAGATTGTCCTCCCCTGCATTATGGCAGATATTGCCTTCTCCCTATCTATAATGACCTCTTGGCAGGTCCTCCAATATTCAAGCAAGTGATCCTCATAAAGGGTAGGATCAATGGTAATGGAGGTGAAATAGATTGACAGAGCCAGAAAACGGCAAACCTCTGAGAAAATATCATCTTTGTCAGAGTTCAACAGAGCAACCTGGTTGTGTTGCCTATGAAGTTGCTTGGAGAAATCAAGGTTGTTTCTGAGAATTAGATTTTCCATTTTGAGAAGCTTAAGGGTGAGGGAAGATGAAGAACAAAGGCGGTTTGGGAGAATTTAGGTCAAAGAAATAATGTAAAAGAAGAAGATAGTGAAAGAGGGGGAACCATTGGGTTTATATATGAAAAGGATCTGAGACAAAGTTAATAAAAGAGGATAAACTTTGAAATCCGGAAGTCGGTCCCACCTCTGAAAAAATAGTTTTCTTGGAAGTTGAGAAATCTTCGGAAGGTTATTTTGCTTCGGAAGTTCTTGAATGAAAGCTTCTGAAGGCAAATTGACTTCGGAAGATATTTCAAAGATTTTTGAGAATTTTTCTTCGGAAGAGATTTAGAACTCAGAGTGTTAATTCTAAGAAGAATAAAAACTTCCGAAGGAAAATTTGCTTTCGGAAGAAAATTTGTTCTTATAAAACATACAACTATTTAAGTTGATTTTAAGCTTCGGAAGATAGTTCGGAAATTTCTTCCGAAGGTAAAACTACTTAAGTAGATATTTGTTTGCTAAGAGATAAGTTTCTTGAGAACGTAATTTTAAATCTTCCGAAGGATAAAGAGATCAAAATTTTCAAAAATCTAAGAAATGTCTTTTGTAAAGATTTGACTTCCAAAGAGAACAGAGGCTTATGAAGGTGATGAAATAGACAACTTAGGACACACAGGTTTTAAAAATAATATGATTAAGTTTTAAGAAAATGTACTCAAAGTTAATCATCCTAATGGGTGATACAAGATATTTGAATCTTTGTTCATCAAAAGCTTTGGTGAACAGATCAACATATTGTTCATCTGTGTTAACTTTGACTAGTTTGATTAATCCCTTTTCAAAGTTATCTCTAATCAAATGATACCTGATATTGATGTGCTTTGTCCTTGAGTGCTATAAAGGATTTTCTATGATTGAGATAGCACTATTGTTGTCTATGTGAATGGGAGTCTCCTTGAAGTTGAATCCATAGTCCAGCATCTGATTTTAAATCCAAAGCACTTAAGCATAGTAGCTTGCAGTAGCAATGTATTCAGCCTCAGCAGTTGATGTAGATACACATGATTGTTTCTTACATTTCCAGGAGACTATCCTTCCACCGAGAAATTGACATCTCCCTGATGTAGACTTTGCAGTCATATTGCAGCCACAATAGTCACTATCTGTATAGGCATATAGATTAAAGTCAAGTTCTTTGGATACCAAAGGCCAAGTGATGGAGCACCTTTGAGATATCTTAGAATTCTTTTTACAATGATTAGGTGTGACATCTTGGAATTGGCTTAATATCTTGCACAAATACATGTGGCAAACATGACATCAGGCCTCCTAGTTATGAGGTACATAAGAGACCTAATAATTGCCCTGAAGAGATGCTCATCAACACACTCCCCCTTAAGATCAGGTCCAAGGGAGTGGTTTCTGGCTATGGGTGTCTTAGCAACCTTACAATCAGTCATGTTGAATCTTTTAAAAGTCTTGAACATACTTTAACTGACTTATGAAGATGCCATTTTCAACTTGCTTCACTTGAAATCCTAGAAAGAAATTGAGTTCCCCATGGTACTCATTTCAAACCTGTCCTTCATCTGCTTTTTAAAAAGTCTTTACAGAGATTTGAATTAGTTGACCTAAAGATAATGTCATCAATATATACTTGAACTAGCATAATGTCATTTCTTGTTCCTTTGATGAAGAGATTTCCATCAATAGTACCCCTCTTGTAGCCATGCTGACAAAGATACTATGATAGAGTCTCGTACCACTTCCGTGGTGCTTGGTGCAACCCATAAAGAGCCTTATCAAGCTTGTAGACATAATTAGGATGATCAGGATCTGCAAACCCAGGTGGTTGTTTGACATACACCTCTTCATCAATCACCCATAAAGAAAAGCACACTTGACATCAAGCTGGTAAACTTTGAAGTTCTAGGATGTAACATAAGCTAGGAATATCCTGATAACTTCAAGTCTTGCTACAGAAGCAAAGACATCTGTGTAGTTAATTCTTTTTTCTTGAGTATACCCTTGAACAAGTAGTCTTACCTTGTTCTTGATGACAAGTCCTCTATCATCCTTCTTACTTCTGAACACCCATTTGGTTCCTATAGTAGTCATCCCATGAGGAAGAGGACATAGGTTCCAAACCTTTTTCCTTTTGAATTAAAGCAACTCCTCTTGCATAGCTTCAACCCAACTTCCCTCCTTTAGAGCCTCCTCAATTTTCTTTGGCTCTATCTCGGATAAGAAACAAGAGTAAAGACAAACATTTGCATCATGGGTTTGTCCTCTTGTTCTTACCCCTATATCAACATCTCCAATGATGTTGGTGGAAGGGTGAGACTTGTGGATCCTTAGCTGAGGGATCATAGCAAGTTGCTTAGATGGATATAAATTACAGAAATTCAGATCTGGCAATGAGGATTCACCCTCCACATCAGCACACTTATCAAGATTAACTTGATCCAATGAGTGTGTGACATCATTGATGTTGTCATCAATGGAATGGTTATCAACATCAAGAAATTCCTGATCACTATCACCAACACCATGCTCTCCAGCATTTGAAGCTCCTCCTTCTTAGTTGTGTGCCTCTAAGCTGGAATATGAAGGCACTCTAGAAGCATTAGCAGGATTTTTCATTGATGTGTTGGTAGAAGCTTCATTTGTAGGATTGGTAAGTTACCACTGGAGCTCAAGATGTATAGCTTAAAGGTCTTTTTAGCTCAAATCTTGGATCAAGATCACATGTAGGTAATATATCTATTGACCCTAAAACATGCTCACGGGATTTGTAAAACAGTTGGTAACTAAATCAAGATCAAATAACCAATCAGGACCAAAACCTTTCACACTAGGAGTGTGCTCATTGAAAGTCACATTGGCTGACTCTTCAACTATTCTAGTTCTGAGATTATATACTCTATAAGCCTTAGGTTGGGAAGAGTATCCAATAAAGTATCCATCATCTGATTTCTCAATAAACTTGGCAATTTGATCTTTGGTATTCAAGATGGTGCAAGGACATCCAAATGACCTGAGAAAACTAATGAAAGGTTTCCTCTTGTGCCAAAGTTCATAAGGAGTCTTACCATGAGTCTTAACCACTAAAACTCTATTTGCACATAGCAGACAATATTGACTGCCTCAGCCTAAAAGGTGATGGACAGTTTAGAGTCAGACAACATAGTTCTTGCAGCCTCAATAAGTGTTCTGTTTCTCCTCTCAGCAACACCATTTTGCTAAGGAGTCCTGGGAGCACTATATTGTCTTGTTATACCATTTTCATCACAAAATGTATCAAGGATTTGGCTCTTGAATTCAGTTCCTTGATCACATCTTATGGTCTTGACCTTGTAATCACATTGATTCTCAATCTTTAAGATGAAATTTTTTAGAATCTCAGGTGTCTCATCCTTAGTTCTAAGGAAGAGGACCCATGTGAATCTTGTAAAGTCATCCGTGATCACTAAACAGTAAGAGGTCCATCCTAGACTTATTACACTAGTGGGGCCAAAAAGATCCATATGTAACAAGTGTAAGGGAGTAGTGATGGAATTTCTTTCTTTTGGCTTGTGAGATACTTTGTGTTGCTTCCCTTTCAGGTATGCCACACAATGATCATCACTTGTAAACTTTTTCTTTGGCATTCTAGTTACCAAATCATTCTTAATAAGTTTATTATTGTTTTTAAAGTTTACATGGAACATTCTTTTATGCCAAAGGAAAGACTCATCACTATTTGCTTTAGATAGAAAGCATGAAACTAATCCACCTTGTACATGTTCCCTCTCCTGGGGGCTCTGAGCAGAATATGCTCATGAGGAATGACCACCTTGGGCTTGAGAACAACACACTCATGCTCAGTAAAGATCATGTTATGACTCTATTCACAAAATTAGGATACACTCAAAAGATTGTACCCAAGCTCCTTGACAAAATTAACCTTTTTAATGTTGAGCTTAACATTTGTGACCTTGCCCCTTCCTATAATGTAACCTCCTGCATCTCCTCCAAAAGCAACTAGTCTTCTATCGATTCTTTCAAACTTTTGAAGTAGTGACCTATTGCCTGTCATATGCTTGGAATAGCCATTGTCAATGATCCATACATTCTTGTTTGTCTTGAGTTGTTCCTGCACAAAAGAGATGGTTAGTTACATTTGGAAACACAAGCCTAATTGGTCTTGGGCTCATCAAAATAAGTTGAAGACAATGCAACAGTAATTGATCCTATAGTCATGCTGTAGGATCATTTGCTGAAGTTGATGAAGAACTCTCAGCCACTTGGTCTTTCTTTGACTTCCACACCACCTTTGGAAGCTTAGACTTGACCTTCAATACTTTGGAACTTTTGTTGACTTTGGAAGTTTTGATGAATGGGCCTTCGGAAGATCTTGCTTCCACTACAGTAGGCTTTAGTACTTCTGAAGTATTCCTTCCTTCCAAGGCCAAAGTTTCATTCGAAGCCAAGTTTCCACTTGTCTTCTTCTTTACTTTGGAGCTTCCGAAGGAAAAAGATTTTCCTTTCGAAGCTTGCTTCTTCTTCTTCAGACTCTTAGAAGTTTCTTTCTTTGTGATGTGGAAAGTACTCTTTGGATTGTAAACACAATCCTTAGCAAAGTGAGAGGTACTCCCGCACATAACACAGTCCATTTTCTTCCGTCTAGGAGTCTTCTTTTGAGAACAAGGCTCAACTTGATCACTTTCACTCTCCATATTCATGTTCTTATATGATGTTGAAATTCTTGTAGGGTTAGAACTACCTTTGGAGCTTGATGGTTCATGTTGTACAACAGTGGTGCACAACTTATCAGCCTTCTTCTTTATGATGGGATGATTTGGACAAGAACTAAAACTCTTGTTGTTGGTGTTCAAGTTTGTGTTCTCAGCTTTAACCACTTCAAATCCTACAGAAATAAAGACTTGTTTATGTGTAAAGTTGAAGGTGGCCTTGATCTCTTGAGCCTTCTTTGCCTTTCTCTTGCTCTTTCTGATCAAGTTCTTTCTCTTGGACTTGGTCATCCTAACAGTTTTACTCTCCTCAGAGGGATGATAACCCTTCTTAGAATGATCTTCTTCACTCTTCTCAAATCCATTCTTCATTATCTCCTCTTCATCCTTTTCAGTCAAAGGGTCTATGAGGGGAAACTCATCTTCACAAGTTTCACACCTAGGAGATCAGACAAAACTGTGTGTGGAGGAGCTTCTCACAAGATCCTAGTCCCTGCTTATTCTGATAACAAACTTTTGCATGCAAGGATGAGGATATCATGTTCCTGAAGGTCTCTTCCTCAAGAACACATTTTTCTGCCCTGGCTTTGTTGATCACAAGCTCAGCCTGACATTTAGTCAACTTGGCTATGAGATCCTTGATCTGAGTCCTATAATTGGCGTGCTCATGTTTAAGGACTGAAATGGTTTTCTCTAAGTCTTCTATCTTTAACTTATAATCAATTTTAGCCTTTTTGAAATTAGATTTTAAGATATTCAAGGACTCAAGATGAAATATCATCTCTAAGTTGTAGGACCTGTATCTATTAACTTTAGCAATACATTCAGGAGTGCAACAATGTTCCAATACCTTGGCTTCATTTGAAGATGCATCTTCCACCTGAAAGCTCCAGTCAAAGCCTCATTCTTCATCAGCAACTGTAGCTTTCTACTTTGGCTTCTCATTCTGGGAAGCTCTCTCAGTGTAGTTTAGTCTGGCTTGAGTTTGGCAACTATTTGTTCTTGGTGCCTTGCACTCCTCTAGCAAAATGTCTTATTTGGTTATAGTTGTAACACTTTACCTTGCTTTTATCCAGCCAAACTTTCTATTGGCTGCATTGCTAGTAAACTTCCTCCCTGTCCTCTTGTAGAACTTCTTGGCTCTGTGAGTGAGAAGATCCATCTGCTGAACTATCTCCATATACTCCAGATCATCTGGATGGATACGGTCCAAGTCTTCAAGAGTGAAGAGAAAGTTGCCTGTGGATTCATCAGTAGAAACAAAAGCCTAAGAAGAACTTGTCTCTTGGAAGGGACTTTCTTGAGTGTAGCTTTCTCTTGGAGTCTGTGATGAATGGATCTTTTGGTGAGTTGTCAAGGGTAACATATGAGATGATGTTGAGGTTCTATGCTATCCCTTTCAGTCACATGAAAGGCTGAACCCATTTGATTGCTAGAGTTACCAGATGAGTTTTGCATGTTCATCTCCATCTGGTATCCACTGAGAATACCATACAACTCAGTCAGAGTAAGAGTCTTAAGGTTCTCAATCCTCTTGACAACAACATAGTAATATGTTGATTATCTAGGAAGAGAGGACATAAACTTTCTCATAATGTCTCTGTTCTCAAGAGTTACTCGAACATCCATTAGAGTATCCACAATCTCAACATACCTGAAGTATTGTTGAGTCATGGTTTCACTTGTTTTAAAGGTGAAGTTTTCAAACTGCTGCTTTAGGAGGTCCTTCTTGTTCTTCTTGGCTTTAGTAGAACCCTCAAACATTAGTTTCAATGCATCTCACAACTATTTAGCTATTTTGCATTTCTTAAAACCTCTATAGATGGAGTTTAGAAGAGCAGCTTGAAGGTCTGTCATGGCCTTTTGATCAATTTTTATTCTTTTTCTGTCTTCGTTAGAAAAATCAGCCACAGCTTTTGGAATCATACTACTACCGGTAGCAAATGAGGTGATTGGTATGTAAGGTCCTTTAACAACAGAGTCCTACATCCTGTTGTCTTGAGACTTGATAAAGCCTTCCATTCTTTGACACCAAGTATCAAAGTCTTCAAGAGTGATTAGTGGGGATTTTGTCATAGTTCTAGTTTCTATATCAGCCTTAGTGATAACTGCCATTTGAGTTGTTAAGTGTTTGTGTAAGGGATCTTACGATGGTGAAATATTATATCAAGAGCTTGAGATGTTCTGATACCAAATGCATGACTGTTAGAAGGGGTAATGCACTTTACAACATAACAACACAATTGAGGAGAATTTTTTAGAACACTTAATAGATCAAATAAGGAACTGATTAACTAAAGTAAGAGATGCTAAAAACACAAGTAAATGAGAGACAGAACAAGATAGCAAACAATACAAGTATTTGGTTTTCAAGAATGTTGTATATTGCTTTTCAAGTTCTATTACAAAGTGTTACAAAAGCATTATGGAAAGTTACAAGTACTTGAGATACATATACTACATCCTACAACCGACCATACTTTGAAAGCCAGCTCGATACATAAGACTAGATAATAAAATTAAATGTAGAGTCAAAAGGCAGATCGCCTTTTGACTTTGTGACTATGTAATATATTACAAAAAGGATTAAGTAAATAAAGTAGAAAGCTCAGACTCAAGACTTCAAAGTATAGTTTACCAAAAGCATGAATCTTTTCACCAACTTATGAAAGTTGGTGAGTCAAACAGAGTTGCAGTGGAAAGGTGGTCCAGCTTTATGGAAAAGTACATTAAATAATAACATGTACATAAAAGTATTCGAAAGAAATCTGTCTTCATAAACTAGCTTTGGAAGACTTTGTCTTTGAAGCTTCGGAAGACTTCATATTTAGCTTCGGAAGATATTGGTCTTGGCTTTGGAAGATTTTACACTTAGAATATTTCTTGTGTGATGTAAAACTTCCGAAGCATTTCTACTTCAGTACTTTAGTGCATGCATTCAGAGAGACTTTGGATGCTTTGAATGTTTTGACTGCATCAGACTTATTGCAATCCTTACAATAGTCATACAGTCAAATGAAGTGTAAATCCCACAACCTGGGAGCAAGTAAACAAATCACAATAAACAAAGATAAATCCAACAAAAACATAATGTCATAAACACTAAGGCCAGGCTCTAAATGCAATCATAAGGTCATCACTAAGGCAGCATCCCTAGCTATCCTTAATGGTTGTTACTTGTGAAGTCGGTTTTTGGATCGATAAACATCCGAGCATGTTCTTGACATAAGGATAAACAATGGCACAAACCAAAAAGTCAAACAATAATACGAACTATAATTGAATGGTTTCATTGAACAAAACCTAACGATTACAAGCTCCTTACAACATAAGAATCAAGACTCTTGGCAAGGGGAAGATCGAGCATGATCTCCCCTCTCATCCGACAGCCCTAGGCTCCGGGCAGACTTCCTCTCAGATCCTCATCTCTCTACACATTGAAACTGGTATATATAGGCCTCGGCCCATATTAGATGCGACTAGGCCCATTCGTGCGATTTGACCATGCGTATGGTTCAGTCGTACGACTGGACCATGCGTATGGTTCAATCGTACGACTGGACCATACTTATGGTTCAGTCTTACGAATGTCCCAATCACATCTCTCAGTCGCACGGCTGGTCCATTAGCATGGCTCAGTCATACGACTGAGTCTCATTCGCATATGCTCCTGCGAATGACCCAGTTTCATGTGTTTACAACATATCAGGTGTATAACATTAAGCCTAGACTATTCGACAAGCGACAGACACACTATATATGCTCCAACATTACCTGAAAAGATATGCTCAAAAATGTCAACAGATTGTTGGTGAGTTCACGGTTTAAGTAGTAAACATAATTGATGCTGTGTAATAGTTTTGTAGGACATAGTGTAAACAGTTATAAGCAAGCAATATCACATGTAAAAATGAGCATCACAACTAAACCTCTGATGTACACATAGATCTTGTCGGAACATATTCGCCCTAGGGCCCGTTCCTGGCCAATGTTCGTCCCAACTAGTATACTAACAAACAACGATGGGGGTGTTAGCCCAATAGTACTATCAATATCTGTCTGTCAGTTCCATACTAGAACTAAATAGTTGTGAATAAAAAACCACACAAAAACTAATGCATGTACCAGATATATATCTACAAAACAGTAAACACAACAGTCCCAAGAATAAATGAGTTCATTTCATAAAAATGGTGACATACTTTTCCCTGAATTTTGTAAACAGCTAAAATAAAACGGGGCCGCGAAACTCACCTAGTGTGATCATATATTTATTTATTTAGAATTACATGGCTCCACGAGACTCTTGCGTTATTTCAACGCGATAACACATTTATACCATATAATCTCATATATGTATTTATTATCTTTTTTTCAAAATTTAGTTTAATTTTGTTGTTTAAATTATTACTCTCATTTAGTAATTTAAAAAATATTTAGCATATCTTACTGTTTGCACACAACTTTTGTAAAATCGGTTTGGAGGTCAAAACGATAATAAAATGATGCAAGACCAATTGGATTTTAAAGATAACACTTGGGAGAAAATATGATCATTTTAATAAAAATTAAGGGAGATATGTGTTTCTATGAGTTAGACCAAACAATGTGTCAGAAATTCAATTTTAACCAATCTTTTTGTATTAATTGTTTGAGTGCTCAAAACTTTATTTTTTTGCGAGACCAAATGGTTGGGAACTTGACTCATTCAACTTAGTTTTAGACTTCAAATTTATCCACTTTGAACTTCGTATGACCAAGTTATCATCCATACAAATGACCCAATTTTTCTGACAAAAATCGGTCAAAAATACAACCACTATCATTTGATCCCAATCCTACTATTATTGGCCATAATTAACCAGATATTCCAACCGACACTTATTTTATGTTCCAATTGGCATACTCACACACAATTATATCATAACACATGCA
>CM046446.1:16431551-16596551 GCA_025506515.1 Flaveria trinervia
CCAACCATCACAAAACCCTAAACAACGGGGAGAATTAAAAGGTATGGGTATGGGGATTCAATTGCAGGAATCGTTAGCTCTCAATCACCGGTTGCTTGTGAAAAGATACAACGTAATGAACGAAGCAGACGAACCGCAAGTGTAAAGGAAGCTGTTATGGAATTGCGGTGAATGTAATGGGGCAGTCGGAGTCCCCGGTGAGTGTAACGTAAGAAGGTTAAGGGGCCAAGGTAACATATTATCTCTACTTAATTGAAACCATATGTTAATATAACGAAGATGTAGAACATGATTATCTGGTAAGCGCCTCTAAAGTTTTTTAAGTATATGTGTTGTGATTCTGATTGTAAACTTCAAATGAAACCATTGCTGAACATTTTAAATTTCAAATGCATTCATCTGTTGATAGCTTTTAAACTATATGTGATTCATAGTATGGATGCTTATATTCTCTCAAGTATTCTCTCAAATAGGTACGATACCCATTTTTAGTTTCTTTAACTTCATTATGCTTTGTTCCAATGATCTAATTACAGAAACCTTGCAACTTTTAAAGCAAGATAGGAGGTATTAGGATTATTTGAATCTAGGGCATCTCTGGTTCATTAGTAATTTGTTGGTATGAACAATTTTGATTGTATCAAAATCGGTTAATCAACAATAGTGATCATAAACTTTATTATTTGTTAGTAGAAGCAAGAAACCATCAGACAATAATTAACATCTCCAATTCAAGCAGCACATTTGAAATAGCAACAATGTTCCTTCTAACTCACTTCAAAGTTTTAGGGTTGATTTTTTTATTTTAATAGATTAAGCTGGGTGACAAGAGTGATATATATCTTGTTGAACATGCAAACTGAAAATATTATTTACATTAGATAAATTTATCTCTTTTACAATTTTGATGAGCTCTATATGCATGAGTGCATGCCATACATTCTTAGTGCCACATAAGTTTGAAAACTAATTAGGGATGTTTAAAATTCAGACTAATTAGGGATGTTTAAAATGTCATGTTTTATGATTTATTTGTTTCACTTTATTCGTTCTAGAAGTTTGTTTGATAAAAAGAAAAGTAAATGACATGCAAATTAAGTTCATCTTTTTATTTTATTTTAATACTTAGCAAGTAAGTGCATGTAATCCTCAACTGAGATATATTTAACAGTAGAAACTTCAGAGTCCTACTCGATCCATTTCACCTATTTAAGCCACTTGAAACTTTTCTTGCGATATATCTTTTTGTTGTTGATGTTGACCTTTGTTTGATCTTATGTGTTTATTTAAGTTTTTTATGTTGATTTAATGTTGACCATGTGGTATTTTAAGAATTAGTCGAAAAGTATATGCTTACAAAATACACATATCTATAAGTTGTCTTATTTAGTTGGGTTTAAATATGCATCAACTAAATGTGGTGATGTGAACTTACTTTTGATGATGTGAATAATAAAGTGCAGATCTAATTGTTTGTATTTGTTAAAATTTGTCTTAAATTAAATATTTTTGTAAGATATTCATTTGCTTATACTAGATGTTAGATCAATTAAATTAATTTTAAGGATGTTGACAGCCCTGATATGTAGTTATTCAATGCATTTTGTTGGTTTAATTGTAGGTAACATATGTGCAGGTCAACCTAATTTGAAAAAAACTTTGTTCGAAATGTTTTTACTTTTACAATAAGGATTTGGTGTGTCAAAACTGATTACAAAATCACATGATTTCAAAAACTTGACGGGTTGATTATGACTTTGCTATAATTCATTTTGACAATTCTAGGTGCATTTGCTATTTATTGGAGCCTTGCCATGTTGTTATTTTTGAATTTTTTGATTTGAGAATGGTAAAATTTTAAGGCACATGCTTAATGGCATTGATGTCAAGGTCTTGCAGATACTTTCATACCGAGTGGTATGCCATTTGCTTCCCCAAAAGTAATAGTCTCACTCCTTCATATGAAACCTTGACTAAATTCATACTAATAGTTGTATGCACTAAAAACCAACAGTGATGAAGATGATAACCCGAAAATCAATTTCACCCAAAAACATGTTTCCATCTCTAGCATTTCATGACGGTGGTGGTGGCTCAGTGATACGTATGGTTTCTTAGTAGAATGGTTGCTTCAAAACAAGATTGTATCTACCAAAGGTGTTGTTTGTTTGTTTGTTTCTGCATTATTTATACTTTGATTTTGATCGTATATACATATGTATATTCATTAAATATTTTCTAGATTTAATTCACAATAACTGCTTCCACACAATAGATTTTGAAACCAATACACATGTTTCTTTTCTTTAATTTCTCAATGAGGTTCAAACTTTGTTGATCTATCTTTTTTAAAATCACAAAGTTTCTATACTTTTTACACAAAAGTATCTTCCAAACTAATTACCTTTGGTTTATCTTAACAGCTAATCTTTTCATCTTTGATTATGAAGTGAATAAAAATTAGGATTTAATATCAACGAAAGAAACAAAACATATAATTTAGTATTTTCAAATTAGTAGAATTGTTTTCCTCTTCAATTGTTAGTAAATAACAGTTATTAATCGCTAGGTAAGTTGAAAAGGATAAACAACAAGTTATTCATATACTATATTGCTTGTAAAATTTGTTGCCATTACCTTTTGAAAAGAGAGTTATTCTCTTCTATTAGGATCCTGCTATATAGGACTTAATTTAGTTGTGATTGCTTTTATGTCAATGGAAAGTCTCTGATTATCAAGTTAACCATTTTAAGATGAAATTATGACATCCGGTAAATTTCCGTTACCAAACTCCGTTAGTTTCGTTAAGTCTTGCATACACGTATCGTAAACACACACTAGTTGTCGTTTAATGTTGGTGACCTAATAATAATGAATAATGTTAAATGATTGATAATCTAATTGATTATGTGATTATTGTGTTATGTTATGTGTTTGCATGTTTTAAATGTTAATTAGAAAATTAATCGCGTAACGCGGAAACGTGCTTATTTATTCGTATGTCTTGTGTTTTATAAAGATAAAATATATAATAATTTTCATTAGTTTATATCTTTATATTATTAAGTTAAAATTACAAAGAATTTAAAGCCTAGTTTTTATAAAATACAAATTACAAAGGTTTAAAGGGTAAATATGGAAATTAAAATTAAACAAAACAATCCCAAACCCTAGCCCACCCCATTCGGCCGCGACTTCACCCTCACACCCCTCTCCTTTGCGATTTCGACCTAGAACAAGCATCAAAGCATCGATTTGGTTCGATTACAAGGCATACAACACATAGGAATCATCAATTGCAAGTTAACACACGTTTAAAGGTTAGATTTTTCAAGTTTTTGTGAGTTGTTCATGGTGGCCAAACCTAAATTCGTGAATGGGTGTTCATGGAGTCAAAATTGATGTTAATTGATGATGTTAGTATGTTAGTTGGATTGAATACATGTTGTTTAACGTTGATTATGTATGAATTGTATGTTTCTAGTGGATTGATCATGAACTTTGGTTTTATGCAAACCCTAATTCGAAATTAGCATGATTATGTGAACTTGATGATTGTTTGATGAATGTATGATTATTTGTAGGTTGTATGAATCTTAGGATACGTTGATCTTGCAAGAAATTGATGAATTGAAGTTGGTGTTCATAGCTTACTAATAATAGTAACTTTATTTTGCATGTAATGTTGAATTATTGATGAATTGATGTTATGGATGTGTTCATGGTGATGATTAGATGTTAGATTGTTGTTGTGATCATTGGGAATTCAAGAACACATGTTATAGTTCATACATTACTAAAGATAGTAACTTTTTAGGATATGAATTGATGAGTTATGATATTTGGATGTTGTTGATCATGCTTAGATGTTGATATGAACTTGAGTTGGTATATTAACAATGAATTCATGAATGCATTGGATGTTTGATAGATTTTGGGATGTGCTTTCCCAAAGGGAAACTTTATTTGCACAAAGTTTGATGGATGATAGTTTGAACATGTTGGGATGTTAGGAGCATGTTAGTAGTTCATGGATGAATTCTAATGTGATAGAACATGTTAAATTAGTTGTATGGGATGCTTGGATAATCATGGGTGATGTTTGGACTTTGATGATCATGTATGATGTTGATGTTGGTTAGTAGTTAGGATATCATGTTTGGGACTGGAATTTGATTGTTGTGATGTTTGTGGAATGCAATGAACATGGTTAAAGAATATGATTATGATCATCATACACGCGTGCAATCTGAGGCCCCTACTTAGTTGGATTGGCAGGATTTAGGATGTGAAGTTGTGAGTGGCTTCACATGGCATGTGGTGCGTGATTTGATCTTTGTGGGACATGTTAGTTGTGTTATAACTAGTGGACATGTTAATGTTCTAGATTCGCATGACTTGTATGATACTTGGCTGTATGATGATCTAAGTGATACACATGGTTAATATAGCATACATATGATCTATTTGAATGTTAACCATGTATGATATATGTGTATGATTACTTGAATGGTTTACAACACATAAAGTCACCAACGGGTCAACTGGGTCAAACATGTCTGTTTTTCTGAAATCATGAGTCCTTGGTTGTAGTGTACTTAGGGTTTCACATGTTCTCTATTTACACGTACTCACGTACTTATATGATCTAGGTAACCTCTGAAGGTTGTCTGTCCATTCTGTCTGTCAAGTAAAACTCTAAGTGTCTATCACGCGTATCAGGTGAGTTCATGCCACACTCTTTATTTAATCTCTTTTGGGGGAGATAGCATACTGGTAAATCACAAATGCTTTATATATTCAAGTTGTGTATAATATTAATATAGTGTTGATGTCATGGAAATGTCCTCACACTTTCGAATTGTTAATATTGAATAGCGGGGAAATTTGGGTAGTACTACTGGGTCTGACGAGCCCCACCTGTGTGACTCGAGGTCAACGGGTGCAATTTGTCCTATTGAACATTGTCACGACCTGTTAAGTCGTGACAGGAGGCAACAACGTAACACAGTCAACTTCAATTGCGAAATCACTATGAATTAATATTTATTGTTAATGGACTAGCTATCTGTTACAATGCACTACTTTTATATCTATGTTATTAAACTGTTTATGTTTGATTATCACTCTTGAACTCACCAACCATTGTGTTGACATTTTAGTATGCTATTCTCAGGTCATTAGGTTGTTTGCCATAGGAGCACTACATGGTTCACTTGCATTCTAAGACTCGGTCTTCAAGACATTTTTAGTATTTTAATGATTAATGTTTACTCTTTTGGGTTGACACATGTTTTGCCATAGTATACACTTTTATTTCTATGGGTTGTTTTACAAAATGCTTCCGCACTGTTTTAAGTTTATAATTTGGTTGATTTTATTTTTAATTATGGCATATAGAGTCGTTCTGAGTAATTATTGATTGTGATCCTGGTTTGTTCACACGCCTCGCGGTAAAACCCCGCAAGTGGATTTTGAGGGTGTGACGGATTGGTATCAGAGCCATTGGTTATAGGGAACTAGGTTGCATACACACTAGACTATAACCGCACACAGTTAGTTAGTTACCTGTGCCTTATTCTCATCTACTGTATACTCATTGGCATACACGTCACACTTCTGCAGCATGGCATCGTCATCGAGAGCTCCGGGTAAGCGACCTGAATCACCTTCACGATCTGAATCCCCACCTCCCGCACCTGTACCTGACAATGGATTCGATTGGCCCTAACTAGCTTATCCTCGAGAGGAGATTGACTGGGATCAACCTTTTGCATTGATGAAGCGTGACCCTCCACGAGACTGGAGTTTCTATCCTAGATTCGTTGATCATATTATGTGTAGGGAGCGCGTACCTGTCCCGAGGCCCAGGACTAGGAACAATGCCGACCAACCAATGCCTTCACTCCCACGGACGGTGCAGTCCAACGAGCAACTGATTGCTGCACTGGACACTGAGCAGCATCGAGTCAGGCGGCTCACGGGTGATGTCTGTACACTGCAGCAAGAGGTGTACAAACTGAGACATCAACTGGATGAACTCGAGGAATAACACGGGAAGACCCTAAATGGATGTC
Organism: Flaveria trinervia; assembly: GCA_025506515.1. Classification (NCBI taxonomy): domain Eukaryota; kingdom Viridiplantae; phylum Streptophyta; class Magnoliopsida; order Asterales; family Asteraceae; genus Flaveria; species Flaveria trinervia. Next base: position 16,437,629 of record CM046446.1, read on the forward strand.
ACCATATGTAAGATGGCCTCATGGCACTCCAAGGGCGCGTGACTGCTCGTGAACAGTGGGACGCCGTAGCCGATAATAGGATTGCTGTTTTAGAAGCTCAACTAGCGGCACTTCAGATTGCTATAGCTCCTGCTCCTGCAGCAGACCCTGAGGATAAGGATCCCGAGGAGGGACCCGAGGAGGAGGAACCGGTGGAGATGAAGGATGACAGTGATGGGTCAGATGTTGTCGATTGACTTTATTTATATGACTTAGACTACGTAGTGTTTTCTTTTTGAAACCTATGTGGGAAGGGTTGTTTCCCCACACGAACGACAAACTTAAATTTTGACATTGATAAATACATTGTGACTCATTTACGATTTATTTACTTTGGTTATTATTTTTGTTATGAATGTTGTGGTTGTGATGATTCATTATTTCTTTTATTTACTGTTTACTGTGCTTCAATGAGATAAATGTGTTTGATGTATTATTATATTTGTGAATGTAAAGTGAAAAGAATGAACGCCCGTGGACGTGGACGTGGTCGTGGACGCGGACGTGGACGTGGCACCGAAGAACAGGGCAGTGGTGCTATTAACATGACCCCCGTATAATTAGCTGCTCTAATTAATGAGCATGTTCAGGCGGCAGTGGCTGCTGCCCATGCGGGTCAGTCAGCAGGTAAACAATGATAGAAAGATAAATCTGATATCCTTCATAACTATATGAGATGTCTGATTAATGTGTGTTGTGTTAAAACAGGACCACCAGTGTGTACCTACAAGTCCTTTATGGACTGTAAACCACACACCTACAGCGGTACAGAGGGTGCTGCAGGGCTTGTACGATGGTTCGAGAAGACTAAGTCTGTCTTCTCCAAATGTAACTGTCCACCTGCGGATCAAGTGAAGTATGCCACCGACACTTTGGAGGGTGCTGCTCTGTCTTGGTGGAACGCGCAAGTTCAGATGCTAGGACAAGCGATGGCGAATGGACTTCCATGGGATGAGTTCAAAACAATGATGACTGAGGAGTACTGTCCTCGCATTGAAGTGCAGAAGTTAGAGATGGAGTTCTGGCAATTGAAGATGCAGGGCTTGGAAATCGAGACTTACACCACCAGTACCCATGAACTAGTAACTTTGTGCCCGAAAATGGTGAATGAGGTGCATAAGAGGGTGGAGAATTACATACGTGGATTGGTACCCGAAATCCAAAGTATGGTAACTGCTTCTAACCCAACCACAATTCAGCAAGCCATCCAGCTAGCTCACAGGCTAACTGACCAAGCCGTGGAGCAAGGACGTCTACCCAAACGAGGCGCTGTGGCGAGCGTGCCCGACAACAAAAGAAAGTGGGATAATGCCAACAACACCAAAGCATCATCATCTTCTAGCGGTCAACCTCAACCTCAACATCAACAACAGCCAGTTCAGCAGCAACAGAGGTTCGACATTAACCGCAACTTCAACCAAACGCCTGCAAATAATCAAGGACCTAGTGGTTATGGTGGTAGACATCCGAAATGCACTCGGTGTAATTACCATCATGTGGGAAGGTGTGATAACTTCAAGTGTCAACGCTGTGGAAAAATTGGACACGCTGCTAAGGATTGTCGTGGTGAGCTGGTAAGGAGGCCATAACAACCTCAAGAAACTCCCAAGGGTTGTTTAGAATGTGGGAAAGAAGGGCATTACAGGCGGAACTGCCCACAACTAAGGAGAAACGGTAATGGCAATAACAACAACAACAACACAACAACAACAACAACGGTAATAACAACAACGGTAATAACAACAACGGTGGAAATGGTACTGGTAATGGCGGCAATAAAGATGGAGCCAAGGGGAGAGCCTTCGTCATTGGCTCAGGTGAGGCTCTAAATGATCCCACAACTGTTACTGGTAGGTTCTCTGTTAATGGTTGTTTTGCTACGGTACTATTCGATACGGAGCTGATAGGAGTTTCGTGTCCTTAAAGTTTTGTAGTCTTTTAAGTGATATACCCAGTGCTTTAGAATCTAAATACACTGTGGAATTAGCCAACGGTAAACAGATCCATGTAACGCGTATCCTTAAAGACGTAAGATAGAACTTGTTGGTCATACTTTTGCTATAGATCTTATGCCTGTTACGTTGGGGAGTTTTGATGTTGTGATAGGCATGGATTGGCTCTCTAGCAAACAAGCGGAAGTCATATGTCATGAGAAGATCATACGAATCCCTATTGGTGACAAAATCCTTACCGTTAGAGGTGATAGGAATGGTGCTGTGATAGGCATCATCTCATACATGAAAGCTCAAAAGTTATTACGAAAGGGTCATGTGGCTATTCTAGCACTTGTAACCGATAAGCAGGCAGAAGAAAGGAGAATGGAGGATATTCCCATAGTGCACGATTTTCCAGAGGTGTTTCCAGAGGATCTTCCTGGATTACCACCTTACCGCCAAGTGGAATTCCAGATTGAGTTGACTCCTGGCGCAGCTCCGATTGCTAGGGCATCTTATCGATTAGCACCAAACGAGCTACAAGAGTTGTCATCACAACTTCAAGAGCTTTTAGATAAGGGCTTTATTCGACCTAGCACATCACCTTGGGGAGCTCCTGTTCTTTTTGTTAAGAAGAAGGATGGCACATTCTGGATGTTCATCGATTATAGAGAGTTAAACAAAGTAACAGTCAAGAACCGATACCCTTTACCTCGTATCGACGACTTGTTCAATCAACTTCAAGGATCAAGCTATTATTCGAAGATTGACTTGAGATCTGGTTATCATCAACTTAGAGTTCGAGAAGAAGACATTCCCAAGACTACGTTTCGTACTCGTTATGGTCATTATGAGTTCTTGGTCATGCCTTTTGGGTTGACTAATGCACCTGCTGTGTTCATGGACCTCATGAACCGCATGTGCAAACCTTATCTTGATTAGTTTGTCATTGTGTTTATCGATGATATACTGATATATTCTAGGACCACGGAGGAGCATGAAGAGCACTTACGAATGATCTTGGAACTATTGAAAAATGAGCAGCTATATGCCAAATTCTCAAAGTGTGACTTTTGGATAAGAGAAGTGCAATTTCTAGGTCATATTGTTAATGAGAAAGGGATACATGTTGATCCTGCCAAAATTGAGGCGATAAAGAATTGGACTACACCCAAAACGCCAAGTGAGATAAGACAATTTCTGGGATTAGCAAGATATTACCGACGATTCATAGAAGGATTTTCTAAGATCGCACAACCCCTCACTGCCTTGACCCACAAAGGAACGACATACAAATGGAGTGAGAGTCAAGAATCATCTTTCCAATTGTTAAAACAAAAACTCTGTACTGCCCCGATATTAGCATTACCAGAGGGAACAGATGATTTTGTGGTGTATTGCGATGCATCCATTCAAGGATTGGGTTGTGTCTTGATGCAACGAGATAAGGTGATAGCCTACGCCTCGAGACAACTAAAGGTTCATGAGAAGAACTATACCACCCATGACTTAGAATTAGGTGCAGTGGGTTTTGCCTTAAAGATCTAGAGACACTACTTGTACGGTACCAAGTGCACTATCTACACCGATCACAAGAGTCTTCAACATATCTTCGAGCAAAAAGAGTTGAATATGAGGCAACGACGTTGGGTGGAACTACTAAACGATCATGATTGCGCTATTAAGTATCATCCGGGAAAGGCGAACGTAGTTGCCGATGCCCTAAGCAGGAAGGAAACAGCTAAACCCCGACGGGTGCGAGCTTTACAGCTTACTATCAGTACCCAACTGCCCGAACAAGTTAAGGAGGCACAGATAGAAGCTTTAAAAGAAGAAAATGTTGGTTCTGAGTCGTTAAGGGGAATGAATAAACAACTAGTGGTGAAAGAGGATGGAATTTGATATTTCAAGGATAGACGTTGGGTGCCCGTCTATGGAAATCTGAGAGATTTAGTTATGAGCGAGCCACATGTTAGCATCAGCGATCTAAGTTTGATTGATTAGAGTAGATTGCAATGGAATTCAATCAATGAATTAAACAATTTTGCAAGAACACAATGATATTCAATGAATAGTGCACGGTTATAGAAAGAGAGAGAATTCTGCCAAAGTAATATTTTATTCAAATGCTTTCGTGGTGGCTCAAAGTCACACATTACAATTAGGTCAACATTCCTTATATAAGGAATGTGACGTCTGCTGATGTCACTTGATAGTGACATCTAACAGAATTATACAAACTACTGAAACTATGCAAATACTGAGAATGTTCTCAACAACTGATCACATCTCAGAGAATGCTAAGTACAAAAACATAAAACTACTGAACTAAAATATTGAAACTATAAACTACTAAAAAGTAAATTACAAGTACTGAAAGAAAACCATCACAACTACTGAAGTTAATAACTTCAGCTGTTGTGACAACTACTGAAGTTAATAACTTCAGCTGTTGTGACAACTACTGATCACTCTGGTCTTCAATCTTTGTCTTCAGTCTTGTCTTCAGTCTTTGTCTTCAGTACTTTACTTTCAGACTTTGTCTTCAGTACTTTACTTTCAGACTTTGTCTTCAATACTTTACTTTCAGACTTTGTCTTCGGTAGAAGTCTTTAGATTTTGTCTTCAGACTTTGTCTTCAGTACTTTACTTTCAGACTTTGTCTTCAGTACTTACTTTCAGACTTTGTCTTCAGTACTTTACTTTCAGACTTTGTCTTCAGTACTTTACTTTCAGACTTTGTCTTTAGTAGAAGTCTTTAGATTTTGTCTTTAGACTTTGTCTTCAGACCTTGTAATCAGCTGATGTCTTCAGCTGTTGTAATCTTCTTCAGCAGTTGTAATGTCTGTGGGACTTAGAGGTTTTTCTGATCAGGCTCATTGGTTCTTTTGGTCCAACAAACTCCCCTTGAACCAATGCAGCCAAAACCTCTAAGTTTATTGATGATCCCACTTATTCTTTGGCAAAAACATCCTCTTGATCAGCTTCAAAGGTAATCATGTAAGCACAGGCTGGGAAAAGGTTTCTGAATATTTGATTGGCTAAGTATGGATGGGAACTCTGTCTTGGGGAAACTGGACATAGAGCCTTGTCCCAACATGAAACCTAATTCCCATTGATGAGTCTGTAAGACTCTCTTGCATAGGCCTCAAGGAGAACAACTTGTTCCTCCGTGGTGAGTTCTTCTGCTTCTCCCTCAAAGAAGAACTCAGGCCATAATATTCCGACATATATATAACTGTCTTCCATTTTCAACTCAACAGTTGTGATCTCTCTGTATGCGAATTCATCTGGGTGAGAGCCTTCTAGCAGCAACTGGAGTTCACTCTTTTGAAGATCTTCAAGTTTCTTGTATAACAACCCCTTCTTGATCATTTTGTTCTAAAGTATAGATTGAGGGGTTGTCTTTGAGTTATGTGCTCTCTTGAATTCTTCAATAATTTCCCAGGGTGAGACTACCATAGCCAAACTAATCGTAGCATTCAAAGTCTTTTTCACTTGGCCATGATATCTACTTGGTATGTTTTTCTTATGATTTCTGGAACTTACCCTGGGGTCTGGCCAAATCCTCACTCTTTCTCTTTGATGTTGGAATGTATGGCTAAGAGTGTACAGCCTCAGAGCTTGTTTCTTCATTTCTTGAATGGATGAGGACTGAGGGAAGTCCTTGTCAACCATTTTGAGAAATTGCTCATCATGCTGCTTCTGTTGTTCTGCTTCTTCAATCTTTACTTTCACCATTTGCATTTGCAAGTCAGGTGTAATCATCTGCTGACTTCTAAGCTCAGGTGTTTTAAGTTTGAGAACCACAGAGATTGGTAGACTATCTTCATTATCATCCTCTTCTTCTTCTTCTTCTACCCTCAACATCCTTCTCCTCCTTCTGGGTGCATCACTGGGTGTGGTTTGAGGTGGTTTTTTGAGGTAATGGAGTTGGTTTTGTGGGTTGAGTTGTGAGTGGTTTTGGTTTAGGGATAGGGTTGGCAGGTTTTGGAGTTGGTTGTTTATGAGTTGGAGTTAGGGAAGGCTGATCTAGCATTTTTGTGGTAAGTTTTGCTTTGGAGAGCTTGGCCATATCAGTTCTTTTCCCAACACCTGCCTCATCCGATGCTTCTATAATTAACCCCTTATTGAATGCTTCAGAAGAACAGATTCGTGGTGGTTATTGTCAATACTCTCTCTGGTCCATGATTTGATCTCAATCAATGATCTTCCCAAGTATTTTGCAATAAATCTGATCATTATCTCCAACCTTTCCCTATCCATGTCACTGTAACTAGCCCATCTTTCTTGTATTTCCTTAACTTCCAGCCTTCTGATCTCAGTGTCTAAAGTGGCTGTATCAAAGCCCTGTCTAAAGAGTTGGTCTATTATTCTGTCCATAGATCTGCTGTGAGCTTCATCAGCTTCTTTAACCAGATCTTCTAAGGATTCTCTTCAACATGCTCTTGTGTTTCAACACTTTTCTTCCTTTTATAAGTGATCAGTTGTTTCTCTTTCTCTAGCTCCTTTTCTTTTTCTTGTGTTCTCATCAACCACTCTCTTTCTCTTTCTTTCTTTTACTGCCTTAGACTCTCCCTTTTTGGGTGCATTGGGTTCAGGGGTTTGAACGGCAGAAAGGGACTTTTGCACAGCATCATCAACAAGTGTTTGTAGATTTGAGGAGATCCTCTCATCAATGGCTTTATGTACAATCTCAGTGATGATGGGAGTGATGAGAGGTAAGGAGTTTTGAAAGGTTGCAACCATCTGCTCAGAGGGGTTCTGTCCCTGAGAGTTGGTGCTAAAAACAGGGGCGGTGGCTTAGTTAAGTGTGGTGGCTGAGTGTATGGTGAACCTTCAAATGAAGGTGCCATCTGGGGTTTATTGGGGCAGATGGACTTTTATCCTGAGACATTTTGGCTAGCAGTTCTTTAAGTCTGCTCACCTCAGTCTCTAGGATGGTGTTATGGGCTAAGACATCAAAGAAAAAGCCCAGGTCATCATCAATCTTTACTGAATCATCTGACCTCCTGATTAAATCAGGATGTACATGCCCTGAGTGTAGATCAATATATGCATGTGCCCCTTGTTCTTGGTTCTAGGGACTTCCTGCCTCAGGACATTGTCCTTCATTGGCAGTTGCCTCTGGTGAGGTCTTATATATGGTACCAACTTCATCCTGTTCATTTTCTGAATCAGTAGAAGTGGCAGCCTGACCAGAAGTTCTAACCTCCTTTTCTACACTTGGAGATTGAACATTATAACCCCTATGCTGTGGGTTATCAGCAGCACTTTGGTCCTCCCCCTCAATTGTTGAGGTATGCCCAGTGTGAATTGGTTTCTGGGGAGGGGGTGAGGAATGCAGCTGACTCAGCACTTTAGCAACGATAAGAGTTGGGCTTTGAGGGACGGTTGCAGTGGGAGATTGTTCAGAAGCATATTGCACCCGGAGTGAGAAGTGCTCTTCAATGGTAACATTCTCAACTGAGATAGGTTCCAGTAGTGTGGGTTCCCCTAGTGTGGTTGCAACAGGATCCTGTAGAGAGGATACCTGTGCGGTTTCAGCAGGTTGAGTCTCTAACATAACTGGGGGGGTTAGAGCCAGTATATGTTTCCTGTATTGGGGGTACAGGGGCATCCTTAGGGGACTCATCTCCCTGAGTAGCCTTTTTGGGCTTTTGGGGTTTGGGTTTGGTGGGGACTTTGGATCTGGAGGTGGAGGCTGTGGGTTCCCTCTGCTTGGGTTTGAGCAGGCGGGCAACCCCTTTGAGAGTGGGGTTAGAGTTATGTCTAGAGTATACCTCAGATAAGACAGCTGGAGCAGGGACTCCAAGACCAACAAGGCCGTCAGATTTAATTGATTTAAAATTATGGCCATCAGAAACCTGGGATATAATAGCCATCTGTTTGACACAGGTTTCTGAGCCAAATCTTTAAGTTCCATAAATACTATCTCAGAAAAATTTAGATTTTGTCGTTCAAAGATAGAGTACAATACCTGTTGCCATCATGAGGACATCTGATCCCATGAAGATATCTTTGGAGCAAGGCAGACATTTACCATGTGGAAGATAAGTCTTTCAGCATCATGGAAGTGCTTTTTGAGAATGGTTGTAGCACTTAAGTCTCCTTCATACCCGTTGTTGATGAAAGACATATCGATGGTGCCTTTCGGGTATTCTACAACACAGGTGGCATCATGCAAGTTTAGGGTTTTGAGAATGATGTCAGGGGTGATTACCACCTGTTTCTGGTTAACCAACGACTGGAGAGTGATTTGGCTATCATTGTCATCAGTTGTTACAGAGACGTTGGACCAGAATTGGGTTAAGGATTTAGGGTATATGGTAGGATTCAAAAGAAAAGCGGTTCGGTATTGGGAATCCACCATAAGATCAATGGCATTATCAAATTTGTTCTAGAAGGCCGATTTCGAGAGGTAGGCAACACAGTTATGTCTAGGTTTAAGTTTCATGGCCGCCATTGTTGAGAGAGAGAAAGGATAGAAAACGGCTAATAAAACGTTCGACTATAAGTGCAGATATTTATATGGTGAGAAAAGGCTGAAAAGAAAACGACTGAAAGTTTCGGTGTTGTCATCAGTTGTTTGAAAAACAACTGAAGACTTGGTTTTAACTCTCAGATATTTGAAAACAACTAAAGACTTGGTTTTAGTCATCAGTAGTTATGAAATTACTGAAAACCTTGGTTTTGTCTTCAGGCGTAAGAAACAACTGAAGACTTGGTGTTAGTCATCAGTAGTTGTGAAACTACTGAAGACATGGTTTTGTCATCAGCTGTTTAAGGTGAAATAGCAGTTTGTGGAAACGACTGAAGAGAAAATTCTCATCAGTAGTTTTCGTCAATTCTTAGCCTTTCAGCTGTTTCATACTATCCTCAACACTTACTCATCAGACTTTTTAGCTATTTTCAGTTGTTTCATAGGACGTGTTTTTACTGACATCAGTAGTTATAACTACATCAGTAGTTGTAGCTGCATCAGTTTCTTTTAACAGAAAGTACAGTACTTTTTAAGGTAATTTATTCTTCAGTAGTTATTAAATCAACTGAGAATAAAACTTATCAGTACTTATTTGTGACATGTGTACTAATGATCATCAGTACTTGTTTACTGAAATCATCAGTAGTTGTCACTTATTCTAGCTACAGCATACCAAGCCTTAACACAAGGTTTTGGAAAGTTGAACTATCCAAAGGCTTAGTAAATATATCTGCAAGCTCATCAGCACTTGGCACAAACTTTGGATCAATCAGACCTTTTTCAAAACAATCCCTAATAAAATGGTGTCTGATCTCTATATGTTTGGTCCGAGAATGCTGGACTGGATTCTTGACAATACACAGAGCTGAAGCACTATCCATTAACAATGGAGTCTTAGTCTCTGTAATGCCATAATCCAATAATTGGTTCTGAAGCCAGAGTACCTGAGATGTACAACTTGCAGCAGCAATGTACTCTGCTTCAGCAGTGGATGTAGCAATAGATGTTTGTTTCTTACTCTGCCAAGAAATCAAACAGTTGCCTCGGAATTGACATCCACCAGAAGTTGACTTTCTGGTTAACTTACACCCTGCATAGTCACTATCAAAAAAAGCAACTAATTTGCAAGAGTGTCCAGTGGAATACCAAAGACCTAGAGATTATGTACCTTGCAGATATCTAAAGATCCTCTTGACTGCAATCAAATGAGACTCTTTAGGAGCAGCCTGAAATCTAGCACAAACACACGTTGCAAACATAATATCTGGTCTAGAAGCTGTTAAGTACATCAAGGACCCAATCATACATTTGTAAAATGTTTAATCAACAACTTTACCTTTCTGATCTGCATCCAGTTGTGTGGTGTTGCACATGGGAGTAGAACAGGGCTTACAGTTTTGTAAATCAAACTTATTCAAAAGATTTTTTGTATATTTTGTCTGATGAATGAAGGTTCCATCAACCTTTTGTTTGATTTGCAAGCCTAGAAATAACTGTAATTCTCCCATTGCACTCATTTCAAACTTTTGCTTCATTAAACTTGTAAACTCATCACACAACTGGGATCAGAGGATGCAAAAATTATATCGTCAACATAAATTTGAACAAGTAGCTTATGCTGATCCACTTTCTTAATAAACAAAGTTTTATCTATGGAGCCTCTAGTGAAATTATTTTGAAGAAGAAAATTTGAAAGTGTTTCATACCAGGCTCTAGGAGCTTGTTTCAACCCATAAAGAGCCTTATCAAGTTTATACACCCAATCAGGATGTTTATGTCCTCAAAACCTGACGGTTGACACACATAAAACTCTTCTTTTATTTTTCCATAAAAAAGCACTTTTGACATCCATTTGAAAAACTTTAATATTGTGGAATGCAGCATAGGCTAAGAACAATCTAATTGCCTCCAGTCTGGCTACAGGGGCAAAGGTTTCATCATAATCAATACCTTCTTCTTGTGAAAACCTTGTACAACCAGTCTAGCCTTGTTCTTGACAATAAGCCCATTTTCATCAGTTTTATTCCTAAACACCCATTTAGTGCCTATTGCACACTTACCTGGGGGTAGAGGAACCAGTTCCCACACTTGCTGCTTTTTGAACTGAAGTAGCTCAAGCTGCATGGCTTCAACCCATCCATTGTCTCTTAAAGCAACATGATAGTTCTTTGGCTCTAGCTGACTGATGAAGAGAGCATAGAAGCAGAAGTTGGACAATTGAGTTCTAGTTGAGACACCAGCATTGATATCACCAATGATTTGAGACACGGGGTGATTCTTCAGCTCTTGGTCCACTATAAGATCAGTGCAAGTGTTTGTAGCAGGTTCAGCAGCAACAGATGTTGATCCAGACTTTTGAAACCAAGTATGAGATGGCAATTCAAATGATGTAGAGGAGTCAGAAATCTCATCAGTATTTGTTGTGGATGGAGCTACTGAAGCTACAGGAACATCAGGTTTAGTGGAATCAGGCAGTTGATCACTAAACTTGAAAAGGTGAGTACTGATATCATCATCATCTTCAGTACCACCAGGTGGAAGACTTGCTGCAGAAGATGATTTATTCACATGATCTGCAACAGCTGGAGGTTGATAGGGAACATATTGCAGTATGTCCAGATCAAACAACTCCACAGGGTTTTGTGGAATTTTATCCTTAGGAGATTCATTGAACTTCACATGCAAGGTTTCTTCAACTATCTTTGTTCTGCAGTTGAAGACTTTGTAAGCCTTGCATGTGGATGAATAACCTACAAAATACCATGCATCCACCTTAGGATCAAATTTGTGGAGTTGATCCTTTGTGTTGAGAATGAAACAAGGACACCAAAGGCTTTGAAGAAAGAAATTAGAGGAGCAAAATGATGTAGAACTTCATATGGAGTCTTCATCAACCTCTGATTTACTAAAACTCTATTCTGCACATAGCAAGCTGTGTTGACAGCTTCAGCCCAAAAGGTCAATGGCAAACCAAAGTTAGCCAACATGGACCTTGCAGCTTCAATTAGAGTCCTGTTCTTTCTCTCCACTACTCCATTTTGTTCTGGAGTCCTTGGGATGCTAAACTGCCTCTTGATTCCCTTTGAGAGAAAAAATCATCAAGTGTATGGTTTCTGAATTCTGTCCATTATCACTTCTTATACACTTGACTGATAGGGAATACTGCTTCTCAACATACAACACAAAGTTTATAATCGTCTGAGCAACCTCATCCTTTGAATGCAAGAAGAAAGTCCATACAAATCTGGAGTAATCATCCACAATTACCAGACAGTATTTCTTCTTGGCCATGCTCATCACTCTCACAGGACCAAATAGATCCATGTGCAGTAACTGCAAGCAGGCAGTGGACTTAGGTTCTTCAATAGGAGGGAATGAGACTTTGTGCTATTTTCCTTTCAAACAAGCAGTACAAGTTTCATCACATTGGAACTCCTTTATTGGTAAACCTCTCACTAAACTATTGTGGATCAGCTGATTCAAGTTTTTGAGATTTACATGACCTAGCCTTCTGTGCCACAGTTTAGATTCCTGAGGAGAGGCTTTGGAGAACAGGCAATGATTACCCTTCAAATCAATCTTCTTTGACAAATCCAGGGCATATACTTTTCCAATCCTGTTGGTCAGGAGATCATGTTCATCCAATACCTTGTCAATCGGCCTCAGAACTGTGGAAGATAGAATTCTGCAGTTCTGGCTTGTGAAAAATGCAACATGCCCTTTATCACACATCTGACTGACACTTAGAAGATTATACTTGAGATTCTCCACATGGTTAACATCATCAAATCTGATTTCTCCATTTGACACATATCCTTTCCTAATGATGTAACCCTTAGCATCATTTCCAAGTGAAACAAATGCCTTCTTCCTTGAGAGTAGTCATTAAGAAGAGAACTGCTTCCAATCATATGCATAGATCCTCCACTGTCTACATACTAGATGCTACTTTGGCATGCTGAAGAACCCTGCATTCAGCACAAGGAACTAGTTAGGTTTGAGACCCAAACCTTTTTGGTTTTGGGTCTGTTTTCATCAACAGATTTAACCAAACTTGTTTCTTATGATTAACAGCTAATGAAGGTGGAGATGGTGCTGAAATGGATTCCTGGATTTGGGCTTGGATACCTTTTCAGTGGTTTGACCACAGGTGCATCAAGTTGGTTAACTCTCCCCAACAAATGCTGAACCATCATAACAAGTTGTGTCTGATTTGTAGCTAAAGCTTTCAGCTCTTGTGACACATCAGTACTTGTTTTTGATGAGTTCTTATGACCCACCATTTCCTCCTTGAAATTCACAGACTTAGTCTGATGTTTATCATGAGGAACACTATCAGCTGTTTTATGATAAACCCTATCCTTCTTTTTGGATTTGGATGAAGCCTTGGGTTTATCAAATTGGAATGACTATGGTACAAACTTGGTCTCAAACTCATTTTTCATTTCTTCCATCTGCTTTTTAATGAGCTTATCTTTGTGAGTTTGGAACCCTTTTGTACCAACATTCATCAGAAAGATGATTGAACTTACCACATATGTCACATGGCTTGTTCTTCATCTTGGATTGATCAACTGCTGAAGTGGAAACTACTGAAGGTGTGATCTCAGTACTTTCCTCCTTTCAGTACTTGTGTTAAGTACAGAAGGATCTGTACAACTGAAGACTTGTTCTTCAGCTGTTCTCTATCAGTCCTTAAGACCGTACGATAGATTCCTCAGTAGTTGTTAATCCTTTTATTTCAGTTGATTTGAAATGCTTTTCAGATGTTGTGATTTGCCTTTAGTACTTGAGGTACTTTGAGGGACAACATCTGAGGTACTCAACTTCATGTGCTTATCAGTAGTTAACTCATCAAGCAATTGATTTGCTGAGATGTCAACATTGATTTCATCCTCTGATTTTGGGAGATCTTTTGAGGATGATACACATGATGATGTGGTTTGGAAATCACTTTCACCTTCAGGTTTTACTATAGATTTTGGAGTAAAATCTGTAGGTGGTGCAATGTGATTGTAACCTATACCAAACTTCACATTCGAAGAAGTTTGCTTGCTGAGAAGCATTTCAAATCCTTGTAGGATGATACCCAGCGGTCACACTCAACTGGGTAGCTGCAAGTGTTCTTTGAGATCTCTGTGGTTCTCAAGAATGACCTCTAGCTTAGCCTTTTCATCATTTAATTGGCATTTAAGCTTATAAATCTCATCATATTTATCTTTAAGAGCAGACTCATGCTCAGCTTTTCTTTTGGAAAGGGTTTGCTCAAGCTCAACATTTTAATTTATTAAAGCTACATTTGCCTCTCTAATAGAGATAAATGCAGCTATGCAGATTCAGAACATAGCTTGGCCTTAGCCTCAGAGGATACCTGGGTTACATGTGATGAAGATGCATTGGAGCATGAACCCTCAGTAGACTCCAGGGCCATGAGAGCAGATTCCCAAAAAGATGTTCACCACCATGTTGACCATCACTAGCAAATAATTGCTCATTACCAGAAAGATCATCTGGTAAACTGCTCCAGTCAACAGCACCAGGGGTGAAGAAGCTGTGATGAGGTTGTGGTTGAGATGGTTGAGGCTCAGGTAAAGCTTGAGGTTGTTGTGCAATAGGAACTTGAACTTGATTGGGCTGTGGCATGTAATAGCAGGAATATGGATATGGCATTGGACCCTGAGGGACAAAATAGGCAGGAGATAGAGGTTGTGAATGATGACCAGAACTAGCAGGATGTTGCCCTCTGTTTTGTGAAATATTGCTTGGAAAAGTCTCAAGAGTGTAGAGGAGTTAGATCCAGTTGATCTACACTCCCTTGCAAAGTGTCCAAGCCTGTGGCATTTGTGACACCTCAACTTACTCTTGTCAAAACCAACTTTCTTTGCCAGAGAGTCCTGGAAATTTCCTACTAGTTCTCTTGTAGAACTTTTGAGATCTGATTAATCAAGGCCATTTGGCTCAGAATATCCATCTCTTCTAAGTCATCATCAGCAATACCTTTCAAATCATCCATCATGAAGCACAAATTGTCACTATTATAGCCTGACTGACTATCAACACTAACAATGCATGATCAGAACTGTTTGAAGAGAAATCTATATGCTCATCATAATGGCTTTCTGATGTAGCATATTTTGACTCATGACCAACCAAGGCAGTGTTCCTTGGTACAAAGTCATCAGCGAGCTTTCCTAATGATGCCAGTTTCCTTTTCTGCTCTATCTCTCTTTCAAATGTAAGCAGTTTCCCATGGAGTTGGGTGAGAGATAGGCTATCCAGATTTGCATTGTAGTGTAGGACAATGGTATATTGTCCCATCTCTCAGGCAGTGATCTGAGGAATCTTTTGTTCATCTGGCTATTAGTGTATTCATGTTTGACCATTTTCAGCTCAGAGATCAAACAAGAAAAATGCTCAAACTGTTGAGTCAGTGTCTCACCCTTCCTATGAGAGAATGTCTCATATTGTTGGGCAATGATTTCTCTGTTGTTTGCTAAGACCTCGTATGTTCCACCAAATTGTTCTTTCAATGCATTCCAGAGGTCATGAGCAGTTTCATGATGCATAAGCCCAGAATAGATTTCATTCGACAGTGCCATGGCCAGAATTCCATGTGCTTTAGCATCAATCTCAAATAGTTTTCGATCCTCATCTGAGTATTGTTCCTTCTTCTTCGGAACCATTTGGTCGGTTTCCGGATTGTTCACCATAGGCTTGTGTGGACCATGTACCACAAATGTCCAACAACTTGAACTGTTAATAGACAGGTGATGGAGCATTCTTCGTTGCCATATGTTATACTCAGTCCTAACCAGCATCGAGGCTTGGTTGAGGAACCAGTATTGTGAGGGTCATTAGAAGAAGTAGTCATTCTCAGATTCAATCAAATTCAATTAAGTTTTAACTGATTTAGCGCAAAACACAACAAACTCAATATGAACCAAGAGAAATCTCAAAGCAAATAACCGAAAGCAACAGAAATTCAATCTCTATAACCAATTCTTGCAATATGCTAATTCGATCAAACTTAGATATCGAAATAGTAGTTTCAATGATCATTGTTAGATCGATCAATGATTAACCTGCTCTGATACCATTTGTTAGGATCAACGATCTAAGTTTGATTGATGAGAGTAGATTGCAGCGGAATTCGATCAATGAATTAAACAATTTTGCAAGAACACAATTGATATTCAATGGAATAGTGCACTGTTATAGAAAGAGAGAGAATTCTGCAAAAGGAATATTTCATTCAAATGCTTTCGTGGTGGCTCAAAGTCACACATTACAATCAGGTCAACATTCCTTATATAAGGAATGTGACGTCTGCTGATGTCACTTGATAGTGACATCTAACAGAATTATACAAACTACTGAAACTATGCAAACTACTGAGAATGTTCTCAACAACTGATCACATCTCAGAGAATGCTAAGTACAAAAACATAAAACTACTAAACTAAATCTACTGAAACTATAAACTACTGAAAAGTAAATTACAAGTACTGAAAGAAAACCATCACAACTACTGAAGTAAATAACTTTAGCTGTTGTGACAACTACTGATCACTCTGGTCTTCAGTCTTTGTCTTCAGTACTTTACTTTCAGACTTTGTCTTCAGTACTTTACTTTCAGACTTTGCCTTTAGTACTTACTTTCAGACTTTGTCTTCGGTAGAAGTCTTCAGATTTTGTCTTCAGACTTTGTCTTCAGTACTTTACTTTCAGACTTTGTCTTCAGTACTTTACTTTCAGACTTTGTCTTCAGTAGAAGTCTTCAGATTTTGTCTTTAGACTTTGTCTTCAGACCTTGTAATCAGCTGATGTCTTCAGCTATTGTAATCTTCTTCAGCAGTTGTAATCTTCTTCAGCAGTTGTAATGTCTGTGGGACTTAGAGGTTTTTCTGATCAGGCTCATTGGTTCTTTTGGTCCAACAGCACACAAATCTAAGTATTCTATACATCCTGGATCCGACAAGATGTATCATGACCTAAAGGCACACTATTGGTGGCCTAACATGAAATCGGATGTAGCTACGTATGTGAGCAAGTGTTTAACCTGCTCGAAAGTAAAAGTGGAATATCAAAAAACATCTAGACTGTTACAACAACCTGAGATACCAATGTGGAAATAGGAACAGATCTCCATGGATTTTATTACTAAGTTACCCCGGACTAGTACTGGTTGTGACATGATATGGGTTATTGTGGATCGATTGACAAAGTCTGCTCACTTACTTGCAATTAAGGAAATAGATAAGATGGAGAAATTAACTCGACTGTACCTTAAAGAGATCGTTTCGAGACATGGTGTACCGATCTCAATTATTTCCAACCGCGATGCTCGTTTCACGTCACATTTCTGGCAATCATTGCAGAAATCCTTGGGTACACGATTGGATATGAGTACTGCATATCATCCACAGACGGATGGCCAGAGTGAGCGTACCATACAGACGTTGGAGGATATGCTACGTGCTTGTGTGATTGATTTTGGGAATAATTAGGAAATTCACCTGCCATTGGTGGAGTTTTCTTATAACAACAGTTATCATACTAGTATACATGCAGCACCTTTCGAGGCACTGTATGGGAGAAAATGTCAATCACCAGTTTGCTGGGCAGAAATTGGTGATAGTCAGCTAACAGGTCCTGAGCTAATTAATGAGACAACTGAGAATATTGTACAGATACGGATGGCTGAAGCGCGAGACAGACAAAAGAGTTATGCTGACAAGAGACGGAAACCTTTAGAGTTTCAGGTTGGTGACAAGGTTTTGTTGAAAGCCTCACCATGGAAAGGCGTAGTTTGGTTTGGTAAGCTAGGGAAACTAAATCCGAGGTACGTTGGACCATTTGAAATAGTGGAAAGAATAGGTCCAGTGGCCTACCGACTAGCCCTACCTGATTCGCTAAATGGAATCCATGATGTATTTCACGTGTCAAACCTGAAGAAGTGCATAACCGATGAAACAATGGTCGTACCACTAGAAGAAGTTCAAGTGGATGAACAATTACGTTTTATTGAAGAACCAGTCGAGGTGATGGACCGTGAGGTGAAAACACTTAAGCAAAGCAAGATACCCATTGTCAAAATCCATTGGAATTCGCGACGTGGACCGAAATTCACATGGGAACGAGAAGATCCAATGAAGCTTAAGTAACCTAAACTATTCGAAAGGACGGTGCCAGCAGGCGAAGGTATTGATTTAAATTTCGGGACGAAATTTCTTTCAACATGGGGATGATGTGATAACTCATCCAAAACTCACTCGATTTCGATTTCTGTGTGCCAATGCAGTAGACCAGTGATGGAACACTCTCACCATATAACGCAATTTTCGGGAGGAAAATTCTTTCAACATGGGGATAATGTGACATCCGGTAAATTTCCGTTACCAAACTCCGTTAGTTCCGTTAAGTCTTGCATACACGTGTCGTAAACACACACTAGTTGTCGTTTAACGTTGGTGACCTAATAATAATGAATAATGTTAAATTATTGATAATCTAATTGATTATGTGATTATTGTGTTATGTTATGTGTTTGCATGTTTTAAATGTTAATTAGAAAATTAATCGCGTAACGCGGAAACGTGCTTATTTATTCGTATGTCTTGTGTTTTATAAAGATAAAATATATAATAATTTTCATTAGTTTATATCTTTATATTATTAAGTTAAAATTACAAAGAATTTAAAGCCTAGTTTTTATAAAATACAAATTACAAGGTTTAAAGGGTAAATATGGAAATTAAAATTAAACAAAACAATCCCAACCCTAGCCCACCCCATTCGGCCGCGACTTCACCCTCACACCCCTCTCCTTTGCGATTTCGACCTAGAACAAGCATCAAAGCATCGATTTGGTTCGATTACAAGGCATACAACACATAGGAATCATCAATTGCAAGTTAACACACGTTTAAAGGTTAGATTTTTCAAGTTTTTGTGAGTTGTTCATGGTGGCCGAACCTAAATTCGTGAATGGGTGTTCATGGAGTCGAAATTGATGTTAATTGATGATGTTAGTATGTTAGTTGGATTGAATACATGTTGTTTAACGTTGATTATGTATGAATTGTATGTTTCTAGTGGATTGATCATGAACTTTGGTTTTATGCAAACCCTAATTCGAAATTAGTATGATTATGTGAACTTGATGATTGTTTGATGAATGTATGATTATTGTAGGTTGTATGAATCTTAGGATACGTTGATCTTGCAAGAAATTGATGAATTGAAGTTGGTGTTCATAGCTTACTAATAATAGTAACTTTATTTTGCATGTAATGTTGAATTATTGATGAATTGATGTTATGGATATGTTCATGGTGATGATTAGATGTTAGATTGTTGTTGTGATCATTGGAATTCAAGAACACATGTTATAGTTCATACATTACTAAAGATAGTAACTTTTTAGGATATGAATTGATGAGTTATGATATTTGGATGTTGTTGATCATGCTTAGATGTTGATATGAACTTGAGTTGGTATATTAACAATGAATTCATGAATGCATTGGATGTTTGATAGATTTTGGGATGTGCTTTCCCAAAAGGGAAACTTTATTTGCACAAAGTTTGATGGATGATAGTTTGAACATGTTTGGGATGTTAGGAGCATGTTAGTAGGTTCATGGATGAATTCTAATGTGATAGAACATGTTAAATTAGTTGTATGGGATGCTTGGATAATCATGGGTGATGTTTGGACTTTGATGATAATGTATGATGTTGATGTTGGTTAGTAGTTAGGATATCATGTTTGGGACTGGAATTTGATTGTTGTGATGTTTGTGGAATGCAATGAACATGGTTAAAGAATATGATTATGATCATCATACACGCGTGCAAATCTGAGGCCCCTACTTAGTTGGATTGGCAGGATTTAGGATGTGAAGTTGTGAGTGGCTTCACATGGCATGTGGTGCGTGATTTGATCTTTGTGGGACATGTTAGTTGTGTTATAACTAGTGGACATGTTAATGTTCTAGATTCGCATGACTTGTATGATACTTGGCTGTATGATGATCTAAGTGATACACATGGTTAATATAGCATACATATGATCTATTTGAATGTTAACCATGTATGATATATGTGTATGATTACTTGAATGGTTTACAACACATAAAGTCACCAACGGGTCAACTGGGTCAAACATGTCTGTTTTTCTGAAATCATGAGTCCTTGGTTGTAGTGTACTTAGGGTTTCACATGTTCTCTATTTACACGTACTCACGTACTTATATGATCTAGGTAACCTCTGAAGGTTGTCTGTCCATTCTGTCTGTCAAGTAAAACTCTAAGTGTCTATCACGCGTATCAGGTGAGTTCATGCCCCACTCTTTATTTAATCTCTTTTGGGGGAGATATCATACTGGTAAATCACAAATGCTTTATATATTCAAGTTGTGTATAATATTATATAGTGTTGATGTCATGGAAAAGTCCTCACACTTTCGAATTGTTAATATTGAATAGCGGGGAAATTTGGGTAGTACTACTGGGTCTGACGAGCCCCACCTGTGTGACTCGAGGTCAACCGGGTGCAATTTGTCCTATTGAACATTGTCACGACCTGTTAAGTCATGACAGGAGGCAATAACATAACACAGTCAGCTTCAATTGCGAAATCACTATGAATTAAAATTTATTGTTAATGGACTAGCTATCTGTTACCATGCACTACTTTTATATCTATGTTATTAAACTATTATGTTTGATTATCACTCTTGTACTCACCAACCATTGTGTTGACATTTTAGTATGCTATTCTCAGGTCATTAGCTTGCTTGCCATAAGAGCACTACATGGTGCACTTGCATTCTAAGACTCGGTCTTCAAGACATTTTTAGTATTTTAATGATTAATGTTTACTCTATTGGGTTGGCACATGTTTTGCCATAGTATACACTTTTATTTCTATGGGTTGTTTTACAAAATGCTTCCGCACTGTTTCAAGTTTATAATTTGGTTGATTTTATTTTTAATTATGGCATATAGAGTCGTTCTGAGTAACTATTGACTGTGATCCTGGTTTGTTCACACGCCTCGCGGTAAAACCCTGCAAGTGGATTTTGAGGGTGTGACACAAATAATAAATTGTTTAGTTTTAATATTACCTATCAATACGACAAATCTCACTTTTTACAATAGTGTCATGAGATTAGGATCAACAATAGAAGAGCTATAAAATATTATTCAAATGTAACTTATCACCAGTTATTTACCTATTGTAGAAATATATTGTTTGTATAATTACTATTGTTACAGGTTTCGACACACTGAAAGGAGCATAGAGAAACTGTTTGCCACCCTTAGACACACTATAAAAGATGCGTGTAGCAAATAACATTGTTATACTTTAATTAAATTCTACTATTTTGTAATAGTTTACACACAAAATGCATAAATTGGATTCTTCTAAATATGCTGAACCCCAAATGATATGGTTTTCGCAAATAATAGTATATGTGTGTGTCTGTGTGATAAATATATATTATTAACCTAAATAAATATTTATGTTCTCAGGATTATCGCGACTAACTAATGATTGAATTTAATGCAATTTTAAACACATTAATTTCATGAAGACAATATACATAATCGGAAGACAACGAGGTTCGGGTTAACTAACGGAGTCGAGAGTCACAAATGTTATAGTATCCTCTAGTTGAGAGAATTTCGTTCCAAAATTCAGTTGAAGTTAGATCATGTAGCTCTCTCTGTAAATATATGGGGATACTTAAGTTTCATTTTATCTTCCGCTCCCAAGCAAACTCAAAGATTCGTGTAGAGTTCCATCAGATCCTATGTTTCAAATCTTTCTACCCTTCAACTACTAACTTATCTATCCATGATCTTATTGGTTCCTCTACACAATATAGTTTATCCTAAATTCGTATTTGTACTCGATGGATATATGAAGAGAACCGATAGCCAAACACTTTTTTTTCATATTCGATATATGGAACATATCGTGCATACCACATAGTTTCCTAGGGTAACTTTAATCAATAAGCTACAAGGCCAATCTTTTTAGTGCCCCGAATGGTCCTAGATACCTTAGAGCTAATTTTCCTTCTTTTCCAAATTGCATAATGCCTTCCTAGGTTGAAACCTTTAACAAGTTGCGATCTCATACACTATTTACTAATGATTTTTGTCGATTATCAGCATAACTAATCTAATGATATTTAGCTGCTTTCAATTTATCTTTAATTGGAAAATCTTATCGATTGGACTCAAAATAATCTTATGATATTTTAACAGGCTTTCACCAACTTCCGTCCAACATACATGTTATCTATACTTCCATCTATACATGTGATCTATACTTCCATCTATGCAACATCTTATAGAGAGCACACCCAACGTTTGTATGATAACACTTATTATCGGAGAACTCAATCAATGGTAAATAAGTATCTCAAGTTCTACTGAAATTAATCACACATGTACTTAGCATGTCCTCAAAGGTTAGGATATACATTATTTTGGCCATCCCACTATGCCTGGTAAGTAGTGTTTAGGTTTACCCAAGTGTCCATTTCCTTCTAAAAAGTCTGCTAGAACCATGACGTAAACAAGCTATCATGATCTGATATGATCAACACAGGCACCCCACACCTAGCTATAATTTTGTTTGCATAGGTCCTTGTTAACTTCTCTATTTTGTAATCTTCTTAAGTTGGTAAGAAATGAGCAAAATTTTTTCATTCGGTCCACGATGACCGAAATCAGTCATGCCCATTACTTGTTCATGGCAAATTAGTAATGAAATCCATAGAACTCCTTACTTGAAATATTTTCCTCCATCAATACCTCGTATTATGATGATAGAATCTAAGCCTTAAGGTTTGATTATAGTCATACCTAGGGCTCGTGCACATAAGGGTTTAACACGCGTCTTCCTGCTCAACGTATTAGCCATCACATTCGCCTTTGGTCATGATATCGGATCTTAGAGTCATAATCACTGAGAAGTTCAACCCATACGTGTGTTTAGTTACTATTAATTAAAGATATGTTGAAGGCTCTTATTATTGGTATTGATAACACACTTCAATCTGGACAAATAATGCCTCCAAATTTTAAGTGCAAAATAATAATTACAATAAAAATCAGCACTCAATATAAATCATGCGTCGTATAATTCTCCTCATGATTTTCTTAAGCTGTCAAGAGGTATAATCGATTATCTTATATTTCTGCATCCGGAACGCAAATAAGTCCTTGACTTGACATGTCGCAAAACACCATAACGTCTTTTGACTCATCCGTAAGGGTTAATATCACACGTTACACAACTTGTCCTTTAACATTTGAAAAGGCTCTTCCTATCTGGACCCCTAATCGAATTTCTTACACTGTTAGGTTTATACTGTCAACGACTAGGAAATATTTGAGAGATTCACAAAGAACCGTCACTATAATCCAGATAATCACAAGAATTATCAAATTTTCGAAGGCTTCTTAGGTGTATCCCACTCCTTAACTACTTCAACCTTTCCTAGATCAATATGTATTCCCTCTTAAATGACCATATGATCTAGAGACTTCACTTCACGCAGCCTAAACTGATACTTGGAGTATTTGGAATAGGGATTATCTTTTCCTAACAAATTTAGAATTACCTTAAGATATTGCCTGTGCTCTTCATTTGATCATGAATAGATGAGTATGTCATCTTTAAACACTATCATAACTCATCTAGGTACGACTTACATACTCGGTTCATCGAGTCCATAAATACTTTAGGAGTGTTTGTTAATTCGAATGACATAACTAAGAATTCATAATGTCCGTAATGAGTCCTAAAGGCTGTGTTTGGTATATCGTCTTCTTGAACCCTCAAGTGATGATAACATGACAAAAGATAATTTTGAGAAGTACGTCGCTCCTTGCAACTATTCGAATAGATCATCAACCATGGGGAGAAGATATTAGTATTTGATAGTCAACTTGTTCAACTCTCAATAATTTGTACACATTCCAAAACGATCTATCCTTCTTTTTTATGAATAAAATAGGTCTCACTAGGACAAATGAAACCTTTATCCAAGAGCTCTTGTAGTTGAATCACTAATTCTTGCTATGAGGGTTGCTCTAGAGATCTGATCAATCCAAAATTCTACTTGACGACGAGGGGGTAATCTTGATAAGTCATAAATAAGACATCAGGAGAATCCTATACAGTAAGAATATCTTCTAGTTTCTTCTCTTCCGCCTTTTTTCCTAACACATGTTCTAGGAATGCTCGTCATACCTTCTTTTGGAATTGACTAGTCTTTATGCAAAAAAATGAGTCTTAGGTTTTATTCTCCTTTTACCTTGAGCATATCACTATTAGACATAGGGATTCATACTATCTTTTCTAGACAAACTATCTTGGCGTCGTGTTTTGATAATTAAAATATACCCACTACTTAGTTAAAACTTCCCAATTTAAAAAGTATCAAGTCTATATCAAAAACATGATCTTCTTGTACTAAGGTGCAACCTTTAATTATTCCATTAGCCTACACTAGTCTATTGTTAGCCATCTCTAAAGAGTAACTAATTTTTAAGCAACTAGGGTCCATGCCAAGCAAATGAACAAATGAGCAAATTCAAAAGAAACGAGGCTATTATCTACATTGATATCAACTAACACAATTGCGTAATGACAATTTTGTAGATACGTACTCATAATAACTTTAAGGTTTTAACGAGCGTCATTCGCTCCAATCACCAATGCATGACCGCATGCAGCATTACCTGATTTAAATGACCTTGATTTTCCAAAATTCCCTTGACCTTGACTTCAGGTATAGCCATATGATCTTGATTACTTCTAACTTGTTTCGATGCTTTGTTCAACCTAGGATATCTTGATTATGATCTGAGCTTCCATTTCTCTGCCTATTTGGTAGATGGCAACACACCTTTCCTATCATCAATCTCTTTTGGTTTGCACACCATCAACTCTATATAGATTAATTTGTTATAGATCTTATTATTATCATCATCACTATTTTTGTTTATTTTCATTGTCACCACCACCATCTCCAGCAAATCATGATCATCATACTCCTGTTCAGACTCATTACTAGATTACCGATGATTCTTATATTAAGAGCTCCTCTCAGTATTCCCTCCACATCCATGATACACTGTTTACAACAATTTAAACTACTTGCATGACTTCTTATTACTCATCAAAGTAATATGATGAAACATCTAAACCACCCATGATTCAAATCTTAAGATCGGTCCAATTAATTAAGTAGTCCACGTGCGGGAGTCTCATCCTTCTATTGTCACTCTCTAAAAACTGAATAAGTCCTGAACAATCAGTACATTTTACCATCAAAGAAAGGAAAAATGAGCAATGTGGTATAGCGATTGGACTATAATCAGTGTTTTTGTGACTGGATCGGACCAACCGGTTCGAACGGGGATCAGTCCGGGTCGCTATGAATCAGTTTTGAATGGTCAAACCGGCCGATTCTTCCCGAACTGCTGGTTGGACCGGGAAACCGGACCGGTTCGGACCGGATTTTGTTTATTTTTTTGATTTTAATGGGTAAAAACATGGTGTTAAACCATAAATTAATGTGTTAGATATACAAATATAGTTAAAGTAGCCTAGCTCATCCTAACTGAGTTAAACCATATTTTCAAGTACAAAGTGCTCTCCATGATTGAAGATCAATGATATGGTCACTAACCAAAGCTTAATTAACCAAATTGTACAAGGAATCAATTTAGAAAGCATTGACTTGGGTAAGAAACAACTATATGAATCCAATTTAGTATAGTTGAAAATCCAAAAGAATAATCATCTGACTTAAGCATGTTGTATCCCTTATCTACTAGTATTGTGTTAGCCAACGTGTTCGTCTCCCGAGATTCAACCAAACAAGTTATAAATAAAGGCGCCTATAACAAATATGACACCGACAGATGCACGAAATAACGGTTGGCTTAACAACCTTAGTCTGTAGAACAATTCTTATAGTAGAACCTAACAATCTAGATAGAATATAAGCTAAATACATAACTAGGGGATGTGGTTACCTAAGTCTCTCTCAAGGTGCAAATATATGATACAATGTACATAATTTTCCCAAAATAGTATATCATAGTTAGTATGTAACTTACGCTGCCAACATAATTTGAAAACACAAATTGAACATTCACATGTATTTCAATGCACACATAGCCCTATTATGCGTACTACATATGGGTAATTAGGTTATAGTCTAGGTCAAGTGTTCCACCTAATTCTCTATAACCAATGGCTCTGATACCAATCTATCACACCCCCGCTTATAGCAGAAACACAAGAATGTAACGGACAGGACCGTCATAACATATTGTTAATTAATAGAGATGCATTAAATAGTGAAAGTCAACGTTTCATGACGTCACCCGACGCAAATGGAGACTTGTGTTGCTATTAGTCAATTCCATGACAAACATATTCATACAATCAAATGAAGTGTAAATCCCACAACTCGGGAGCAAGTATACAAATCATGATAAACAGAGATAATCCAACAAAAACATAATGTCATAAACACCAAGGCCAGGCTATAAATACAATTATAAGGACATCACTAAGGCAGTATCCCTAGCTGTAAGGCCCCGTTCCCGGGACCTTACAACTGGTCATTCATCGCACATAAAACATATATTTCATTAATTTGAATAAAACGTTGCAGCGAAAACATTAAAAACAACATTTTTATTAAAAATGATTTTGCAAAATAATACAACATTCGCTACACAATATCATTTGTTCGCATTACAATGCGAAAACATTAAAGAAAAGAATGCCATCCAAAAGAGCCAAGTAGCTGCCCCGTGCCATCCTCAGCAATGCTCACATGCTAACTAGAAAATGCATAAAAAGTTTGCATTACTGAGTAAGTTCTAATTTTATAAAAACATTGCATTACCTTCCATTCGTTAAAACATTTTCATTACTATCGCACATGATCACACATCGTACATACGTCAAGGCGATAGTTATTATCTTCATCATCGTTCATTTAGTACATTTCGCATGTAAGGCCACATTATCAGAAACCTCACCGTTGGTCAATCACAGCAATTAAAACATTAAACATTATAATTATACAAACTTAAGCAGTGGAAATAATTTATCAAAAACCATTCATTTCATTTAAAACACTATTGTTGAGCAATACATCATCGTTTAACTGATTACAAAAGAATTGTTTTACTACATTACAAAACAACAACAACATAAAATACGAATGGATGTCAGTCTTTCTCTGCTGAGTAGCTTCACCCTCGTGCCATCCTCAGCAATAATTACCTGCCAACTGAAAATGCATAAAAGTCAGCGTTGCTGAGTGAGTTCTAGTTTTAGAAGTAATAAAATAGTTTCTGTATGTTGTATATGAAAATACTCTTTCTGTGAAATACAACTCTTTACTTTGTATGCGAGCACGCATTAACTATATGAACAGATACTGTTCGTTCTCTTTACTGTATGCCTTGTATGTTCTGTACTCTTTTATCTTTATCTTTCACATTCTGTATGGACCAATGAGCAATACGCTAAACTGTATGCGCGGTGAAAACTGGTGATGGGCCATCTATATCCCTCAAGAGGGTTCTGTTTACTGTATACAAGGCCGACCCAAACACCTAGGGTACGCTACAGAGGTCTTACCAATCTCAATGACTGGCCCTGTGTGCATAATGGGGTAGCTAACCCGCAGCACAGTTGAGCTAACGACAACACGGTCATGTACCTCCTGTAAGTTTGCAAGACTTGCTAACATTTTATTAGTGTTCCTATTCTCTTCTTTATTGCTCTTTCTCTTTATTATTACAATATACTTTACGTTATGATAATAAACATACCACGTAAAGTCACACATTATAAGTAATAATAATACTAACAATAATAATAATAACGAACAATCATAAGACAATCATAATCATGCATGAAACCCATCATAATAAGCCCTAGTCAAACTTCGGTCAAAACCCTAAGAGCACAAACTCCCAAGAATTCTGTAATAAATTCTAAGTGTTGGGCGCTTAAACACTATTTGGGCGCATGAGCCCTGTTTGGGCGTTTTATTACTATGTAGGCGCATCAGTCAACACTTAACTGCTTTAACTCTTAGGTGCATGAACAATTCAGGCGCATGGACACTATTTGGCGTATGAACACTTAGGCGCATGGGTTATTCGGACGCATGGACACTTAGGCGCATGGGCCACTTGGGCGCATGGGCCTATACTTAGTCATCCGGCTAATATTTCTAGGAGCATAGACCACTGTTCAGGCGCATGGGCTATACTTAAACATTTCTAAGGCAATTTCAGGCATATGGGCTACTGTTCAGGCGCATGGGTTACACTTAAATTCTTCTAAGGCATTCCCAGGCGCATGAGCCTAATCTAGGCGCATGAACCTTCTATGTAACATGTTTCTAGGATGATTTCGAACTCATTCATCATACCTATTTGTTCTAAGCTTACCAGGGCTATTCTAAACATGAACAACCTATAAGCATTCAAGAATCATCATCCAAACATGCATAATACCTACGGGTATACATACATAACATGGTAAAATCAATTTAATACATTTTCAGCCCTAAAGAGAGTTTAAAACAAGTAGGAATCGGAGTCTAGAACTCACCTGGTGCAACTTGGGTGCTTCTTCCTTCAAACCCTTTTGCAACTCAGTTCAAACACCTAAAAACCCCACCAAACACACACACCCGAGTACATACATAAACACATAAGCACATAAACATATAATCGGGATAAAATTCATCATAAATACTTAAAAGTCACGAATTCTTACCTTTGATTCGTTCTTCTTTTTCAAACCGAGAGTATATGTTTATGCTCTTTCTCTCTAAATCCGATTTGCAAAAGGTTAAAAGTAGCATGGTGTGGGCGGCCATGTTGCTTTTGTACCAACTTTTGTGTACTTTTGTCCTTTTTTACATTTTTAACCCCTCAACTTGGCTTTATTGCTTTTCTTTCTTTTTATTCTTCATTCCTTGTCTTTGTTTTTAAAATAACCAGGTGTTACAAGTCCACTCCCCTTATATAGGTTTCGTCCCCGAAACCTGTTATTCCTCAAATAGGCGAGGGTAATGCTGCCTCATCTCCTCCTTAGTTTCCCATGTAGATTTGGATCCCTTCCTATGCTTCCACTGTACACACACAAGAGGAACCACTTTATTCCTCAGTCTCTTCTCTTTATGATCGATGATTGCCACTGGTTGCTCCACATAATTGAGCCTTTTGTCTACTTTGATATCCTCTAGTGGAACAATCATGTCTTCTTCAGCTAAACACTTTCTCAGATGAGATACATGGAATGTCAGGTGAATCCCACTTAACTCATCTGGTAACTCCAGCATATAGGCCACCTCTCCTACTCGAGCAATGATTCGGAAAGGGCCTATATATCTTGGGCTCAACTTGCCCCGCTTCCTGAATCGGATAATACCCTTCCAAGGTGAGACCTTCAACATAAACCGGTCACCCACCTAGAACTCGATCGGTCTGCATCGTTTATCGGCATATGACTTCTGCCTATCTTTAGCTTCCTTCATGAAGGCTTTAATCTTCTCAAGCTTCTTAGTGGTAGCCTCAATTACCTCGACGCTCCCCAATTCCTTTTGACCAATATCACCCCAACAAGCGGGTGTTCTGCATCTCCTACCGTATAGCATCTCATATGGTGGCATGCCAATGCTGGCATGATAGTGTTGTTTTATGAGAATTCAACTAACGGTAGGGGGTCATCCCAGCTTCCCCCAAAATCAATCACACATGCCGAAGCATGTCTTCCAATGTCTGCATGGTCCTTTCTGACTGACCATCAGTTTGGGGATGATAAGCCGTACTAATATGTAACCTCGTCCCCATGGCGTCGTGGAATTTCTTCCAAAATTTAGAGGTAAACCGGTGTCACGATCAGACACAATAGACACCGGCACACCGTGACGAGTTACAATTTCCTTGATGAATAGATCCGCCAACCTCTCAGATGAATATGTCTCGTGGATCGGTAGGAAGTGAGCACTTTTCGTCAGACGGTCGACAATCACCCATATGGCATTGTACCCTTTTAGAGTATGTGGCAACTTTGTTATGAAATCCATGGTGATGTGCTCCCACTTTCATTCCGGTATATCTAAAGTTTGGATCTTCCCATACAACTTCTGATGTTCGGCCTTCACCTGTAAGCAAGTAAGGCACTTACTCACATACTCTACCACATCACGCTTCATACCCGGTCACCAATAATCTTTCTTCATATCTTGATACATTTTTGTGGCACCAGGATGAATGGATTATCGAGTCTTGTGAGCTTCATCCATAATCCTCACACGTAGATCCCCGAAACGAGGAATCCACACCCGTCCAAATTGAGTTTTAACATTGAGTGTGTTTTCACCCAATTCCCCAACCAGACCTCTCATCCTTTCAGAGTTAAGATGATCTTCTTTTAGTGCTTCATCTTGAAACTCTTTGACTTGCTTCATTACATGAAAGGTCATGAACAGCAGATATGCTTTTACCCGAATTGGTTCGGGCCTCTCCTTTTGGCTAAGAGCTTCAGCCACCACGTTGGCTTTGCCCGGATGGTAATGGATCTCACAATCATAATCTTTTATGAGCTCCAACCATCTTCTCTGCCTTATGTTCAAATCTTTTTTCTCGAAGTAGTACTTCAAGCTCTTGTGGTTAGTGAAAATGGTGCATTTTGTCCCGTAGAGATAGTGCCTCCAAATCTTCAATGCAAAGACCACGGTTGCTAGCTCCAAGTCATGAGTGGGATAATTGACCTCATGAACTTTCAACTATCGGGATGCATAGGCTATAACCTTCCCTCTCTGCATTAGGAAGCATCTGAATAACCAACGAATCCTCGCTTCCTTCGGGTAATGACAAAACAGGAGCTTGAGTCAACATTGCATTTAACTCCTCGAAAGCCTGCTCTTGAGCTTGATCCCATATAAAATTTACATCCTTTCAGGTCAATTTGGTTAGTGGAGAAGCGATCTTGGAAAAGTCTTGAATGAACCTTCAACAATACCCCGCCAACCCCAAGAAACTACGAATCTCGGATGGCGTCGTTGGAGACTTCCATTGCATCACAGCCTCCACCTTAGCAGGGTCTACCATAATCCCCTCGGGGTTTACCACGTGACCTAAGAATTGAACTTTGTGCAACCAGAACGTGCAATTGGAGAATTTGGCATACAACTTCTCCCTTCTTAAGGTCTCCAACACCTCCCGGATGTGTCCAGCATGCTCTTCTTTGCTATTCGAGTAGATCAGGATATCATCAATGAACATAATCACTGATCAATCCAACATCGGCTGACACATTCTATTCATCAAGTCCATAAAAGAAGCTGGCACATTGGTCAGACCAAATGACATAACGAGGAATTCATAGTGACCGTAGCGCGTGCGGAAAGCTGTTTTAGGAATATCCTACTCCTTCACCTTCAGCTGATGGTAACCAGATCGAAGATCTATCCTTGAAAACCAACTGGCACCCTGAAGCTGATCAAACAAATCATCAATCCTTGGTAAGGGGTATCAGTTCTTCACTGTCAGCTTGTTCAGCTCACGGTAGTCGATGCACATCCTCATACTACCGTCTTTCTTCTTCACA
This sequence comes from Flaveria trinervia, assembly GCA_025506515.1. Classification (NCBI taxonomy): domain Eukaryota; kingdom Viridiplantae; phylum Streptophyta; class Magnoliopsida; order Asterales; family Asteraceae; genus Flaveria; species Flaveria trinervia. Next base: position 16,468,776 of record CM046446.1, read on the forward strand.
AACAGGACCGGAGCACCCCAGGAAGAGATACTCGGTCTAATGAACCCCTTATCGAGCAGCTCTTGCAACTGCTCCATTAGTTCTTTCATTTCTATCGGAGCTAACCGATACGGTGCTTTGGCAACGGGTTAAGCACCGGGTATCAAATCAATTTGGAACTCAATCTCACGATCTGGTGGCACGCCGAGGAAGTCTTCGGGGAATACATCTGGAAAGTCGCACACCATTGGTACCTCAGATAATTGCGGCACCGACGCATCCACATCCTTTACGTAGGCTAAGTAGGCACTACATCCACGTTACATGCACTTCCCCGCCACCGCCATCGAAATCATTTTCAGGATTGTAGTAACGCGATCTCCATAAATCATAACCAAACTCCCATCGGATGCAACTAATCGAATCATCTTCTTGCGACATACAATGTTTGCTTCATAGGTTGTTAACTAGTCCATCCCTAGTACTACATCAAATCCACCTAGGGGTATCACGTGTAACCTAGCAGCAAGCCTATGACCTTCTAGTTCTATGGAACAGTCCTTTATCACATCAGTAATTCTAGTGGACTTACCAATAGCAGTTTCTACGTCGAATGGTTCACTGACCTTTCTACTACTAACAGGCAACTTAGCACAGAAAGTAGGGGAATAAAACTCCTGCTAGCACCGGAATGAAACAATACAGGGGCATAATTTGGTTTACTAGAAACATACCTGACACAACATTGGGATCAGCTCTGGCTTCCTCCCGGGTCATAGTGTAAGCTCTAGCACTTGCCCTCTGTCCTCCTTCCTCCAGCTTCTTATTCCCCGCTCCCGAGCTCTCCGCCCTTGGCTTCTTACAGTCTCTAGTGATGTGGCCAGGCTTGCCACAACTGAAGCATACATTCATTCCCATCCTGCACTCACTAGTATGCTCCCTTCCACATTTGCCACACTTCTTCCATTCTGCACCAGATGTGACCACACGTCGGTCACCCACCTTCGCCACCTTATTGTTTGGTGCGGCTCCACCACGTCAAAACCGTTTCCCATTCCAGTTCCGGTCACCACCACCCTTCTTGTTCGCCTCAACCACCACCACCTCACGCTCATCATATAATCTACCAACCAAATCAACCGCCTACCTAAAAGTGCATACATACGGGTATAAACCCAACTTTTTTTAAAAGTTTATACATGCATTCCAAACCCAAAATCAGTTAAAACATGTAAAAGAGGGGTTCTAGAACTCACCTTTGCAGCTCTTTGGGTTAGACTTCTTCAAACCCATTTGCAATTGAGCTCAAACACCTAAAACCCACCAAAGACACACAACCGAACACACACAACATACATAAGCACCCAACGAGGATGAAACCAGTTAAAAACATGTTAAACACATGAATTCTTACCTTGAATTTGATCTTCTGCTCTTGTTCTTCTTCAAAATCCGAATTTTGCACTTTCTCCCTCTAAAACATCCGAATGTTGAGTGTGTGTGTAGGCTCAAGGGCGGCCATATTTTCTTTCTTTTTCTTCACTTTATTCTTCTTTCTTTGTCTTTTATAAATAACTGGGTGTTACACTAGCTATCCTTAATGGTTGTTACCTGAAAAGATATGCTCAAAAGGTCAACATATTATTGGTGAGTTCGCAGGTTTAAGTAGTAAACATAATTGACATTGTGTAATAGTTTTGTAGGACATAGTGTAAACAGTTATAAGCAAGCAATATACCATGTAAACATGAGTATCACAACTAAACCTACGACGTACACATAGATCTTGTTGGAACATATTCACCCTTGGGCCCGTTCCTAGCCACTGTTAGTCCCAACTAGTATACTAACAAACAAGGGTGGGGGTGTCAGCCCAATAGTATATCAATACCTATCTTTTGGTTTCACATCAGAATTAAATAGTTGTGAATAAAGAACCACACAGCAACTCATGCATGCGCTAGATATATACTTAAAAAGCAGTAAATGCAACAATCCTAAGAAAAAAGTAAGTTCATAGCATAAAAAGGGTGAGCATACTTTATAAGTCGTAAACATTGAATATTACCTTCAACCTCACAACCCAAATTGAGTAGTTTGTTGCTGTGAGCATAGGGCACTAGAAAGGAGTGGTGACATTGTCTCTTTTTGTGGTGACATGATTGTTTTTCTGTGGTGCGTTCGCCATTATCTTCTCTTTTCTTTGCTAATATTGAATGCCGAAACTTGAGATCTGAATCCAGGCCTTCGGATCTTGATTTCAATTCTCAGCCTTTGTGTGAGTTTTTTACCTCGAATCAAGGCAGTGGTATTGTTTTCTTCACTGATGCTCTGATACGAAATGTAAATTGGATACCAAGAATCAAATACGATTTCAAGATCAAGAACAAAGAAAAATGAAGATGTGTATTTCTCAAATTGAATTAGGTCTAATACAAATATATTAAAACCCCTTTTTATACTACACAAGTAACAACCTTGGTGATAGAAAGTCAAATAACATAAACTAGCTTAACTAATCTACAACAACTCCAAACAATGCAGAAACCTTGGGCCTGGAACACTCTTAGTTAACATATCGACAACATTGTTTTTATGTGTTTGTGAACTCCACCTGCATTTCTTTAGGATTCAACACACCTCTATCCAATGTAGCTTCACATTTATATGCTTAGACCTTGCATGAAACACTTGATGTTTTGAAAACAGTATGGCTCTAGAATTATCACAATGAAGAACAATAATATCAAGCTTTACACCCCTCTCACTACAAATCCTTTAACCAAATAGAATTTTTAAATACTTCAGTACAAGTTATGAATTCAGTCCTAGTGGTTAACAAGACCATAACATGTTGTAAAGTAGCCTTCTTACTCAATAATTCCACCAAGCACCTTAAAAACATAACTAGTAATGGACCTCATTTTTTCTAGTCCTTAGCAAAGTTTGAATCAACAAAACCTTTCACCATTAGGTCTTGTTCATAGTACTGACCAAGCACAAGACCCATATTTCTAGTTCTATAACATAAGTTCGTTTCACCCCTTCCTAGTGTTGCTTCCCTAGATTACCTAGGTATCAACTAACCACACTTACAACAAATCTAATGTTAGGCCTTGTACAAACCATTAAGTGCATAAGACTTTCAATATTATTTGAATATGTTATAACTTTCATACCATTCCTCACCTCATCTATCTTAATGGAATCCAAACTAGAGAGTTTAAAATACATAGCTAACGATGAGATTACTCTCTTACAGTTATTTACGAAGTAGTTGCAAGCACCCTCTTCAAATAAGATTCTTGAGAAAAATTATCAAATAAAAACTCTTGTCTCTCTAAATTTCCTTGTGAAGAATTCTCTTATCCTCTCTAAATCCCTTCATTTCAAATTCTAACTTGAGTAACCCTTTAGTTACCTCAATTTCACTTCTATTTTTCAATGCAATCAATATGTCATCTACATACAACAATAAAAATATACAAATCATTATTATTAAACACCTTATAATACACACATCTATCATATTCACTTATGTTGAATCCACAAGATATAATGCATCCATCAAACATGTATTATCACCATGGGGACTATTTACGACCATAAAGTGATATTTGTAGTAGACACACTTCATCTTCTTGTCCTATCATTTCAAACCCTGGTTTCTATATCATATATATTATCTTCTCAAGATCCTTATTTAGAAAAGGTAGTATTAACATCTAAATTTTCATGTTTGACCAAAGATAAAATCATCCTTGTAAGGTATTTTTGTCTACATGAAAGAAAACTTCACTATAATCAATCCCTACTCTTTGAGTAGAACCCTTTACCAACAATCTAGCCTTAAACCATGGACTCTTTTATGACATACCTTCTTTTGTTTGAAAATCCATTTTTAGTTAACCTACTTCAGATCTTTAGGTCTATTAATTAGTACCCATGCCTTATTACTATCCATAGATCTCACTTCATCCTCCATAGCAAACTTCCACTTTTCACTATTAGAAAAAAATACAACCTCATGATATGAGAGCTCTGTAGTTGACCAGATTAACCTTTTTGTTCTCCTGACTCATTAGGAGACAATAACACATTAACCTGAACTCTTTGACTTTCAATAAACTTAATGTCACTATGTTGATACATATGTCCCTAGTTTATGTGCATAATGTAAAAGTCTGTCATGGCTTATGTATGTGTAATGAAATGATGTAATGATATATGAATTGTGCTTTGGTGTTAATGTATCTTTAATTCATATATATGAACTTATTATATAGGTTTGAAGTTGTTGTATGATTATTCATGCTAATGGACCATACTTATAATCCAATCGCATGAAGACATCAAGCTAATGAACCAGTCACACGACTGAACCAGGAGACTGGATCAGTCGTACGATTGAAACATGAGAATGACTCAGTCGCACGACTGAACGTATGAATCAGTCGCATGGGTCAGTTGCACAAGTGAACCATGCTAATGGTTAAGTCGCACGAATGAAGATTGCAAACCTATAAATACCACATAATTCGTGGATAAACGAGACTTTTGACACTTATATCGTATACCCTCGTAACCTAGCCTTCTAGAGCATCCAGAATGCATATTCCAACTTCATAGTTCACATCTGATCGTTTTCTACTCAATCTTACCATTTCTTTAATCGTTAGATCGATCAGGTTTGTGTTCTCAATGATTGGATCACCAATCAAATAGGAATCAACACTATTTGATTTGGTTTCACGCATAATCAGTTAGTACTCCGTATGAACACGATCCCTAACAAGTGGTATCAGAGCTTTGGCTCTTGATTTTGAGTTTGATGCGATTAGTTTTGATGTTAAACTCATGTTTTTCATTCAAAAAGTCATCTTTCTTGAGCAAAATGGTGTTTTCGATGTTTCTAGGTCTAAAAGTTCAAGTTTTTCATCATACGGAAGATTAGGGTTTCGTAGAAAAATCGTGTTTTGTGTCAAAGTTTCAAAATTCGAAAATTTTCAAACATAGCAACCTTCAGTCGCACGAATAGCTCATTCGTACGATTGAATCATCTGCATTTTTTCATTCGTACGACTAAATCATCCGCATTTGTTCAATCGTACGATTAAGTCATCCGCATTGGTCATCCACATTGTTCATTCGCGTGACTGAGTCATCCGCATTGGTCATCTGCATATGTCCAATCGCACGATTGACTCATCCGTATTTGTCCAATCGCATGATTGACTCATCCGCATTTGTCCAATCGCACGATTGACTCATCCGCATTTGTCCATCCACATTTTGTTAGATTCTATATGCCCAAGATACATAGAACATTTTGTTAGTATGTCATGATCCAAGTCGGGTTATACCCAATAACATGCTTTGCAATCACCGACAATTATTCAATTGATGATATGATCATGCAATTAAATAATAACACCAAATTTAGAAAATGGGTTTTCTAAATAAGTTGCATATGAGATTGAACAATTTATATGGATATTTTGTTTATAGATATTGTTTGTAATGTTATTTAAGTTATTTAAATAACATCAAATAATTAGTGAGTGTGTATGTGTTATTCTAATAAAAGGTTTATTGAATGAACAACTTTTAAAAAAAATGAATGACTTGTTAATGTGTTAATATTTCATTTAACTTTTGGGGGGAAATCAAATAAACCCAATGAGGTTTCGGCCGCCCATTATGGATGGCCTCCTCTTGGTTTTGTTGATATCCTTGAAAACATACACACATTAGATCAACATTCACTCCATCTCATTTTCTCTCTCACACATGCAATAGAACAACACAAGAAAGGGTTTTCTTGTTTTTGTTGAAGAGAACTCGGCTAAAAGGTTTTTCCAGAAGAGTTCCCTTCGTTTTGGTGTTCAATCCTAGCATCTAAGGTGTTTTGTGATAGTGCTTGGGGTATACTAGCTTGAGGGATCCTTCCTTGGAGCCTTGGCCGAAGCTTTAGCATCTAATCTCTCTACCTTGGTCGACATTTCAGCTGGAGAAAGGTAGTTAATCACAGCTTCATGTAGCTGTGATTTTATGTACACTTACATTATGTTCATAGCTTGTTTATTCACATAAAAGATCCCTTTTGTTCTTGGGTTTGTTCACACTTTAAAACATCAAATAGAACATGTTTTCCAGCTTACAAACAATGTAATAATGTTAAACTTCCGTTGCGTTTTACAAAGTTTAAGTGGTTAAACTATGTCTTGTGTTCTAACAAACCCCTACACATTTGTCCATCCGTATTTGTCCATTCACACGAGTGAACCAGTCTTGTTCTAAAGTTCAAAGTTTATAGAAATGGAAGATCAATTTGCTGCCTTTACTGCAGGAAGGGACTCTCGCATCCAGAACCTTCTGCTTCTGGAAAATGAAATTGGGAATCATAATAAACCACCGAAGCTTATAACATTAGATGATTATCCATAATGGTAACAGAGGTTCGAGATCTATCTAAATGGAGTTGATCCCAATCTTTGGGCATCCATTGAGATAGGTTACACTATGCCAGTCGGTGCTCATGGAGTTAAGCTGACTCTAGGAGGAATGAATGACGTCCAGAAGGTTAAGTACAATACAGAAAAGAAAGTGTATGCCCTGTTGACTCAGTCGATACCGAAGGACATCTTTCATCAGTTCTTTGAGAATAAGCAGGCAAAAAAGTTATGGGAAGCATTAGAGAAAAGATATGATGGGAATGCAACGTTAAAGGCTATGAAGGCAAAGGCTCTCAAGAAGGAGTTTGATAACTTCTCTTCGATAGGGAAGAAGAGCTTGGATGACGTTATTGATAGGTTCTGCCATCTAATGAGTGAGCTGCACACTCATGGTGTAACAACATCGATGGAAGATCAAGTGTCAAGTTTTGCAGATGGTTTGCCGGATAAATGGGATTTGTTTGTGTTTAATCTGAGACAGAATGATATTCTTGCTAAGTTGGATATAAATGATTTCATAATGAAGTTAAGAGAGGAAGAACTGAGAATGAAGTATAGGTCATAGAAAGGATCCTACGATCAGAATCCTTCACTTTACAACTCATTTCCCACTCCAACCAGTTCAGGAGCTCCAATGCAAACTGCTTTCGTGTCCAATTCCGTAGCACCTACCCAAACCAGTGCTTCAGGACCAGAAACGTCAGGAACCCAATATACAGTTCCTGAAGCCAACACTACGAAGTTGAAGACTAAGAATCTCAGTAATGTCACTATGGAGGTTGCCAAGGAGCACATGGATCTTCTTATAGCTGTTGTTCAATCATATGACAGTCTAGTTGCTGGGAAGATCGGGAATTATCATCTTGCAGATGAAGAGTACGAGCAGGTTGACGAGAACGAGCTGGAGAGGATGGATATCATGTGGGCTCTTGCAAGTGCAGTTAGATGAGCAAAAAACTTCGTTAAGAAGACTGGGCATCTTGTAGCCACAAAGGACACAACATTTCGCTTTGACAAAACCAAATTCACTTGCTTTAATTATGGTGAAAAGGGGCATTTTAAATGTGAATGTGTAAAGCCTAAGAAAACAAGAAATGGAAATCCATTTTCTACCTTCAACCGTCAAGACAAACCCATGAGTGGAGCTACCTCTTCAAGCAAAGAGACAAAGGCCTTGACTGCTTAAGGTGATGAAGGGCAAGACTGGACCTTCCGCTTTGTGTCTCTGGGTGAATCAAACATTGCCTGTTTTGAGGGACTGGATGATGGTTCTACAAGTGAAGGTGAAATCACAGTTGAGCAAGTAATTTCGGATACTAAAGAAGCTATGAACGTGGTAAATCACTTGGTTGAGGAAGAGCTGAGAGCAACAAGTTCAGAATCTCCAACAATTGAAAAGTCTACCTCTACATTGATAGCTGATTCAACCAATTCCTCATAGGTAAGTACTAAAGACCAACTGTTTGAAAAACATGCGTGTGCTAAATGTGACAAATTTAGGGAAAGCATAGATCTAAAAGTTTCTAGGTTATTAGACCACAATGATAACTTAGTAAATGATTTACAATTATGCACTGAAGCTAATCGTATTTTAAAACAAAATGAGTGTAGTTACAAAGAAAAAAATAGAACTTTTGGGTAAACAACTAAGGGAAACCGAGGTTGTTGCTTTCAATTAAGAAAATGATATAAAGATCTATTTAAATTCTTTGGAAGAAACAAAGAAAGAAAAAGCAGTTTTAGAAGTCGAAGTTAATTCTTTAAAACAAAAACTACATAGTTGGATTAGTTCTTCTCACATAGTTCAACACTTAGTGAAAGAACAAAATAATGGGGAAGGGTTGGGTTACAAAGTAGTTCCACCACCACATGAGACCTATTTTAAATACAAAATGTAGACCTGTAAATAACAACCTAGTAAAGGATCATGTGGTGTCGACTCCTTTGGTTAGTGATCCTGATTCCATGGGTAAACCGGTGAACTCTATCACTAAACAGAAGGAGTCTACTGTGGAATCAAAATTAAAGATTCCTATTGTTAGTTTGGATGATAAATTTGAAAAGTTAATGTAAGGTCAGGTTCACACATGTCTTCTTCTGAACCCAAGATGACTAAACCAGTTAACCAAACTCGTGTTACACATCAAAATCCAAATAAACTAAAGGTTAAAGATGTTAAAAATGTTCAAACAATAAACTTTGTTAAAGAAGCAGAAACATCTAAACGAGAAGTGACTAAAAGCAACCAGACTCGTGTCGCACCTGTATCCCACTGAACCCCACATAAACAGTTTCCTCAACATGTAGAAGGGAGATCATGCTACAGTTGTGGAAAGAGAGGACATATTTCTTCTAGTTGTCCTTATTATTAGAATCCCAGATAAAAATTGAACTTAATGATACAAAAAAAAGTTATTCTAAAAGGAGTTCTATACTCCTCCTAAGAGAACTAATGAACCTAAAGTTCAAACTATAAGCCAGTCGTCTGTTTATCACAAACAGGCCTTACACAAAACTGCTTATGGAAAGAAAAGTCAAATAAGTCTGATAATGAGAACAATAAGAAGAATGATATGCCCTCATCCTCAAGTGGACAGTGGGTTGAGTTTATGATATGTGATTCCTCTGGGTCACCTAAGTCGGTTAAGGCTTGGGTCCCAAACCTAAAATGATAATTTCCTTTGAATGTGTAGGGTTTCCATTACAATGCTATCATCAATACCTGGATTGTTGATAGTGGGGCGTCAAGGCACATGACGGGGAACTTGTCTCTCCTTTTCAATGTCAAACAAATTAAAGGAGGACATGTATTATTTGCTGGGAATAAAGGAGGTATATCACTACTCAGGGTGAAGTGGGAAACCAGAAAGTCAAGTTTGATAAGGTCAACTACGTTCAACAACTACAAAACAACTTGCTTTCAGTCTCCCAGATCTGTGGCAAAGGCTTCAAAGTTGTGTTTGACAACAAGAAGTGCTACGTGCTGAAAAAGGATTACGTTATCTCGGAGGACAAAGTCTTAATGTCAACTTGAAGATATAACGATTTATATGTCTTGGATCTATCAAAGGCCTCCACAACTGATCATAAAGTTCAATGCTTTTTGTCAAAGGCAACAGAGAGGGACTCAATCTCCTGGCATAGGAGAATGGGACATATTAATCTGAGGAAGATGAATCACTTGATACAGAATGATTTAGTGAATGGGGTAAATGTCAAGAACTTCCAACTTCCGGATTTTTGCGTGGCATGTAAGAAAGGCAACAGACCAAAAAGTGTGACAAGGTAAAGAAAGTTAATTCCATTGACCTGCCTCTCGAGCTTCTAGACATAGATCTGTTTGGTCCTGTTAGCCCTAAAAGTTTTTCTGGTGATTTGTACTGCTATGTAATAGTAGATGATTACTCAAGATTCTCTTGGGTGATGTTTCTGAAAGCCAAATCAGAAACTTTTGAATCATTCAAACATCTGGTAACTACATTGGAATCACTCTACAAGCTGAAAGTTAGACAGATTCGATCAGATAACGACACAGAGTTCAAGAACTAGAGGATGGAGGCATTTTGTAAAGAAAAGGGGATTGTACATCAATTTACATCTGCTACACCCCACAGATGAATGGAGTTGCTGAACGAAAGAATCAAAGCTTGATAGAGACAGCAAGAACGATGCTAGCTAACTCAGAACTGCTTATCCAATTTTGAAATGAGGCAGTGGCCAATGCATGTTAGACCCTCAATGGTAAAACATGTTATGAGCTGCTCCAGCAATGTAAACCTAACCTGGCGTATCTCGAACCATTTGGGGCACCATGTACGCTGCTGAAGAAAACTTAGTCTGGGAAGTTTAGTGAGAAGGCTGAAGAAGGGATATTTTTTGGATACAATATACCGGACAAGAGAGTTGATATTTTTTGATGTGTAGACATACACCACCCCCTGCTAGAAAGGGACCTTCATTCTTTTTCGACTATGATGGATTCTTTAAGTCCTTCAACATACCTCCCTCCCTTCCCGATGATGAGTTAACGACCTGAATGATGTACGATGTCCTAGACACACACCACTAGACTCGACAACATCAACTCCACAAGGTGAATCTTCTAATTCTTTAGGGGGAGCACTTGATGTAAGTGATTCCTCCACTAATGATGAAGAAGTGGAGACTGAACAGGTGGACCAGGGGGAATAGGTTTCGACTACTAAAAGTACACAAGCATCAGATGTCGATGCCTATGACACTTCTAAACCTCATACTCTAACCGCTACAGATACTAAACCTGGAATTCAAAATCTGGATCAGGAACTAGTTGTTCCTACCACTCCCGGATCTCGAATAAATATTTATCATCCGCTAGATAATGTCAAAGGGGATGTACTATCGGGAGTACAGATACAAAATCAACTATACTCAGCTGATTATGCCTCAATCATGGAAAAAGGCTATCTTCGTGATGGTGCTTATTGATTTTTTGTGTCTCAATTTGAGCCAAAATATGTAAGTGAAGCCTTAAACAACAAGGCATGGGTTAGTTCCATGCAAGAAGAACTCCTACAGTTCAAAAAGCTAGGAGTATGGACACTGGTGGACATACCAAAAGGTGCTAAGGTGATAGGCACTAAATGGGTATTGAAGTGCAAGAAAGATGACCAAGGGGTCATAATCAGAAACAAGGCTCGACTTGTGGTACAAGGTTTTAGACAAGTTGAAGGCATAGACTACAATGAGGTGTTTGCACCTGTGGCTAGAATGGAAGCAATCCGTATCTTCCTAGCCTATGCATCTTACATCAAGATTAAAGTTTATCAACTAAATGTAAAAACTGCATTCCTTCATGGTGAAATCCATGAGACAGTCTACGTCAGTCAACCCAAAGGATTTGAGGATCCTTATCATCAGGACAGAGTTTACAAACTGGACAAGGCTCTCTACGGGCTCCATCAAGCCCTAGAGCCTGGTATGAGAAAATCTCAACTCATCTTATGAAACATGGTTTTCGCAGAGGAGTGATTGATTGTACATTATTCATAAAAAAAGATGATGATTTACTGCTGGTACAGATATATGTAGACGACATAATCTTCGGTTCCAAGAATGAAGAATTATGTAAAGAATTTGAATCTGTAATGAAAGCAGAGTTCGAGATGAGTGCAATGGGGGAGATGAAGTTCTTCCTAGGATTACAGGTGGATCAGAAACCAAAAGGAATCTTCTAGCATCAGACTAAATATGTAGGGGACATCCTTAGTCGGTTTGACATAGAGAATGCTTCAGCTGCTGGAACTCCACTTGCCACGAACCATGATATGGTACCCGGTGAAAATGGTGATCTTGTTGATGCTACAATGTATAGAGGAATGATCGGATCCCTTATGTATCTCACAGTGTCTCATCCTGATATCTGTATTCCATGTGTCTTTGTTCTAGATATCAGGCAAAACCAAAAGTAAATCATCTCGTTGGTGTGAAATGGATTTTTCGTTATCTGAAAGGTACTCCAACACTCGGTTGTGGTATCCTCATGACAATGATTTTGAGCTTACAACGTATAGTGACTCGGACTATGGTGGTTGCAAGATGAACTACAAGTCAACATTTGCAGGATGTTAGTTTTTTGGTAGACGGTTAGTCACCAGGCAGTGTAAGAAGCAGACATTAGTTGCCCTATCAATTTGTGAAGCTGAATACGTTGTTGTTGCAAGTTGCTATTTGCAAATCATTTGGATTCAACAGTAAATGCGCGAATACGGTTTATAATTCTCTAACACTCCTATTTTTGTTGATAACTCTGCTGCTATTGCTATCACCAAATATCCAGTCCAACATCCTAAAACTAAATACATCACTATTAAATATCGCTTTATACGTGACTGTTTTGAAAAGAAATTAATCGATGTGGTTAAAATTAATATGGATTTTCAATGCGCCGACCTCTACACAAAAGCATTTGATAAACCGAGGTTTTTATATCTTTTAGAGGTTAATGGCGTGAAAAAGAAAAGTGAAGTGATTCCAGAAGACGAAAGTTCGTAGTCCGACATGTTTTCTTTTATTTTCTTTCATTTTATTTTATTTTCCTGTCTATTAAAATCCAAAAACACAAAAATATTTTCGGTTTTAGAATTTTAGGGGGAGAATAGGTTAGTTTAGTATTAAATTAGTTGCATTATTTAATTAAAAAATGAGGGAGGAAGGCAGCCTAGCTAATAGAAATGAGATCAAATCTGTGATTCTGATTCAACGCTTATGGAAAATGATAGTACACAGGAAATAAATTGTTTGGGACTTCAAAAGAATTTAAATGATTAAGATGCAAAATTCAAAGTATACGTCTGAGAAGTCTAAGAAAAATAAAAGGAAAAATGATAGTAAAACTAGTATGCTACTGAGGTAACATAGAGAAAGTAGACCTAGAGGTTGCTAGACCATTATATGATATGTCGGTAGATTCAACATAATAGATGAGGAGACCTCATTGGTGATTTAAATTCAAACTAAGTTGTTCAACTTGCTGTGGGTTCTCATCTTATCCCTGGTTACAAAATCAATGCAATTCAAATAAGGGGTGATGAGCATATAAACGCTACAAATGTGTGCAGATGACCACAAATATGAGCAAAGCTGTTAGATCAAGAAGAAGGCTGGTGCAACCAAAACCGAATCACTTAGATAATTTTGGTGCTACATGCAAAGGCTTCTGAAGCTTAGCATGGAACTTTTAAAGGTTGTAGAATTCTTCCAAAGATAAAGTGAAAGATCAGCTTCCGAAGACAGAACTCTACTTCCGAAGTCAAGAGCATGTTTCCGAAGGTTAAGTCTTAGAAGATCAATCAGAAGACTACTTCCAAAGTATGAAGAAAAGAAGAAGTTCCCAAGCCTTAGAAGAAGTAGCCTCTTCCGAAGTATAAGTGGCTTCGGAAGTACTTGTTCTTCCGAAGCCATTTAACCTTTGGAAGACATTGCTATGAACCAGTGGACATAAGTATGGTCTTTGACACTCCACTACAGACCTCTGATACTGCATGGCATTTTCTCAAAAAGCCATGCAGTTGACCATACTTTATTCCACTGTTTACCTTTTTATGATAGTACATGTTACCAACTTTAGTTGGTGACAAAAGGTAAGTCAGGGACATGTCCTAACTACGAAATCTCAGATAAGACTTTATCCGAGATACCTTAAACTATAGTCTTGTAGTATAGGCTTTAGTTATAGGATCCCAGCTGGTATCAAAGTATATCCGGCTGTAGGTAGTATTATATATAGTTTCTCATTGTAACTCGAAAAGATAAGCTTGTAAGAGTCTTGTAATATTTGAGTTGAGAAGCAATATATGCAAGTACCTTGAAAAAATTATTTTCTGTGTTCTGTATTACTTATTATATTGTGATCAACTCTTATTGACTCTATCTTCATCCGAGTGTTGTTCAAGTGAGTTTAAGAGAAAAACTAAATGTTAAGTGACCTTTAACCGATCCTGCAATTGGTATCAGAGCTTTCTAGGCTCTTGATTGCGTGATCTAACCATCCAAATCAACCTGTTTTTCACTCCTCCCTACAACTCACTCACTCAAAATGGCCCTTAACAAGTCAAAAGTAGAGATGGGAACCATGACAAAGGCTCTTATCATTACTCCTGAAAATTTTTGATCTTGGAGCAGAAGAATGGAAGGCTTCATCAGATACCAAGACAGCAAGATGTAGAAATCCATTGTCAACGGACCGTATAAGCCAAAGGTGGCATCACCTGGTGGAAACGGTGCCATGATTGAAAAAGCTGTTGAAGACTATTCTGACAAAGACCGAAAGAAGATAGACATCGACAGCAATGCTATGACAATTCTTATGACTGCAATACTGAACTCCATCATGGTGGGGTTTGAGCATGTAAGTCTGCAAAGGAATTGTTTGATGCTCCTGCTCAGATGTACTCAAGCTCCAACGACTCGAAGAAGAACTCACTGAAGCAGCAGTTTGAGAACTTCACTTATATTGCTGGAGAGACCCTCAGCCAGTAGTATTTCAGGTATATGGATCTTATCTCCTCTCTTCAGTCTGTGAAGATCACTCCTGAACTCAGAGATCTCAGGAGAAAGTTCATGAGTGCTCTTCCAAACAAGTGAACATTTTACCGTGTCTCTATCAAGAGGACAGAGAACTTGAACACTCTCACTATGATTGAACTTTATGGCATCCTTGATGGATATCGTTTAGAGATGGAAAGTAAGAAGGGCCACCAAGCAAGCCGTCCTCTGAGTCTTCATGCTAGCAACACTTTAATGGTTACAGAACGCTCAGCACCCCCACAACCTCAGCACTACCTGACTTACCAGCATCCATCCAGCTCTTCTGGACCCTACATCACTTTTCCTAAGACTCCAAGGTCTCAACAGGCTCAACACAATTCCTTCCAGGAAAGTTGTGCCTTTGTCTTAGGAAGTGGACACTCCGGTGATTTTCAATACTACTTTGATGATCTCGAGTATTTCAATCCAGATTATGTAGAGTATGTGGACATTGTCCAACAGATGGCTCTTTTAACTTATAGAGCGAAGAAGTTCTTTAAAAGAACTAGAAGGCAAATCCCTCAAAACCCAACTACCAGCAAGTTTGGGTTTGACAAGACCAAAGCAAAGTGTTACAACTATAACTAACTTGGTGACTTTGCAAGGGAATGCCAGGCTCCCACGACCAATTCGGGAACCCCACAGGCCTCCACACATCCCTCAACCTTAAAGCCCACTAGAAAGTCAACTGAAACAGCTGCAATGGCTCAAGAAGTTGACTAGAGCTTCATGGTACAGATGTGACTCCTGCTTAAGCTCTCATGGCAGGAACAGATGATACCCAGGTATATGAACACCTCTGTACTCCCAGCCTGTATAGCTAAAGTTAAACTTTATCAGGATTACATTATGGAAATCAGATCTGATATTAAGTTTTTAAATATATTAAAATCTGATTTTAAGAGAGCTGAATCTAACTATCAAAAGAAAATTGAGGAGTTAGAGAAAACTGTGTCTCTTTTAAAACATGAACACACCAACTACAAGACACAAATAAGGATCTGATATCCAAATTGTCTGACGCTCAAGCCCAGTTTGTCACTACTGAGGCTCAGGCCAGGAAGCATGTTATTTCTAAGTAGAACTTCCAAGCTATTCTTGCATCATCCTCCTATTCCAAACATTGTTATCAGAACAAAGGAGAGTTGGGAACCAATAAAATTGCTTCACTACACTCTTATAAGTCTATTAGACAACCTAGATGTGGTACTGAGGAGCAAGAGGTTCCAACTGCTGACCCTTCTGTAGGATTCTATATGCCCAAGACACGTAGAATATTGATGCGGTTAGTACGTTATGATCCAAGTCGGGTTATACCCAATAACAAGCTTGGAAAACACAAATTAATAATTAATTAATGATATGATCATGCAATTAAATATTTACACCGATTTAGAAAATGGGTTTTCTAAATAAGTTGCATATGAGATGGAACAACTTATTTGGATATTTTGTTCAATAATATTATTTGGAATGTTATTTAAATTAGTTAGATAACATCAATAATAAAAACGAGTGTATAAGTCACACAATTAAAAGGTTAATTGAACCACAAATTGAAAGACTAGTTTATCTAATATGTGTGTTAAAGTTTAAAGGGGGAAACCCTTTAAATTTAAAAAGACTCGGCCGCCCCCCCTTGGATACCATTGGTTCTTTTGTTTATTGAACACCACATTACATAACTAGTCTTACACTCAAAAGTTTTATAATCTCAATACATGCAAAAGACTCAAAAACAAGAAAAACTCCTCTCTCTCTCATTTGCTCTCCAAAACTCACGGCCAGCAGCAGCATTAGGAGTTTTCTTGGAGTGCTTTGGTGTAGTTTTCTTCCTAACAAGAACGTGTTTTGCAAAGGGCTTGGGGTATACAAGCTTGAGGACTTCTACCCTTGAAGTCTTGGCCGATTTTGAGCATCAAACATCCACCTTTCTGTCGGTTTTAAGCTGCTGGGAAGGTAGTTCTTCACAGCTCATTATAGCTGTGATTTTATGTAGTTTTTTACTTATGTTCATAGCTTGCTCATTCATATATTATGATCTTTTGTTTTGGGTTTGTTTTTACATTTATATGGTCACCTAAAGAACACGTTTTTCAGCTTATAAGTAAGTGTATAAAGTTGTTATTCCGCTGCGTTTTCAGAAAGTTTAATGGGTTAAACTAAGTTTTATGTTCTTGCAAACCCAACAATGCCATCAAGAGCCGGTTATGTGGATAGTTTGCTTGTTCTTGTCCTTTAAAATCGGGTTTTAAGGATGATTATCAACTCATAATAGGCTGATTTTGGTTGATTCAATAAACCCCATGTCTTTCAAAGTTATATCTTCATGCTTATGATTAAACTTTGAAAGATAGAAATGTCAATTGGTTGATATGTTTGGTTGTTGTTTGTTTGGACAAACAAACCTAATTTTTCAGTTTATGTTGGCTGAAAATTGGGGTTTGATGGGGTTTATTTTGTTTGTTGAATGATGTTTATGGTTGTTCATATGATTGTGCATAACCTAGCTTGACCTTGTGTTGTTTGGTTTGGATTGAATGTATTTATTGATGATATTCTTTCAATGGGGTTGTATATTAATTTGTGCTTTGTTTAAAAATGTATTTTGTCTATTTATTCATTAGGATGTAATAATAGATTAGGAGTAATTTTCTTTTACTAGAAAATATGTATTAGGATATATATTTTGTAAAAGAAGATGCTCGGGAGGAAGCACAAGAGGAAGATACAAAGAAAAGGACTTGAAGCATATGGATGCAAGTTCTAGTGGGAGTCTATGTTGATCTTTTTTTGTGTTGTATTCAACCCTTAGGAAAGACTAAATGACCACACTTGTGATGGCAAACAAGTGTGGTCACAATAGTAGCTATGGTTATGCACATTGTGGTTGTTAATATTATGCTTGTTTAATTGTGATTTTATGAATGATTGTATGATATTTGGATATGGTGGACAATCTTAATATAAATGATCTTAACAAGCTAATATAAAAATGGTTCTTAATCATTAAGTGTTAATGAATGGTTATTAAAAGGATTAATAATTCGTAATAAAATGGGTTTTATTAAAAGGACCATAGGGTATCTTGTATTTGAAAGCATGCAAATACAAGTACATAGAGTTTTCTAAACTAGAATTATGAAATCTCTAAACTTTTGACAAACAAGTTTAACACCGTCCTTTTGCACAACACTTGAGTCATTTGGAAACTCTTAATAGGATAAAGGTCACCTAACCATTTAGAGGGAACTTGTGATTTAAGGTGAGGATACCACATTGGTGGGATAAAGGTCACCTAACCACTTATGTGGGTAAACTCACACGTGTGTGCAAGTAGGGTAACTTGATTTGCAAACCATGTTAAATGGATCACCTAAATATGGTTTCCAAATGGTGTTGATGGGATTAACATGCCGACTTTACATATGATGTTTAAAGTCGATCCCATACCTCTAGAAGTTGCAAATGGTTGCAATCGTCAATCGTTGACCACCTTATTAATTTAAATCGTGGGATAAAGGTCACCTAACCACAATTTAAATGTAATGTTGGGTTCTAAATTTTAATATTTAAAAAAAATGACCTTAAAAGGCATTAATTATTAAAAATAGCAATATCAAAAATACTAAATAGATCTTTGTTAAATTTTGTAGATGGCCACCAATAATGACAATCATGATAACTCATCCGCATCCACCCAATCATTACGAGTGATCCTCCAAAAGGAACGTCTAAATCATAATAATTCATTGATTGGTATCGAAACTTGAGAATTGTTCTCAAGCAAGAGAGAAGATCATATGTTTTAGACGATCCTGTCCCCGATCAGCCTTCTGAGGATGATAAAGAGGCCTACAACGATTGGCTGAAGTACACTGAGGACTCCGTCCAAGTGTCTTGTCTCATGCTAGCGAGCATGACTCCGGATCTCCAAAAGGAGTATGAACATCACAGAGCTTATGACATGATAACCCACTGAAGGAAACGTTCCAACAGCAAGCAAGGGTTGAGCGCTTCAAAACGGTTCAAGCACTCCATGCATGTCGTATGGACAACAGCCAATCAGTTTCATCTTATGTACTTAAGATGAAAAGTCATATTGACCGCCTCGAGAGGCTTAATTGTCCCGTCTCGAAGGAATTGGCCACGGATTTGATCCTTAATGGCCTTACCAAGAAGTTCGAGACATTTGTGTTGAACTACAACATGAATGCATGGGACAAGAGCATTGGTGAGCTTCACTCAATGCTTAAAACGGCCGAGGCGGCCATGGGTAAAAGGGTTTTACCCGTTCTCACCATCCATGAAGGTGGGAACAAGAAAAGGCCTCATCCCGCACCCAAGACAAAGGTTGCCAAGGGTAAGGGACCAACAGGGGAAAAGGGAAAGGGGTGGCAAGGGTGCCACCCAAATCACAAGAGAAAAAGCAAAAGGTTGCTACTAATGACCCATGCTTCAAGTGTGGGGAGATTGCACATTGGGCAAGGAATTGTCCTGTCCATCTCCAAGAGTTGAAAGCAAGGAGGGATGTCGGGCAGACCTCAGGTACAATATACATGATTCATATTGATCTTAATTTTACATCTTCAAACACATGGGTATTAGATACCGGATGTGGAACTCATATTTGCAATTTGTTGCAGGGGTTCAAAAGAAGTAGGGACTTCAATCAAGGGGATGTTAGTCTCTTCATGGGCAATGGAACCAAAGTCAAAGTTGAAGCTCGTGGGGACTACATCCTAAAACTTCCAAGTGGCTTGGATGTAATTTTGAAGAATGTTTTGTATGCTCCTAGTTTGACTAGGAACATTATTTCAGTATCCCAATTAAGACATTATGATTATGTATTATCTTTTGTTGAAAATGATATTCATGTTTCTTTAAATGATATGTTCTATTTTAAAGCTATTCCCATTAATGGTATTTATGAATTGGTTCATGAGAATGCTTTAAATAGTTCATTGTACCATACTAACACCAAGAAACTCAAGTTGGATTTGAGTGATACCTATCTTTGGCATTGTCGTCTTGGTCATATAAACAAGAAACGTATACAAACACTTCAAAAGAATGGTCTTTTAAAAACGAATGAATGTGATTCATTTGATGTTTGTGAATCTTGTTTACAAGGTAAAATGACTAAGGCACCCTTTAGTGGAACTAACGAAAGGGCAAAAGATTTATTAGGAATCATACATTCGGATGTATGTGGTCCTTTTAAACCAATGACTAGGAATGGTGAAAGATACTTCATTACCTTTACCGATGATTATAGTCGCTATGGGTTTGTGTACTTATTAAGGCACAAAGATGAAGCTTTTGAAATGTTCAAAATCTTCAAGAATGAAGTGGAAAATCAACTCAACAAGTCAATTAAAGTTCTCCGTACCGATAGAGGAGGTGAATACCTAAGTGATGCTTTTCAAGATCATCTTAGGAGTTGTGGGATTGTCTTACAACTCACTCCACCTGGAACACCACAGCACAATGGTGTGTCTGAGAGGAGGAATCGAACCTTATTGGATATGGTCCGATCTATGATGGCTAGAAGCTCATTGCCTCTATCATTTTGGAGTTTTGTTTTGCTCTCCGCGGCCCGTATTCTAAATATGGCCCCAACCAAAAAGGTGGAAAGGACACCTTTTGAGATATGGCATGGAAGAGTTCCATCCCTATCATACTTAAAGGTCTGGGGTTGTGAGGCTTACGTTAAGACTCCCACCCTAAACAAATTGGAAGTCCGATCCACCAAGTGTATCTTTATTGGATATCCTAGAGATTCTATGGATATTATTTCTATGATCCACTGGAACAAAAGGTGTTTGTTGCCAGAAAGGGTGAGTTCTTAGAGGAAAAGTCCTTATGGAAGGAACTAGTAGTAGAACAGTGGATCTTGAGGCGGATCAAGAGCCACAACCCGATGCACGTCTGGTTGAAACTAGCACTCAACATGAGGATGTTGAGGATGATCAAGCGGTTGATCAATACACACAAAACGTTCGCAGAAGTGGTAGAACTAGTAATCCACCTGAAAGATATGGATTTTTCATGGATGGATGCTATGTGGTAGATTCAGATGAACCAACCACATACCAGAATGCAGTGTCCAATTTGGATTGTGACAAATGGCTGAGGCCATGATGTTGAGATGCAATCCATGTATGACAATCAAGTTTGGGAACTTGTTGTACCACCTCTTAATTCCAAAGTAGTTGGAAGCAAGTGGGTTTTCAAGAAGAAAACCGATATGCATGGAAACTTGGATACTTATAAAGCTAGACTTGTAGCAAAGGGTTTCACTCAAACTCAAGGGGTTGACTATGATGAAACTTTCTCACCTGTGCGATGCTAAAGTCTATAAGGATATTGTTCGCCATAGCTGCTCATTATGATTATGAGATTTGGCAAATGGATGTCAAAACTGCCTTCATAAATTGATATCTTGAGGAAGATGTCTATATGGTTCAGCCTGAAGGTTTTGTCGATCCAAAACATCCTAATAAAGTATGCAAGTTAAAGAAATCAATCTATGGATTAAAACAAGTATCGAGAAGCTGGAATCATCGTTTTGATGAGGAGGTAAAGAAATTTGGCTTCATAAAAAACGCCGATGAGGCTTGTGTGTATAAGAAGGCTAGTGGGAGCAAAATAACTTTCCTAGTATTGTATGTTGATGACATACTACTATTTGGAAATGACATTCCAACCTTGGAAGGTGTAAAAAACTGGCTTGGAAGTTGTTTTTCCATCAAGGATCTTGGTGAAGCCGCCTATATTCTAGGAATAAAGATCTATAGGGATAGATCAAGGCGGTTGATTGGTTTAAATCAAAGTGCATACATTGATAAGATCTTGAAAAGGTTCAAGATGGAGAACTCTAAGAAAGGTACCGTACCTATTCAAAGAGGAACGATATTGAGTACGACTCAATGACCTAGCTCAAGGGATGAGCAAGATAAAATGAAGGCAATCCCATACGCATATGCTATTGGATCCATCATGTATGCAATGATATGCACTCGACCGGACGTGTCATGCGCCTTAAGCATGACAAGCCGTTACCAGCAAAATCCTGGAAACAATCATTGGATGGCTGTTAAGAACATACTTAAATACCTAAGGAGGACAAGTGATATGTTCCTAATCTATGGATCTGGTGATGAGGAACTCGTTGTAAAAGGTTACCCGGATGCGAGTTTCCAAACCGATCGTGATGATTCTCGGTCACAATCGGGATATATTTTCATTCTGAATGGAGGAGCGGTTTCTTGGAAGAGCTCCAAACAGGATGTGGTGGCTCTATCAACTATAGAATCAGAATATGTCGCCGCCTCATTGGCAGCTCAAGAAGCTGCATGGTTGAAGAAATTCATTGCCGATCTAGGGGTTGTCCCTTCCATTCAGGAACCCCTGGAGATCTTTTGTGATAACGAGGGTGCGATTGCTCAAATCAAGGAACCTCGTGCTCATCAAAAGACTAGGCACATTGAGCGGAGATTCAACTACATATGAGATGAAGTTGAAAAGGGAAAGATATGTATTCGCAAAGTTCACACGGATCAAAAGATTGCGGATCCTCTCACGAAGCTCCTTGAAAAGGCAAAGAATGAAGGTCATACTTGTGCCATGGGACTTCGATATTCTAGTGATTGGATTTGATCTGTAAATTTTGTATTTGGATATATGGAACTCTTATTATTTGAATAAAATTATTTGGTTAAAATGTTTCAATTAATGTTCCAATTTAGCATGTTTAATCCATGAGTAAATTGTTTACTCTAAATGTCCGCAGTCGTTCATACTTGTGGGAACAAGTGTGAGGGTAAGATTATTATGAACTTGGATTGGTTGATATTCATAAGGATGAATATAGAGTAGTGGGTTGCTACCAAGGTTCATAGATATTTGTGGGATACAAATATTGGACTAACCCGCATCTCAAACATTACTACATGGAATCTTATTGATTGATCATAAGTAAATTTGAGTAAAGGCGAATATCATTTGGTATCCTCCGACCTGAGATACATATTGGGTTTTGATATTCACCAAGTATTATACCTTGAGCTAATTCTTCATTGTCCTGAAATAGTGGACAGCACATAAGGGTATGTTCAGGTATGACATGAGGTGTTTGTGAGAAACGTATGTAGTCAAGATGGAATTTGTTCGTCTTATTCGTTGAGAGTTAGATGTCTAAGGCCTGATAAGTTAAATCAATAAGGAATGATCACTCTATGTTCTTGGATTTAACATGACATCTATAACAAAAGGACAGATGATTAATTTACCTAAATCATTTCAAGTAGGATACTTGAATAAGATGATGTTATTGAATGGCTATAAGTCATGCGTATTAAGGGTAGTATACCGTTGTTAGGCGGTATTACTGCTTGCATCAATCTTCTATGAATCTTGGGCAAGTGGGAGATTGTAGGATTCTATATGCCCAAGACACGTAGAATATTGATGCGGTTAGTACGTTATGATCCAAGTCGGGTTATACCCAATAACAAGCTTGGAAAACACAAATTAATATTTATTTGATGATATGATCATGCAATTAAATATTTACACCAATTTAGAAAATGGATTTTCTAAATAAGTTGCATATGAGATGGAACAACTTATTTGGATATTTTGTTCAATAATATTATTTGGAATGTTATTTTAATTAGTTAGATAACATCAAATAATAAAAACGAGTGTATAAGTCACACAATTAAAAGGTTAATTGTACCACAAATTGAAAGACTAGTTTATCTAATATGTGTGTTAAAGTTTAAAGGGGGAAACCCTTTAAATTTAAAAAGATTCGGCCGCCCCCCTTGGATACCATTGGTTCTTTTGTTTATTGAACACCACATTACATAACTAGTCTTACACTCAAAAGTTTTATAATCTCAATACATGCAAAAGACTCAAAAACAAGAAAAACTCCTCTCTCTCTTTTGCTCTCCAAAACTCACAGCCAGCAGCAGCATTAGGAGTTTTCTTGGAGTGCTTTGGTGTAGTTTTCTTCCTAACAAGAACGTGTTTTGCAAAGGGCTTGGGGTATACAAGCTTGAGGACTTCTACCCTTGAAGTCTTGGCCGATTTTGAGCATCAAACATCCACCGTTCTGTCGGTTTTAAGCTGCTGGGAAGGTAGTTCTTCACAGCTCATTATAGCTGTGATTTTATGTAGTTTTTTACTTATGTTCATAGCTTGCTCATTCATATATTATGATCTTTTGTTTTGGGTTTGTTTTTACATTTATATGGTCACCTAAAGAACACGTTTTTCAGCTTATAAGTAAGTGTATAAAGTTGTTATTCTGCTGCGTTTTCAGAAAGTTTAATGGGTTAAACTAAGTTTTATGTTCTTGCAAACCCAACACCTTCCTCACTAGAGTTGAAGGATGAAACAACAATAATGGCCACCACAGGGAAGAAACAGGTCGAAGTACCCGTCTCCTCATTTGAAGATCAAATCCTAACCACTAAGGCCGGAAGAAGCAAAGCTAAAGCTGCTAGAAGAACCGCCAAGAAAGTGGCTGAGTCTAAGCTGAAGATTGACCCAAAGAAGAAAGGTGTTTTTATCTCAGCTTGATTCCAAGTGTTAGGTACTTCTGATTCAGGAAAGGAGTGTAATACCAGCACTCCTGTTCTGCTAAAGGATCAGAAGTTAAAGGGAAAGGTTGTTGATGAAGAGAAGAAGCCCAAGAAATAGCAACCCTCACAGTCCCAAAAGACTAACATTGCATGCATATTATGTGGTCTGCACAACCATATGGCAAAAGATTGTTACTACAATCCTGCAAGCACACATTATGCAAATAATGTTAGGAAAGAAGGAGTCAGGGAAGGTTTCACATTTGGACCTTTTCAAACGGTTCAAGTGATGAAGAATGGAAAGCTGGTTTCTGAAATAAGGTTGCTTTCGGAAGAAACTGTTTCTTCCGAAGGGAAAATGGCCTCGGAAGCAAATGCTACTAAAGTTCGGAAAAAAAAAGAAGATTCCCTTGAAACCATCCTAGAAGAATACTGCTTCGGAAGAAAAGGTGGTGAAGACTTCTTCCGAAAAGAAAGAAGCTTCGAAAGAAGGCCATGCTGCAAAAGCCTGTATAGGCTCATCCTCCAAGATCGACCAAAGCATGGACTGGAAAATCAAGGAAGATGCTGCAGCCCAAACCTCTTTTTCAAAGACATCTATTGAACCCCCATGCATATCTTTTGGTTCAATTATGTCATTATCTTTGGAAGAACCCAAGACCAACAAGGCTTGGGCTTCCAATCAAAACTAACAATCTCATCTTATGTGAAGTGGATGCTCAAGGCACATGACAGGGAACAGATCTCTCCCTTAACAGTTTCAACACTATGATGGAGGTCCTATCCAATTTGGAGGTGAGGCCAGAGGATATATTTCTTGCAGAGGGAGTATATCCAATGGTAATTTAAAAGTTGGCAAAGTTAACTTTGTCAAACAGCTTGAACACATTCTGTTAAGTGTTTCTCAATTCTGTGATCAAAAGCACCAGATGCTTTTCATAGAACATAGGTGCATTATCCTCAAACTAGGGATGACCATTCCTCCGGAATTGGTGCTTCTTAGATCTCCCAGAAAAGGGGATATGTACAAGCTGGATATGAACAATGCCTCCCCAATGGGTGAAGTATCATGCTTTCTTTCCAAAGCTGATAGTGATAAGTCAACACAAGTATAATGAGCATTGGAAAGAAATCATACTGCCTTGTGATAGTTGATGATTTTACAAGATTCACATGGGTATTCTTTTTAAGAACTAAAGATGAAACTGCTAAAACATTAAAATCTTTTATTCTTAAAATAGAAATCAAGTTGATCACAAGGTTAAAATTATTAGAAGTGATCAAGGGACTGAGTTTAAGAATTTTGTTCTTGAGTCATTCTATAACTCAAAAAGGATTGCCAGAAAATACAGTGCTCCCAGAACTCCTCAACAAAACGGTGTTGCTGAGAGGAGAAACAAGACACTTATTGAGCCTGCTCGAACTATGTTAGCTGATTCAAAACTACCTCTTACATTCTGGGCAGAGGTAGCTAGCACTGCATGCTATCTGCAGAATAGAGTTCTTGTAGTTAAGCCACATGGAAAAACCCCTTATGATCTATGGAACAAGAGGCCACCGTTCATTGGCTTTCTAAGTTCCTTTGGCATCAGGTGTACCATACTTAACACAAAAGACAATTTACCAAAATTTGCTGAAAAGTCGGATGATGCTATCTTTGTTTGATACTCTTCTAGCTCCAAAGCTTTTAGAGTATACAACATTAAGAATCAACAATTTGAGGAGTCATCCGATATAGTTGTTAATGAGCACACTCCTTGTGTTAGGGGGAATGGCCCTGATCATATCTTTGATTTAGAATTGTTTCCAAACTATTCTAAACCATCTTGTGAGAATGTTTCAGCTAGAACAGGTGCTCAAAATGATGTTGATACTGCTATTGATGATCAACTATTTGAGCTACCTAGACCTCTTCGAAATTCTCTAAGAGCTACAATAAATGAAGGTTCCACCATTCATAGATCTGATAGCTTAGCCGTATCAAGGAATAGTGAAGCTTCAATAAGTGAATCACTTGCTGAGCCTCAAAACTCATCAGGTGATCCACCACAACACCAGGCAGAAGAAAGTAGTGTTTTGAAGGAACAGGCAACTGTTAATACTACTTCACAGCCTACCATTGATGATGTTTCTCATTTATTCAATCAGTCCTGGAACCTATGTCCACTACCATCTGGTCAAGTACCTCTAGGCACTAAATGGGTTTTCAAAAAAAAGAGAGATGATAGAGGCTTGATCATCAAAAACAAAGCAAGACTTGTAGTTCAAGGATACACCCAAGAGGAAGGAATCGACTATACTGATGTCTTTGCACCTGTTGCAAGACTTGAGGCAGTTAGGATCTTCCTTGCCTATGCCGCATCCAAGGACTTTACTGTTTACCAGCTTGATGTCAAATGTGCCTTTCTATATGGGGATATAGACAGGGAAGTCTATGTGTGCCAACCTCCAGGATTTGAAGACCCACAGCACCCCAACTATGTGTGCAAATTGGATAAAGCTCAATATGGGCTACACCAAGCGCCTAGGCTGTAATATGAGACTTTGTCTCAGTTTCTTTTGAAAAATGGCCACACTAGAGGTACCATTGACAAGACTCTCTTCATCAGAAAGTCTGGAAAGGACATGTTGCTTGTTCAAGCCTATTTCGATGACATCATATTTGGTTCTTCAAATGACCAGATGTGTAAGGACTTTGAAAGCATTATGAAGAAAAAGTTTGAGATGAGTTCCGTGGGAAAACTGGACTTTTTCCTTGGCATTCAGGTGAAGAAAATGAAGGAAGGGTTTTTCATTAATCAATCTAAGTATGTTTTTGACATCTTACAAAGATTTGAGATGAAAGATTGTAAGCCTGCCAAGACACCCATACCTAGAAACCACAATCTTTGTCCTGACCTTTAGGGGGAGGATACTGATCAACATCAGTATAGGGAAATTATTGATTCTCTGATGTATCTCACAGCCAGTAGACTTAATATCATGTTTGCTACCTGCATCTGTGCAAGATATCAGGCTGCTCCAAAGGTGTCTCATCTAGATGTTGTTAAGAGAATCCTCAGATACCTCAAAGGAGCACCCAAATTAGGTCTTTGGTATCCCATAAACAAGGATTTCAATCTCTATGGATACTCTGACAGTGACTATGGTGGCTGCAACATTGACAAGAAATCCACATAAGGAGGATGTCAACTTCTTGTGGAAGGATCATCTCATGGCAATGCAAGAAGCAATCCTGTGTCTCTACATCAACTGTTGAAGCTGAATACATTGCTGTTGCTAGCTGCTGTGCTCAACTGCTATGGATTCAAAATCAGATGTTAGACTATGGATTCAACTTTATGAGTACTCCTATCCATATTGACAACAACAGTGCTATCTCCATTACTGAAAATTCAGTGAAGCATTCCAAGTCAAAGCAAATTTATATCAGGTACCATTTCATTAGAGATTCATGAGAAAAATCTGATTAAACTAATCAAAGTTGACTCAAATGAAAAATATGCTGATTTGTTCACCAAAACTTTTGATGAACAAAGATTTAAGTATCTCATAACCGTATTCGGATGATAAACATTGATTAAATTACCTTTTTTGAAAACCATTTAATATGTAATGTTCTATGTCAATACAATTTAAGCCTGTTGCAGAAGGTCTCTCTCAAATGTTCTAAGTATAAATTTCTTCCGAAGAGAAATTAACCCTCAGAAGCTATTTTCATATCTTCCGAAGCAAAATTTCTCAAAGGATAATTTTCTTCTCGGAAGAGTTTTTGGTCTTGGAAGAAGCGATTGATCTTATATCAGATCTACTTCCAAGGATTATACACACTCTCCATTTGGAAAGCAATCCTAACCTTCGGAAGCAAAGTCTTTGCTTCGGAAGTAAGAATTGCCTTCGGAAGACAAATTACCTTCAGAAATGGTTTATATTCGGAAGAGAGATTTTACTGTGTAACGGAAATCTCTTGGGCCCCACACTATAAAAGGCAAAGATTTTGTTAACGATGTCATATTATTTAACTGATTTTAACCTTACCGCCACTGTCATTTCTTCCACTAAAACATCACATCACCTTATCCTAACCCCCATTACCACCTTCCCACCCTCTTTTAAATAATCTCGACTATTCAATTTCATCTTCTTACTTGACATTTTTTACTGCCCTAGAAAATTTCTCCACTCCAACTTTACCCAAGCTAAAATTCATCCTCATTCATCTTTCTCCAATGGCACTTAACCCTCAGCACAACCAAGTCGCACTTCTTGATTCTTCAAGCGATGTTGACTTCTCTGACATCATCTCCTTTCTCACCCAATCATCTTACTACACAACCCTTACCATTAACCCCACTATTTACTCCAATCAAATGGCCGAATTTTGGGAAAATGGTCAAGTCGAAACCCTAAATGGGATTCGTGTACTAAGGTCCAGCATTTGTGGACAAGAGGTGATCATTACTGAACAACTTATTAGGGAGCATCTCGAGCTTCATGATGAAGGAGCTCCTACTGAATTCCCCAAAGAAGATTTAGACAACACTTATATCCTCATGGGATATGGTGGAAACGTGAGCAGGTCGACAGTCTACAAGTACAACTTCTCCTACAACTGGAAGTTCCTCCTGCATATTGTTCTCCACTGTCTGTCCAACAAATCTGGGGAATGGGATCAAATCCCTTATGAACTAGGATGCTTAGTTCATGGACTGGTGAGAGGCCGCTGCTTCAATTACTCAAGATTTGTGTTCACCAATCTCATTGGGAATCTTCAAAGGGAGACATTCTTTATGTATCATTGATTCATTCAACACATAATCAACTATGAGTTGGAACAAAATATGCTTGTCTGTGCAGCTGCTCTGACTGTCCCTCACATGAGGCCTACCATCTTCAAGACTTTGAAGAAGGTGTCCACCAACTTCACTGGAAGGTACACTTCCCTACTTCCAGGTATGATTGAGCGGATAGCTCCTGGTGATATCCCTATTCACCCCACAGGTGATGAACCCACACAGCAACCACCTCCACAATGCCAACACTACCTTCTCTACCCATCACCATCACATACCAAAGACGCCATAAACGAACCCTTGTTCAATCTACTCTGATTGAGCAAGCACCTTTTGTTCAATCCAAAAAGACTAGAGTGGAACCATGGGCTCCCACTCAGTCTGAGGTCTCACCATCCTTCTCACTCGACCTCAATTTGGGTTTTGAGTCTCCTCAGTCTCAAACCCATGAGCCTGACACCCAAATCAATAGCCCTCAGGATGAGTATCTACACTCTTCTGAGCAGCCAACAAGGGACAAGCCCACCAAAGGCTCAATGCTTATAGACATTGACCAAGGTCGTGGGTTAGTAGGCTTACCATCCCTATCTTTCACTGAACTTCTTTTTAAAACTGATGAAAGATAACATCTCTCCACGATAATGAAATTGATCTACAACACCCTCTCCAAGATCAACAGAGCCCAGAGAGATCCCTTATCTCTAGCCCCCATCAGCAGCCCACAACTGAGGTGAGTCCCATTGATGTGGAAAGGACTCATACAGATTCAGCTGCCACTACAAAAGGTGCCTCAATGGACCCTATAGATAGTGGTAACATATCTGAGACTGAATATGTGGCAACCATGCCATTAGATGACTTTGAAAGAGACATCATTCAGCAAGGGAAACCAGGGTGCCAAGAATCACATCTAGTGGTAAGGCTGAACATGCTAGGTATGTTACGTCATCTCCCTATGATTCTTCAAAAGAAGATGAAGGAAGCATGCAACTCCTCATAAAATACCTTCTGTCTAAAGTCTCAAACCTTGAATCATTGGTTTGGACTTTAGAAGAAAGGTCTGCCACTCAGCAACTTGAGATTGACAATCTCAAGGCTCAACTAGTGAGAAACAGACCGAGAGTTCTGTTAGGCATGTACCTGTTCAGGTCTTATTGACTTCTTCCTTTAGCTCATCTAGCTCTCAAGATGATGCTACCAAAAAAGGGGAGAATGTTCAGAGATAGACACTTGAGGACCCATAGACTCATACTTCAACCTCAACATCTTCTACTCCTATCATCACTTTGTCTAAGCCATCTCAAGTTGTACTTCAAATCGACCCAAAGATGCTCATAGATCTCTACAGACTCTTCACCAAGTTTTTGTTGAGATCCTCTACCGATCAGCCAAGCCCAGATGCTGCAATGATTACTTCGGAACTGAAGAGCTTCAAAGGCTTACTGCACCTTTTACCACTGTGGAAGAAGTTGGTCAACCTAAGGTCCACATGGAACCTAAGATTCATTTTGTAGGGGAAATGGGGACTGATGCCCCAACACCTGAATAGCTGGGATAGAATCTGCATTTCCTCAAACTTCCAAAGCTTAAGTAAAAGCCTCGGAAGAACAAGCTGAATCTTCCGAAGCTTAAATGGAAGCTGCGGAAGGACTGTTCAAGATGTCCAAGGAACTAATCATCACAGATGCAATCCTAGAAATGGCATCTGAGGTAAACAGTAAGGACTTTCTGAATCTACCTCCATCCCAGACACCCTCTCTGCCTCTCTCACAATCAGAATCCACTCTCCAAGAACCACCACAATCAGGCTCATCAAAAGATAACAAAGGGAAAAGGAAGATGATTATGGAAGAGCTTCAAGAAGAGGAGAAGATTGATAAATTAAAGAAGAAAGGAAGACTTCCAACTGAGAAGTTGCTAGCTGCTAGTACAAAAGCGGCTACAGTTAATCAGGAGGCTGTCAATAATAAAAAGGAGAGAAGAGATAATTGATCAGCTCATCCAATTGGGAGCTACGAATGAAGAAACACTCCTGCTACCACTAGAGGAGTTGGTGGAACTGGAAAAGGCAACCATACTGCAACTTGAGAAACAACAAGAAGCAGGCAGGTTGGTCTTAGAGAAAGAGAAAGAATAAGAATAGAAGGAGGTTGACTTGCAGCAGAGGAGAGATAGGATAGAGTTCCTAATCTCCAAAGGCTTCAATATTCAAGAACTCTCTCCACACGACACCAATACAATTCTTTGGCTCTACAACAAAGAGCAGGATCAAATGGGGAAAGAGAAAGAAAGGCTACAAGAGAAATGTTAAAGGAAAGAAGAAGAAGGAGGAAGAAGCAAAGACCACTGCAACCAGGAAGCTGAGTGAGAAGGCCTGGATGAAGGACTATCTCCGGGCTCATAGCTTCTCTGGAAGGCAGGTGGTCCCATGTCAGAGAGGACACTCCAACGGATTGTCAGCAAAATCAAGGCTGACATCCGCTTGGGAATGAGAAAAGAGATGTACAGAAGGGTAAGGGGATGACCTTCACTGCAACTACTCAACCATAACCTGATCCCTCACCCTCACCATTCACCATTAAGACTGAGCCCTTCACCCCTGAACCCACATCCTTACCCTTACCCGTTTCATCACCTGAACAACCTAAACTTCTCATCCTTCAACCAAAAACACTTCCCATAACCTCTGAACCACTACCTACCCAACAACCATCCCCTCAGCCTTCTCAGCATCTCTCTCTTGAGGAGTTCAAGGTAATCAAGACTAAGCTCATCAACTGCACAACTTTGAGTGAAGTCTCATGTGATAAAGACTCTATCAATACCACCTATGTTGAAGGATCTTGTTGTTCCCTCACAAAAGATCAATTCCTTGATTTACCTAGAGGAACATTTGACCAGGAAGCTAGACTTCTAGGTCAACTCAGATTCACTGAATGATGAAGAGAAGAATCTTAGAAGGAAACTGATGACTCTACTGGATACTAAGAAAGAGGACAAGATTCCCAATCAGTCTCTTATGCCTAGAAAGAAAATAATCCAATGGAGGTTTGATGACACTTCTCACAACTTTGTTGTTAAGAGGGAGAATGGCGAAGTCAATAGAATTAATGCAACCTCTCTGTTACACTCCAGCTTATTTGACATTGTTGAGTTAGCAGAGAAGCCTTTCTCCAACCCCTCCAACTCTGAAGCTGCTGCACTCATCATAAATCATCTCAGTAGCCTTTATCTAGCTGAACTAACTGCCAAGGCCAAGATTGAAAAAGAGTTGAGATTGAGATGACAGGAAGACAAGGAAAGACCTCCAACCAAAGGCACTACATTTCTATAGATGGTGGAGGGTCCTGAATTGGAACCTATAGTTAGATGGGAATATGATTATAGTTCCCATCAAATAACTCTTTTCAGAGGGCAACAACAGAGGGTACATATCATCGAAGGTGACAGATTGGACTTCCTGTCTACCAAGGATTTGTACAAACTTCTTAGCACCACATCAGGGAAGAACAAGGAAACAGATAAATATCTACTCTCCTTGGTGCTGAAAGTTTTGAGAAGTAGAACAAGTGAGGTTTTGGTAGCATCAGCCTAGGGGGAGTTTGTTAGATCAAGAAGAAGGCTGGTGCAACCAAAGCCAAATCACTTAGATCATTTTGGTGCTACATGCAAAGGCTTCCGAAGCTTAGCATGGAACTTCCGAAGGTTGTAGAATTCTTCTGATGATAAAGTGAAAGATCAGCTTCCGAAGACAGAACCCTACTTCCAAAGTCAAGAGCATGCTTCCGAAGGTTAAGTCTTAGAAGAGCAATCAGATTACTACTTCCGAAGAACGAAGAAAATAAGAAGTTCGCAAGCCTTAGAAGAAGTAGCCTCTTCTGAAGTATAAGTGGCTTCGGGAGTACTTGTTCTTCCGAAGCCATTTAACCTTTGGAAGACACTGCTATGAACCAGTGGACATAAGTATGGTCTCTGACACTCTGCAGCAGACCTCTGATATTGCATGGTGTTTTCTCAAAGAGCCATTTAGTTGACCATACTTTATTGCACTGTTTACCTTTTTATGATAGTACATGTTACCAACTTTAGTTGATGATAAAAGGTAAGTCAGGGACATGTCCTGACTACCAAATCTTAGATAAGACTTTATCTGAGATACCTTAACCTATAGTCTTGTAGTATAGGCTTTAGTTATAGGATCCCAGCTGTATCAAAGTATATCCGGCTGTAGGTAGTATTATATATAGTTTCTCATTGTAACTCAAAAAGAAAGCTTGTAAGAGTCTTGTAATATTTGAGTTGAGAAGCAATATATGCAAGTACCTTGAAAAAATTACTTTGTGTGTTCTGTATTACTTATTATATTGTGATCAACTCTTATTGACTCTATCTTCATCCGAGTGTTGTTCAAGTGAGTTTGAGAGAAAAACAAAGTGTTAAGTGACCCTTAACCGATCCTGCAAAAGCACAAGTAAAAAATGCTAAAAGCAATCAAGCTGATAACTTATGTTATTGGTGCATTATGTGCAAAAAGAAAATTAAATGCTCTAACAAGAAGATAGGTTGTGTGCCTCTTTGTTGTGCGGTGGCACTGAGCTAAGGATAAGCATAACCAAAATATTCTAAAATTCATTGTTGTTGGCACCTCTCTGCTATATGGTGGCACTGACCTGAGGCTTGACATCTGTTTGAAAGCTCTTAGAATAGTTTCTTCTTGTCAAATACCCATAAACCGCTCAAAATCTCCTAAGGAATGTTGATTACCATATAAATGTGGGATCCACAAATTCTTATTGAAATTATCAAACCTAATGTATCACCAATCTGTGTATGGATTTAAAAAGACAATCATACTGACAAGCATCGTGGCTACAACTCTTGATAATCAAAATCCGTGTATGCATCTTATAGCTCTAGTTTGATTTCCTAAACTTGCTATTGATTCTGGTCAAAACAAGAATCGAGCATCGGAAGTTTTGTTAAAGTGTCCAAAAGGATTTGTAAACTGTATGTTTTACATTCCATAATGAATGTCTCCAGAAATGATCAATTAATTAAAGCTATGCTGTCCAGGAAGATAAATCGGTTAGACGCTCTTCTAAAATATTTCAATCCATCTCTAATCAAAAATACAAAAATATATCTTGTTTTGTTTTAATTTAAAGTTATTTTTTATTTAATTTTTAGTCATTTTTTAGGTAAAAGTCGGACAATACATGTGGATTCAATATGTGAATCATTCACTAAACGTGGTC
Organism: Flaveria trinervia; assembly: GCA_025506515.1. Classification (NCBI taxonomy): domain Eukaryota; kingdom Viridiplantae; phylum Streptophyta; class Magnoliopsida; order Asterales; family Asteraceae; genus Flaveria; species Flaveria trinervia. The sequence goes on from CM046446.1 coordinate 16,502,921, forward strand.
ACGTCTAAGGTGACCAATCTGGTTTTGAATTAAAAGGTCACATGTGAGGTGATCAAACATTTTTCTCTAATAAAAAGATCATGTCTGAGATGATCATCGGTCATAACGTCTTATCAATAGTTAAACGTGTATGTTTGAAAGTGTACGAGGTCAAACTCATTAGTATGAACCGTTCGCACGAATGGATAATAAGTATGGGCCAATCGTACGATTGAACCATAAGTATGGACGAGTCGCATGATTGGATCATAAGCATGGAGCAATCCATGCGATTGGATCACCAGAATGAACCAATCGCACGAATGGATGAGGTAGTATGAGCCAGTCGCACAACTAAACCCAGTCGCACGAATGAAGCATGCGAATGGGCCTTGTCGCATGACTGAATGTTAACTCAGTATAAATAGAGGGGAGTCGGTCGCATTTGTAACACTCTTCAATCGCTCACCCCTCATTCGCACGAACATACCGTTACTTTGCCCAAAGTTCATTTGATTGATTTTACCGGTTGATTGTGATACTAACTATTACTGTCTTCATATACAGGTAATGTGAGATGGAAATCGACAATAATGCTCGGTTTAATCAACCTAAGGACCGAAATCATTCAAAACAAGAACTTTGAAAAACTCCTTAAAATAAAACACTTAAATGGACATAATCGTTGATTTAAAGAATGACCTGTCCGACCAAATCCAGAATGCATATGTTGCACTGGTACTGAACCATCCGTTCAGTTTCTCCCGCATGAGCTTCTCCTATTTTATCAAGAACCTTGAAGCTAAAGGAAAGGAAGGCTTTTGTATGTATCCATGTTTCTTACAACTCATTATTGACGAGAAGCTTCCTTCGCTGCCAAAGGAGAGAGATGATATAGTGACGCTAGAGGTGATGGATGATACCACCTTAGGCAAGATGAAAGTATACAGGGGAAGTAGGTGAAGCCACCTGTCAGGAGATTATTTGGGCATTTGGCAACGGAGGATTACGTGGCGCCTGCTCGCTGGAAATGGCGTCATCATGATAGTGATTCAGATACTGTGCCCCTCATGACTACCACATCCGATAACGACGATGATGATAACCTAGGTCAAGGCAGTGATGTTCCTGGTGAAACAGATAGGGCTTCTTGTCACCAAGACTTCATCCCTGACAAAGATGAGTAGTCAGATATAGAGCCACTGGTCAGGATAATAGGAAGCTGGGTTGTGGTCACAGAGAGAGGAATAGTAGTGGTTGGTGGATGCCAGGGTGAGTCAAGGGGTGTGGCTACTGATGTTACTGATCCTACATACACCCTGACCAGCCTATTGGCCCAAGGGGAGCATCTTCTTCTAATGGCTCAAGGAAGAAGCGTATGGCTCAACCCTAGAGCTTAAAGAGAAAGAGACGGAGGCTCACTTTATCACCACAACTACCACCACCTCACCACAACTCCCGCCTCTACCACACATCCTATCACCACTACCACACTTCCTACCACAACCACTCCACCACAACCCACATACATTCCACCTCCTATATTCACCACATCCACTACTACCACTACCACTCACCAAGCTGGTCCTTCCACTCACACTCCATTTATCGCTGGACCTTCTCTACCCTACATTGGGTTAGAGGAACAGCTAGCCAACCTCAACCGAATGGTGCTAAAGCTGCTTACCACGGATAAGCAAAGAGTTGCACAACTAACACATCTAATGGAAATCATTGCAGCTCAGGCAGAGCAGATCACACAGCTCAGAGAGCAGAATGCCCATTCGGTTAAGGGGATGGAAGAGCTCGAGAAGAAAAATAAGATTATGCTAAAGTTAAAGGGGTCAAAGAGTGAGCCTTTAAAGATCAAAGTTGGTGATGGTGAAGATGAAGATGATATGATGATGATGATGATGATGATGAGGATAAAGATGAAGATGATACTGAAGAAGACGTCAAGGAGGGAGGACCGAGCTGAAAAATCAAGATGAGGATGATGATCAGGAAGGTGATGCATCTGCATCAGCCTCTAATCCCCAGGCTCAGGAGAGGCGAACTAAAAGGAATCAAGATCAAGGAGCCTCATCCCCCGCTCCTCCTGCTAAAGAACCTGAGATTCAAGACAAAAGTAATAGTTAGATGTACTTGTATTTATAAACTTTTGTATTTGAATTATATTACATTAATGTAATTATTATCATCTATGCTTGTTTTGTTTACATGCTTTATATGATGACTTATGTGTGTTGTGCTCAAGCAGATAAAACTCCACAGCAGGATGAATAAGATGTTGCTCCCCAATAGCAAATCAAGTCTCAATTCACCATGATTATTGATTTGCAAGGGATCGTCAAAAGGTTAGTGAGCTATAATCCCGAAGAAGGAGAAATTATACATGATTTGACCGACGAGCAGCTAGCTGAGATGTTCCAGCTCAATCCGGACGAAATTGTTGAAGATGCTCCAGAAGTTAATGTTTTAAGTGATCAGGACCTGTAGGATGTTGATGAGATTGAGATTTAGGATGTTACAGAAGAACATTATCCAGAGTACACTGACCATGAGGGAAATGTGACACCCAACTTGGATGATACTTTCGATAGTGCTACATTTGAGAAGCTGGATGAAATGGAGAAAGAAAAGGAAAAGGATGAAATGGAGAAAGAAAAGGAAAAGGATGAAAACCAAGCCAAAGCCTCAGATGCAAATGCTGATATCAAGAAGGCTGAATGGGCAGCTTGTTTTGCTGAAATAAGATGTCAGCGCACGACTACAAAGCAAAATGCCTACACCAAACTCTAGAAAGTCAAGAAACATCAAAAGATGTCTGGAAAAATCATAGTGTGGGCTTATTTTAAGGACTTAAACGTTTATGCAGTAAAAAGAGAGAAGGGGATCGAGTACCTCAAATATCCTCATAATCTGAAGACTCTTTCTGGTTTTGAGATCAATCGACTGGCGTGCTTGGATCTGCTATATGCTAATCCAAGGAAGATGTTAGGATAGTTTGCAGCTGCGTTGAAGAAAAAATACCACACCAGGTGGGTAACTTCAGACCTTAACAGCTGAAGAGGTACATCTGTAGGTCCGAAGTGGATCCTATATCTGGGAAGCCGAAAGTAGTGCTGAAGTGGAGTTCCCCACGCATGATGTCCAAGATTCCCTAATGGGAAATGCCTCAAGACTTCACTCCACATTTCAAATGGTGGTATTATGACAGGAGGACATGTGAAGCGGTCTAGTTCTCAACAGAGAGAGCAAAATGGAAACTATCAGGGTATTTTACCCAATGTGGCTTACCAACTTGTTAGCTGAAGATGTCTACACTCTATACAAGTGGCCACTGTTCTATGACACGCAGGATATTGTACAAGCCCTCCAATTCCAAAATGTGATATGGCTCTGCTTTGCGTTTGAAATACACGCAGGAGTCACAAGAGAGGAGAAGTACAAGAAGTTTGAGGAGCATATGAAGGATCTCAGACAATAGAGGAAACTAGGTCCTTGGGGGAGTTTGTTGATACATATGTCCCTAGTTTATGTGCTTAATGTAAAAGTCTGTCATGGCTTACATATGTGTAATGAAACGATGTAATGATAAATGAATTGTGCTTTGATGTTAATGTATCTTTAATTTATATTTATGAACTTATTATATAGGTTTGAAGTTGTTGTATGATTATTCATGCTAAGGGACCATACTTATGATCCAATCTTATGAAGACATCATGCTAATGAACCAGTCGCACGACTGAACCAGGAGATTGGTTCAGTCATACGATTGAAGCATGAGAATGACTCAGTCGCATGACTGAACCTTCAGTCGTGTAGTTGCACGATGAACCTTCAGTCGTGCGTATGAATCAGTCGCACGACTGAACCATGCTAATGGTTCAGTCGCACAAATGAAGACTGCAAACCTATAAATACCACATAATTCGTGGAATGAGACTTTTGACACTTATATCGTATACCCTCATAACCTAGCCGTCCAGAATGCATATTCCAACTTCATAGTTCGCATCTGATCGTTTTCTGCTCAATCTTAACATTTCTTTAATCGTTAAATCGATCGGGTTTGCGTTCTCACTGATTGGATCGCCAATCAAATAGGATTCCACACTATTTGATTCGATTGCACACATAATCGGTTAGTACTCCGTATGTACACGGTCCCTAACACACTATACATTATATCTTCTTGAAAAACCACATTTCTATACCACATTTTAGTTATTTTGTGTTGCTTTCTTGGTGTTTGCCAAGGGCGGACATATGTGTTGTCAAGGAGTAACCTCCGCTACCCCTCAACTTATTACGGATAATGTAAAATGTACAAAAAGTTACGGTATGAAAGTTACGACTTGACGTTACACATGATATAAAATTGAGTTCTCTAATTTTTTTCTAAACTCAACACTTAATAGAAAGTTTTAAATTTTATAACAAAATCTAATAAATTAAAAAAAATATTAAATAATCATTATGCCATTGATCGATTAGTAATCCATTAGTCCATTACCCAATAATATAAAAACAAAAAAAATACCTATTACCCATTACCCAACCCTACAATAATAAGCTCAAAAATCATAAAAAGAATGAAAGATCGAGCAACAACAACGCCTACCTGCCGGCTACCACAAGCGCGCCACTACTAGGAAAGAGGGTGTTTTGCTACCCGTATATGCGTAGCAAATGCGTAGGAAACATGCATTTCCGACTCATTTACAACACAAAATCAAAGTAGGAAAAAGCCTTGTTGGAAATAATTTGTAACGCTTTTGTGACGCAACATGCGACAATTTTCTGACTGAAGCAGTGTTAGTAACTTACAATGCATTTGCGATACAACGTTAATTACATAAATTTAACATTTATTATTTTTTATGTAATATAATTATTATTATAAATTTAATTATGATTTATAATGTTTTATTACTTGTGATGCATATATCGACGTGCATGTAGCGACACATCCCGAATCATTTGTTACGCATCGGCGATGACATCAAGTAATATATTTTAATTTAAAATTTATTTTTACGACAAATCTGCAACACATTTGCAATGTATTTATATAACTATAATTTTTAGCAATTAACCATTTATGACGCATTTGCAACACAAATCAAATTCTTTTTTTAATTAATATTTGTATCGCAAATATATCACAACATGGAAAATCTATGTACAGACATTCGCAATGCATTTGCAACACTAATTATATATGCATCACAAATTAAAAAATATAACTATTACATGCAATTAGATTATTATGATTTATATAGTTTTTATTTCGATCAGTTTAGTATTTTTGTAGTTACTTATATTGCCATTTGCGACACATTTAAGATGCAAAAGATATATTCCTTATTAATTTTATATATGCGTCGCAAAATGCATCACAACTAAAAACATATATCGATCGGGTTATCGTTCTCACTGATCGGATCGTCAATAAAATAGGATTCCGCACCATTTGATCTAGTTCAAACTCAGAATCACTTAGTACTCCGTACGTACATGGTCCTCTAACAATAGGCTACCTATACACCACATATAGATTCGTTTCTATTATATAAGAACGCATTCGATATCTTTCTAAATTCACAAATGTAAGTTTTCTCACAAATGTCATAGTTTTTTATTCGTTTGTTATGTCGTTTTGGGATGGTAACTATTTGTTTAGTGAATATTCAAGTGTTTCGTATATGGCAGATAGTAATCAAGATGATTCGTACGTTCCCGATGATGAGTTCAAGTTTTGCCGAGAATCAAGTTACGACCCGCAACAAAGTAACATAAACTATCTCTCGAGTGATGAAAATCAGAACACAAAAGTATCGTTTGAAACATCTCAAGATTTTTATCACTCGATGAGCTAGTCTGTTGGGTATTAATAGGGGACGTGATAATGGTTACGTAATAATTAGACGAGTGGTAGCAAAAAATTGGATGTCCTTTTAAATTAGTGGGGATATACGACAACAAACGTCGTTCGTAGAAATTAGGGGTGAGAAATGATAAACATAACCATGATCCCGCTCAACAAATGGAGGGCACCCATTTGTAAGAAGGTTTTCTCAAAACGAATACAATTTGGTGGAACAACTTACTAATCAGAACATGGAGCCTCGTAGAATCTTATCAGCTTTGAAAAAGCAAAATCCAAAGAACGCATCCATAACCAAAGACGTATACAATGCTCAATATAAGATAAGAAGTGAAAAGAAACTAAGTGAAACACCAATGCAAGTTTTAGAAAACTTTTATCTTCTAAAAGGTACGTTTATTACACCCGGGAAGATCCCGATACAAATACCGTAGAAGATTTATTTATTTGTCATCCAAAATCATACAACACTTGGCGTGCATTCCCGCACATATTGATGATAGAGTGACATATCAAACAAACATGTACAAACTTCCATTTGTTCAGATTGTTGGTGTGACCTCGACACACAAGACATATTGTGTTGCTCATGCGTTTATTAGTAAAGAACAAGAAGATAGTTTTGAGTGGGTGCTTAATAGATTGAAAGATACGTTAACAGGTGTATGGAGCCGGGTCATAATAACAGACAGAGATCTTGCTTTAATGAAAACATGTGTTAAAGTATTTCCGAATGCTTCGAAGAATTTATGCAAGTGGCATATTGATGAAAATATCGCGAAACACTGTAAAGCAAGTTTTATGAAAGATGACCGGCGAAAGTTTAAATATGCATGGGCACGTTTGTGTGAGTCTCCCACACTGAAGATTTACGAGTATACCTATAACCTTCTTTACGAACGAATAGTTGAAGCGAAGTGTTAGAAACCTTGAAAGATTAGCATTTTAGTCTTTAGATAAGTTTTGTCATAGATTAGGGACTTATTGTGTAAATATATATTCCATTTTGTTTTCTTAATTATTATTATAAATAGAATTGCTATGTATGTGCAAGTAATGAACTTTTAGATATGTTCTCTCAATTTGCACTTTGTAATCCATCTGATATCAATGAAAATTTTATGAATTTTTCTGATATTTTGTTTGTTTGATTACCTTGTTCTTATTATTGTCAATTGCTTGATATCAATCACAGATCGATCCATTTGAACCTATCAAATGGTATCAGAGCTTTCGGTTCAGTTATTGAAGTTCAAAAACGACATTTTGAACATTTTCGATCACTTGAATCTGTGATTTAATCGCAATTGTGCAATTAATTCATGATTTAGTTGTGTTTCATCACTAGAAATATGATTTGAATCTCAATTGAGTGAATTTATATCAACAAATCTGAGTTTTTGTCAAATTTAGAGTTCGAACAGTTCTTCATATTTGCACACTGATTTTTGCAAAATTAAGTCTCAATTGTTGTTAATTGGAAGATATGAAGTTAAAGGAATGTTAATCGGTGTTATTGTGACTTGATTGAAGAGTTCATATCATATTATCAAGTTTTTGGAAAATTAGTTCAGATCAGGTTGTTATGAATTAGGCATTTGAGGTGTTGAAATCATCTGAAGAATAACTAAATGTTAGGCGCATGAAAACTATTCAGATGCTTTAACACTGATTAGGCGTTTTCAGAGTAGTTTTTTTGACAATGTGTGGGCGTATTTGCACTGATTCAGACATTTTAGAGAAGTCAAAGTTCCAAGCGTTTTGGAACTATTCAGGCGTTTTGGCACTATTTAGGTGCTTCAAAACTGTTTGGGCATTTGACAACTGATTAGGCGTTTGACAACTGTTGCAGGCGTTTCTACACTTAAAAAATTCAAAAGTTATCTAAGGTAATCCCTTACACATTTCTAAGTCAAGTTGGGAAGTTTCTCTACTGTTTAGACGTTTCATCACTGTGCAGGCACATCACTACTATTCAGACGCATCTAACTCAGACGTATCACTCTACTTAGAAATTTTTTTAAAAATCCAAAAATCCAAAAATATTTTCAATTCTTTATTTCTTTTCAAAACTAAAACAAAAAAAATAGTATATTTTCTTGTATCAAAAACTTAATCAATGGCCAAGTTTGAAGATTCAGAAAATAAAGTACCAAAGCTAAAGAATCGAGCCGATTTTGAAAATTGATCTCTCAGATTAAAACATCATTTGAACTCAATGACACTAACTTATGGAAGTCAATTGAAAAGTTCCTCACATTCCAATCACCTTAGATGGTCCTGATAGAGGAATTATTTAGACTAAAGATTCTTAAGAACCATATCCTGAAGATGGATTAATTGGTGATGACTTAAAGAAAATGAAAAATGATGTTAAAGCTTACTCTCTCATGTGCAAAGGGTTACCTTCGGAAGTACTTTCAAGATTGGAGAACTATCAAACTGGTTATACAATGTAAAAAGTTTTGAAAGTCATCTGTGAAGGAGGCAAAGAAATCCAAGATCTCAAAAGACAAAAGTTGAAGAGACAATTTGAACTCTTTGAGCACATATCAGGAGAAACTATAAATCAGATGATGAATAGATATGTTCAACTCACATCTAAAATGTCAACTTTAGAAATAAAAAATGATCTTAAAGATTTAAATGACAGACTCCTAAATGCACTTCCATCTTCATGGAAACAAACTGTAACACTGCTAAAGCACATTGAAAGATTTCCTATGGATCTTGATCTTCTTATAGCAAATATTGAATTTGTTGAAATTGATGAAAGTTCAAGAAATAATGACAGATCTTCTTCAACCTCACAGTATAAGTATGTTGCTTCTCCAGCAAACACTATTGAAAATGCCTTCTTGCCAAGAATGATACTACTCCTAAAGATGAGGGTGATCTGTTCGTGGGAGCTGGATTTTTTACAAGTACCCCAATCTATTCAGCTTAGCCACAACAACAACAGTCTTTTCCAAAATCTGTTGTGCCTAAACCTCATAATAAGACTCCATCTTCTAACTCTGCTAATGCTAGCAAAGTTAAATATGTTATAAATATCCTACTGTAGGATGAAGAATCCAAAACTGCTTTTACAACTTTCATGGCAAGCTTTCAAGCCTACCAGGGTAGTCATCCAACTCAAATTGATTGGTTTTGCTAGATTTATTGAGATGGATCCTGATGATGTAGAAGAGATGGACTCGAATTCGCAAATGGTGATGATTGCTTACAGAACACAAAAGCATTCATATGTCAATAGGAACTACAAGCCTAGTGCCAACAAAACAGTTGGTTTTGACAAGTCAAAATCAAGATGTTTCAACTACAATAGCTATGGTCATTTCTCAAGAGAATGTAAAGCTCCAAGAACTCAAAGTGGAAATGGTCAAAGTAGTTCAAATATTAGAGAAATCAGCATCAGACTGAAAAGACTTTCTAGAAACCATTAGTATCTGCCTATGCCTGAACTAAAAGATGAACAAAAATCAACTAAAGAACCAAAGAAAGCACTGGTTGTAAGCATAAAAGATGGTTATGACTGGAGTGCATATGCTGAACAATTTACTTCTGATCTTGTTTCAGGTTTAGCATTGATTTCAGAAATAAATAAAGAATGGTCTAAAGAAAAGGATCTAAAAACTAATGAATCTGAAAATGAGACAGACTATGACTGGAGTGACAAGTCAGATCCAAAGGAGGAAGAATTTGCCCTCATGACAAAGTCTGAACAACCAAAGGATGTAAAATCTGCTTCTGACACTGAGTCCTTAAATTCATATCCTAAAATTCCAACTGAAGTAAGAGAAAAACTGTGCACAAAAGAATGTTTTGAACAGGTTGAACACTATAGAAATTATTCATTCAAAATATCTGACAAATTAAAAAGAAGAAGAGTCAATGCACAGAAAACTGAAAGATGATCACAAAGTTGCTGATGAAAAGATAATGTCACTTCAAGCAAGTTGGAATAAAACTCTAAAAGAACTTGAAATAGTTAAGAAACAACTTGAAGAAATGACAAAGTCACTTGAACAAGAAAAAGTATCACATGTTGCAACTCAAGTTGATTTGGCAAAAGTAAAAAGCTCAAAGACCATTGTTGAGCAATTGGTAAATGGAAGAAAAGATATAGATAAATGAGGATTAGGTTTCACACATGAACCTATGCCTAAATAAATTTCTAAAACCGTTGATACATGTGTACCTAGTTTAGGAGCTTAATGTAAAACTTTTTTCATGTCTTACATATATGTAACGAATGAGTTGAATGAAATAAAATAGGTGATTGATGCTTATATTGTTTAATGTTTCATTGTTTATTATATCATAACGCATATTGAACTAACTATAAAGGTTTATGGTTGTTTACATAGTTCTTAGTCAAGTATGGTTGAGAAATGTGTTTAAACTTAATCATATGAAGTCTTCATGTGAATGGACCATGCTAATAAACCATACGCACGAACACTTCATGCTAATGGACTAGTTGTACAACTGAACCAGGAGACTGAATCAGTCGCACGATTGAGACATAAGATTGGCTCCGTTGCACGACTGAACCTTCAGTCGTGCGTACGGACCAATCGTATGATTCAGTCGCACGACTGAACCATACTAATGGTTCAGTCTGAACCATACTAATGGTTCAGTCATACGATTGACAAACCCAAACCTATAAATACCACCTAATTTGTGGAAAAAACGGGACGCGTAAGAATTTCGACTCACATATGTACCCTAGCCGTCCAGAGACTCCAAAGAACCTGTTCCAACTTCATAGTTCGCAGTTGAGCGTGTTCTAATCATTCATAACATTGCATTAATCTTTAGATTGATCGAAACTGCATTCTCATTGATTGGATCGCCAATCAAATAGGATTCCGCATTATTTGATTAGGTATTCACGCATTATTAGTTAGTACTACGTACATACTCGGTCCTAACGAAAACTTTACTAGAAAATTTCAGCACTCATGATCATTCACCAGAAACAAGGCCAAACTTAAAGAATTTCAAGAGAAAAAGAAGAATGATCAAAAAACTGCTCAAAGTGAAATTGAAAAAGTAAACGTTCAAATATTCAAGGAGAATGACACAGAAAAGATTAAAAATGGTCATCCAATTCAAATAAAATCATATGAACCTCGTTTAAAGAACAAAAAGCTATTCGTTCCAAAAAGTGAATGAGTCATTAAGAAGTGTCAAACTGATCAAGATATTGAAAAAGCAAATAAGATCAAGCTTAAATTGAAAGGCAAATATGAAGAACAATCAGACACTTCATGTGATGATGATTCAAGCTCAAATAATTTAACTCAAATCAAAAAGTGTGAAAATGAATCTTCTCAACATTCAATTAAGACATAAATTTCTAAGAAATCATCAAGAAATCAAAGAAGAAGAAAATTAACTCCTAAAAAGTCTGATCCAATAAACAAAACAAGCCAAATGAAACCTGTGAAGTTTGTGTCAGTAGGAACTTTTGACATGAACACCATATCAGAAACAATAATAAAACCTAAGATCAAATCTGACTCTAATCTGAAAACAGGTTCAGGTCCAAAGACTTATGCTGTACAAAATAGATTTGTATCTAAGGAGTTAAAGAATGGTGAATATGTTAAAAAGAAATCCAAAATATCAAAAGACCAAACTTACATAGACAAAACAAAAGCTTAATCAGTCTACTCCTAAAATCAAACAAGGATCAGATGTAGCACCTACGTCAATGATTAAGCAAATGTTATATCAAAAACCTCAAAATACTATTATATATGTGACATGTATAATAATAACACTTTTGAGTGTTGTTTAAACAAATACTGTCAAATATGTGATATGACAAATCATACAACATTTGATTGTTATTTCAACAAAACTATGCTTTATGTGATGAAATAAATCATAATACACATGATTGTTTCTTCAAGAAAAACTCACCTAGAAAGGTTTATGACAATCAAGGATATCCTAATCCAAGTTTCAAAGAAATCACTATAATGGACATGAAAATCTAACAAAATCACCTTCTCTAGGTTTGAGATTATCTAGAAGAATCAATTCAGACTATGACAATCTGTATAATGTCAGATCACCAAAGTATGATCAAAGAAAATTTATTCCACGTTCAGTGAGAATAAACAATGAAACATATAACAAGAAAACATCTTATAATGTTTCAAACAATGGTTCAAAATTTCTTGATGATGAGCTTAAAAAAAGATTTAATGTTTTGAAAAGATAATCAAAGTTCAAAATAAACTGTTTTCAAAAGAGGATTTGAAATCACAAAGTTCAAAATAAACCTGACATAAAAAACTTCATTTCAAATAGTTTACTATTATGATAAATTTGGAAAGCCCAAGACCATCTCAGCTTGGGTTACTAACTCTTCTTAAATTTCTTGCATGCAGGCACGCCCGCAGAGACCAGTAAACACATGGTATGTTGATAGTGGGTGTAGGCGGCACATGAAAGGCAATCAAGCCTTGCTGCAAGATTTTAAACAAAAAGATGGCACTCATGTTGCATTTGGTGGAGATTCCGAAGGAAAGATAACCGGTGAAGGAACGGTATCTAACGGAATAATAAGTTTTGACAAAGTCAACTTTTGTGAACAATTAAATTTCAATCTTTGAGTGTCTCAAATATAATAAATCTTACTCTACTTTATATGATGATTCATTCTATTATATTTGAAAGCCAGGGTTTAAGATTAGCAAAGAATGGTTTGTTGTCAAAGTTGTGCGTGACAGAGATGTTTACAAAATAGACATGTCATAAGTTGATCCCTCTACAGATACAACCTGCCTCATTGCTAGAGCATCTAATGATGAAAGTCAGCTTTGGCATAGACGACTTAGGCACTCAACTTCAAGAACATGAACAAGCTTGCAATAGGAAACCATGTTATTGGTTTTCCTTCAAAGAAGTTTTCAAATTCTGATATCTACAAAGCATGCTTGAAAGGAAAACAACAAAGAGCATCTTATAAGACCAAACAAATAAGCTCAAATTCAAAACCGGTACAAATGTTACATATGGATCTTTTTGGTCCTGTAAACATACAGAGTATCGGAAAGAAATTGTACTGTTTAGTATACACGATTTACTTGGGTTTCTTTTCTTCATTCAAAATCTGAAACACCTGATCTTTTAAAAGAATTTATCATTAAAGTGGAAAATCAGTTAGATCAAAAAGTTAAAATAATCAGAAGTGATAATGGAACCGAATTTAAAATACTAATATTGATTGTTTTTGTGCAGAAAAATGAATAACTCATCAGTTCAGTACTCCTCGAACTCCACAACAAAACGGAGTTGCAGAAAGGAAGAACAGAACTTTGATTGAAGTTGCTCGATCAATGTTAGATGATGCAATGATTCCTATCACATTCTGGAATGAAGCAATATCAACAACTTGTTTCATTCAAAATCGCACTTTGTGGTTAAGGACAAACTATTAACTCCTCATGAGTTAATGTTTGGCATGAAACCAAATATTGATTTTCTTAAATCTTTTGGATGTCCTGTATTGATTTTAAATTCAAATTATCATCTTGTCAAGTTTGATTCAAAATCTGTTGATGGATTCTTTCTTGGATATTCGTCCGCTTCAAAGGCGTACATATTTTATAACTCTAGGACGAATGTTATCATTGAAACGTTCAATGTTAAATTACTTGAAAACTCTTTTCTATCATTTTCAAATGGTCCAAAGTGGTTATTTTATTTAGATTCATTAACAAACTCATTTAATTCTAATCTATTTGAATCTTCATGTGCTAACAGGAAACAAGCAGGAGATTTGGGAATTTTTAGTGAAGATTCTAATTCAGATGATATGGATGATTCAAGTCCAGATTATCCATTTTCTCTTTTGCACGAGATCCATTATTCTCTACAGAGAATTTTGAGCAACAAAATCTTGAGCATCAACAAGTTCCTGAAGATTTTGATAATTCTCAACTTCTTCCTAATGATGGTCTAGAAATTCACCATCCCGAGTCTGGAACTTCATCTGTATCCGGAGATATAGTTGTGAATGACAAGTTTGATTACTTTGTCAATTCTCAAACACAAGTTCCAAATAGTATTCCACATTCCTCAACTCTATTGCAATAGCTCTCCGAACTGAACTAATCTAATATGGATGTGAATGTTCAACAAGAAAAGATTCCAACTACTCACATTCATAAGAGACATCCTATCTCTTAAATTATTGGTCCTTTAAATGAAAGAATAATGAGACATCACTCTAAACAAGAAAATGTTTGTTTCTACTCATGTTTTCTTTCTCAAAATGTCCCTAAAAACATTACAGAGGCTTTGAAGGACAACAGTTGGATTGAAGCAATGCAAGAGGAATTATTACAATTCAGAAAATAAGAAGTGTGGAATCTGGTGGATTTACCTAAAGGAGAAAATGCCATTGGGACAAAATGCTTATTTAGAAACAAATCAGATGATAGAGGAATTATCATTCGAAACAAAGCTCGATTAGTAGCTCAAGGATACACTCAGGAGGAAGGAATAGATTATGATGAAGTATTTGCTCTAATTGCAAGACTAGAAGCAATTCGGGTCTTCCTGGCATATGCTTCTTATATGAAATTCAAAGTGTATCAAATCGATGTTAAGGGTGCATTTTTGTATGGACCAATCACCGATGATGTGTATGTTAAGCAACCTCAAGGTTTTGAAGATGCTGAATTTCCTCATCGTGTATACAAGCTCAGGAAAGCTCTATATGGTCTACATCAAGCCCCAAGAATTGGTATGAAACATTGTCTCAACACTTGCTCCAACATGGATATACACGAGGGAAGATTGATCCTACCTTATTCATCAAGAAGGATGCATCTGATCTTCTGTGTGTTCAAGTGTATGTGGACGATATCATCTTTGGATCAATCAGTTAGAAACTATGGTCAGAATTTGAAGATATCATGAAATCTCATTTCCAAATGAGTTCTATGGGAGATATTAATTTCTTTCTTGGATTACAAGTTACACAATCCGCAGACGGCATTTTTTATTAATCAAGCAAAATTTGTTGATAAACTGCTGAAGAAATATAAGTTGCAAGATTGTCAATCTATTAGAACTCCAACTGACATAAACACCAAGATTGATCCTGATCCTAAAGGAATATCAATTGACCAAACTTTATACAGATCTATGATTGGATCTTTAATGTACTTAACTGCATCTAGACCTGATATAATGTATGATGTTTGTGTCTGTGCGAGGTATCAATCAGACTGGAAGGAATCTCACCTTATTGTTGTCAAACGCATATTCAGATATCTCAAACGAAAACCATCCCTAGGGTCATGGTATCCTTATGAAGGAAGCTTCGAGTTATATGGATATACTGATAGTGATTAGGGGGGGATGTTGTCAAAATAGAAAATCTACCACGGGTGATTGTCAGTTTTTAGGACCTCGATTAGTCTCGTGGCAATGTAAAGAATAGACAAACGTCTCAGTCTCAACTGCAGAAGCTGAGTACATTGCTACCTCAGCAGGATGTTCTCAAATCCTTTAGTTGCAAAATCAACTACTGGATTACGGGTTCAATTTTCTTAAAACACCTATTTACATTGATAACACTGCTACAATGTTTATTACTGCTAATCCTGTCCAACATTCTAAAACAAAACATATTGAGATTCGATATCATTTTCTCAAAGACAACTCTGAAAAAGGTTTAATCATTTTGATTTAGATTTCAACAAAAAAACAACTGGCTGACTTGTTTACCAAATCTTTCCTACCAGGAAGGTTTGAGTACTTAGTTGAGTCAATTGGTCTGATTAATCATATTGAAAACTAATTTTTCTCTTTCAAAATGATAACAACCCTCCCTTGATTTTCTTAAACAAATCAAAGTTAAACTCTTAATGTTAACTGCCTAATTATGTATATTGTGGTGTGTTAAATGAAAAAGAAAATACAACATCAGAAAATGCAAAAACAAAGAGAAAATTATAAATGTTAAGATCATATTTGCCTTTGCAATTTATGGGAATAAGAGTACATCAGTTTAATCAGTTGCATACTTCACTCGCTAATAAACTCTAACATGATCAGATATGATTTGCAGGTAAGATCATGTAATTATACTGAAAAAGTAGATTCTTGTGATTAAACTAAATCATCTATGCATTTGTGTGTGTCCATCTTAGTTCTAAAGAGATGTCTTGACTTTTCTAATTGATTGCTTGTAAATTCATAATCTCACACCTGACTTATAATGTGGTACCATGAGATCTGTTTACTGCATCTGTTCACTTCTCTATTAAGAATCATCATAGACCTGAAAGTGACGAGATATCATCTGTTGTAAGTCATTACAGACCTAGATATTCTCACCTGATGCAAAAGATGACAATGTGCCCTATGATTCTTATGAATCATCTCTATCTATTTCTTTATGAAATGAATTCGGGGATTACCTAATGGCTTGTCCATGGTGGTTTTCTCAAAGATTATCAACTAGTTAACTATGATGATTCTCTCATTGACCTAAACATGATATCTGGTATACATATATGACAAGTTTTTAAGTTGAGTAAAAGTGCTTTCTTGTATATCTTGATGAGGGTTGAACACTCTAAGTCTAATTGTGGATTACATAATGTCATACCTATATCAACCTTAATACATCCAGGAATTGAAAAAGTAAGTGTACTGATTCTTTTGCTAGTGTAGTCACTGTCTGTCCTTAGATCTTGTGTCTCCTTTGCTGTAGAAACACTTACCTCGAATACACTTGATTAGGATTTAATCATTGTCTATGACTATTCACAATTTTTTCTTCAATGTGCTGATTATTATCTGATATGATCTCACTGCAGGTAATATAATTCATTGTGTAGAATTTTATTCTACTTTCTTTTGATTTTTGCATGATTTTTTGTGTGCAGGCATGTTAATAATGAATGGTTTTACTTTATATATCAACTTTTATAAACTTCTAAGTTTGAAAACTTAAAAGTTTAGGGGGGTAAAGATGATAAAGAGTTTATCAAAATAAATGTTTGGATGAAAAAGGATGATGCAAAAATATTCAAAGTTGTGTGTGTTTGAGATGTTTATAAAATGAACCTAAAAAGTTTTAAAAAATGAAAAGCTTCTTGCAAAGAATTGAGAATGTTTGTCATTTCATAAAATTTTTTAGACTAAAATGACATGAAACAACTTAAAAAAAATTTTGGTCAAAAAGTCAAAGTTTTTAGTTAAAAGTCAAAGATCAGTTAAAAAGTCATTGTGTTGGTCAAAGTTTAGAAATTTGTTTGATGAATAGTGAATTTTATCAAAATTGTGATTTGAATGATTTTGGTGAAAATAATACAAGTGTTAGACGTATGGATATCTTATGCACCTAAATAGTGTTCATAAGTCCTGTTAGACGTATGATGAAATTTCAATTTTATACTAAGTATTAGATGTTTTCAGTAATCCTCATACGCCTAAACAGTAGTCATAAGTCTAAATTCTTGGTTAAGTGTTTGGCGTCTTACAAAATCTCATGCGCCTAAACAGTACCAGATATCTCAAAATAATTCTAAGTTAGGCGTTTCTAAAGAGGTCATGCGCTGAACAGTACTCATGCACCTAAAAAGTGCTCATACGCCTAAACAGTGCTCATGCGTCTGTACAGTGCACATGGTCCTACAAATCTTTTAAATGAAACTGACCAAGTGTAACTCATGCGTCTGAGGCTCATACGCCTGAACAGGGGTAAAACGCCTGAATAGTGCTAATGCGCCTAGACCTCATGCGTCCAAATAGTGGTCATGCGCCTAAACAATTGTAATGCATCTAAGGGTTTCCCACACTTGTATAAATTCAACACTTATCATAGACTTTCATTTCATTCAAACTTTTCATCTTCTACTCTGTTGTTCATACTATCTGTGTTCCGACGAACTCAAAATTCATCATATTACTCGGTCATTGCAAGAATATATGATCGCATAAGGTAATTTCAGAGATTGCGATTCATATCATGATCATTCATCATCAAATCAGTGGATTATCACATCACATTCAATCGGCGGTTTGAACCCTATACGGGCATTCGAACCCTAATGTCTTGAATGAATCTGAAATTATCGAGTACTGATGTTTGTTTGTAACAAATTAAACATGAAATCATTAATGATTATGCGTTGCGAACATGTTGTAATCATCAAAACATGATCTTTATCATAAAAATTTTATGATGATTCAAAGGATTTCAATTTCAAAATAATAATAAAATAAAATAAAATAAAACAGAAAATTGAATCGACGAATTTTTAAAATAAAATTGTAAACTGATAAAGTCATCTAAGTTTCAAATATGAACATAAAATCATCTAGAAACAAAATTCTTAATTGATTATATATATTAAAATTTGATTAAATCATTAAATAACAAGTTCAAATCACTGCATTTTATTAAATTAATCAAATTTTAAATTATAAAATTGTATTAAGAAAACATAAAAATTAGTGAAGGACTTATTATTTGTTTACTTGATAAAATTTGAAAACCTTCATTCTAATTTATGTTTCTTGTGATTGACAGATGAATTAGTTAATGTTTGAGCCAAAGCACAATGTTGCTGCCTTTCTAAATGAAGAAGTGAGAGAAGCTGATGGTTATGAAGAAGTGATCAGATTTCTTCTAAGGACCAAGTATGTTTATGGAATGTGTGCTAGACCAGTTATATATGGAAGATTAATCAATGATTCTAGAGATCTGCTGAAATAGAACTTGATGATAATAGAAGAATAGTTCTAAGATGATTTTTCAAATGACAGAATGATAGAAGTTTCTGAAGACTCTATCAGAACTGCTTTGAGATTGGGAGAGAATGAAGACTAGGATCTGTCTGAATTCACATTCAATGAATGTAGAGAGACATTCATGTAAATGGATCATCCTGATAGTTTTCCAAAGAAGTAATTTTTCAGAGCAAGAGTCTATAATCACCGGAAGCTTTTATGTTATCTATTCCGGCACTGTATGTCTAAAAGAAGTGCAGGATGGAATTCTTTCCCAGTTGATATAGCATCACCAATTTTTGCTCCAGTCACAAATAGGAGATTTAATATGGCAAAGTGGATAATGAACAATTTTATTTTCAATCTGGAGAAAGGAAAAAGAAACAAGTATATGATGTATCCAAGATTTCTTCAGTTGATTATTAGTGAAGAATATCAACATTCATGCATATGGTGTTCAAGGTAAAAATTTTGAATTAGAGAATATGTCTGAGATGGTATATAAGAAGTTAAATGTGATTAGTAGAGCTGAAAATGCATCTTTATTTGAGTACATAAGGAATGTAGCTCATGATAATGTTGACATTAATCAGTAACATTTTCATTATCTGAAGATGAACCAGTTAATCCTAATGATTTGATTGAAGATGTGATGGATGAGATAGATGAAGAATCTCAAGAAGAAAGCGATGATGAAGGTAATAATGATGACAATGATGAAAAAACAATAATGTTGATGATAATCAAGGTGGCAATCACGGGATGGAATGGAAGGTGTTGAAGCTGAGTAAATAGTAGAAGAACCTATTCAAGAAATGGATAGTTAGCAAACCATTTCTAATCAAAGAGTTGAAGATGAAAGAAATGAAGATGAAGAAGTTAATAGTGAAAGGAATGATCAACAAGACAATGATCAAATTGCAACTGAAGATGTTGAAAATGTTGATTTCAATCAAGCATTTGATTTTGATTCTTTATGGGATGAGCCACTAACAAAGAATGTTACGTCTAATGATCAAGCTAAGAGTCCTAAAGTTGAAATTATTAAAAAAGAACAAGAGACAAAACAATTTTTAGATGTTTGTGTTCAAACTGATTAGAATGATGATTCTGATGAAATTGAAGAGTTAAAGTTAAGGATTGTTTCTCAACATGAAGAAATTGAAAGACTAAAGAAAGAAAATGAAATGTTAAAAGCAAATGATGAATTGAAGAATGTCATGATGACAAATCTGGAAGAAAAAGTAAAGGCTATGTTTGAAGAAATTGAAAAACTAAAAGTATCTCTACGAGAACCTTCAAAAGAAAGTGAAGCGGTGGTTGTTGAGAAAGAACCTACTCAAGAGTATGAAGAAAAACCATGAAAGGCTTCGTTCCCGGGACACTTACAGCTGGCCAATCATCACTCATAAAACATATAATTACATTAACTTGAAATAAACGTTGCAACGGAAACATTAAAAACTACATTTTCATTAAATATGCTTTTGCAAAATAATACAACATTCGTTACACATTTCATTTGTTCACATTACAACGCAAAAACATTAACAAAAGAATGCCATCCAAAATGCCAAGTAGTTGCCCCGTGCCATCCTCAGCAACTTTACCTGCCAATTGAAAAAATGCATAAAAAGTTAGCATTGTTGAGTGAGCTCTAGTTTTAAAATAAAACATAATTTACTTTCATTAAAACCGTTCTTTACTTTTGTATGTGGTCACACATCATACGTAGACATAGATAATATCATTATTATCTTCATCATTCATTCGTTCATTCCGTACATTCGTCGTTAAATCTTTACTTTCATTTAGACCAATTCCATGTGCTTCACCCCACCATCATACATAATGCCAGTACGGGCCTATGGTCCTTTAAAGACCCTGAACATTATGCACGAAGCTGACTCCAGTACCTAGGGTAAGCGGCAAAGGTCCCATACATATGGTCAATCACAAGAATTGGACCCATGTGTGCATCCTCATAGGGTATTAACCCACACAGTTGAGCTGACATCCCTCATTGGGTGTGACCTCCATTCATACGCTTAATCACATAGATTAAGCCATAGTGCGCATCCCTCTGGGGTAGCTAACCCGCACACGGTTGAGCTAACACCCATCATTGGGTATGAACCTCCTTACATTTGCTTGCAGCCTTTCTTTCATTCATTCATTAATGCATGCATTCATTCATTACGTTCCTCCTTTCATTATCTTCCACTTTACGTTACATAATACTTTCATTTCATCCATTAACATTCAACGTAAAGCCACGAGAAAATAATCATGCATAACAAGGAACATAAACATAAACATATAACATCACCATACAGGACATCATCATACATACATAACATACATCATACATACAATCATGCAAAAGCACCAATCATACATCATAACATCATCATAAAACGCCCATCACATCTTCTATGACCTCAAAAGTCAGCTTACAAGAACCCCCAAGAACCTCCCAAGTCAAAGCCTACATTTCAGTTTTTCCCCAAAAATTCAGATAATATTCTATGTGTTCATCCGCATTTCTTTTGTTCATACACATTAACTTTTGTACATCCGCATTTGTTCATCCACATTTTTTCATCCGCATTAACTTTACTCATCCGCATTTGTTCATCCGCATTAACTTTACTCATCCGCATTTTCTCTTTCGCATGAACTTACTCATCCGCATTAACTTACTCATCCGCATTTGTTCATTCGCATGAACTCACTCATCCGCATTTGTTCATTCGCATGAACATACTCATCCGCATTTGTTTATTTGCTTGAACTTACTCATCCGCATTAACTTACTCATCCGCATTGGTTCATTCGCATGAACTTACTCATCCGCATTTGTTCATTCGCATGAACTTACTCATCCGCATTTGTTCATTCACATGAACTTACTCATCTGCATTGGCTTATACTTATCCGCATTGGCTTATACTCATCCGCATTGACTTTCATCCGCATTGACTTTCATTTGCATTGACTTTCATCATATTGACTTTTACTCATCTGCATTTATCAATGCTCATCTGCATTTCGCAATGCTCATCCGCATTGACTTTTACTCATCCGCATTGACTTATACCCATTCGCATTGACTTTCATCCGCATTGACTTTCATCCATATTGACTTTTACTCATCCGCATTTGTCAATGCTCATCTGCATTTCTCAATGCTCGTCGGCATTGACTTTTACTCATCTGCATTGACTTATACTCATCCACATTAACTTTCATCCGCATTGACTTTCATCCGTATTGACTTTTACTCATCCGCATTTATCAATACTCATCTGCATTTGTCAATGCTCATCCGTATTTCTCAATGCTCATCCGCATTGACTTTTACTCATCCGCATTGACTTATACCAATCCATATTAACAACACTTGGGCAAATTATAAAACTTAGGCGTATGAGCTACTATTTTGATGCATTGGCAGCCAGGTCACACTTAACATCAGATTCAGTCCCCAAACACCATCTATCATATTCTAAGCTTAAATCATACATTCAAGCCATAGAAACATAACCATAACATCATCAAACATGAACATAGTCCAAAATTAAACCATACCCGCAACATACACACATTCATACTCACGGGTATGAAACCCAGTTTTATAAAAATGTACATTCATGCATTTACAGCCGCAAAATCAGTTAAAACATATAAAAGAGGGGTTCTAGAACTCACCTTAGCAAGCCTCATCAGGTAAGACTTTCTTCAAAGCCCGATTGCTACAAGTCTTCACCTAGAAACCCAATAAAAACACACAACCGAACACACACAACATACATAAGCACACAACCGAGGATGAAACCAGTTAAGAACATCTTAAATACATGAATTCTTACCTTGAAATCGACTTTTGCACTTGCTCTTCTTCAAAAATCTGAATATGCACTTCCTCTCTCTAATTGTCCGAATTTTGGGTGTTGTAAGAAGAGAGTGAGCGGCCATGCTCACTTTACACCAACTTTCAAACTTTTTTGTCCTTTTGACACTTTTTACCCCTCAACTTGGGTTAATTAGCTTTTCTTTCTTTTTCTTTCTTTTTTTCACCTTATTCTTCTTTCTTTGACTCTAAAAAAAATAACCGAGTGTTACACACCAGCTTTAAAGTTTTCCGAGGTTGAAAAAGGCAAACGAAAGATGAATGAAGATGAAACATCTAGTGGTCCAGCTAAAGTTCAAAAGTTAGTTGATATAGGTGTAATTGAAGAAGAAGAAGAAGTAAAAAAGACAATTGAAGCTCTTGATGATATAGATTCAGATCTACCAGATGAATGGTATGATGAAGTTCTTGAAGATGAAGATGTGTTTGATATTGTTGAATCACCAACTAAGAATGTTCAAGATGAAATGCCAATAGATTTTGAAGACATATATAATTATTTGATCAAGAGAAAGCATAATAGAGTTTTTCTCGATGGGCTGACTGTAACACAAGTAAATGAAGAATATGAAAAATGTGTGATAGCAGAATCATCAGCACTAGCAGAACCGAATGAGATAACTCTTGAACATGGTGAATGGGCTCAACTTAATGAAAGTATAAATATAGATGATATTCCTATGGCTGAATTGCACCACTCAAACCTAGAAGACATGAGCATACCAGCTTTAAGAATATGGTTCCAATCAAGGAACTATCCAAGAAATAGACGAAATAAGCTGCAAGGTGAATCTTTAAGAAGATTGGTAGAAGTTTTCAAGAACCCGAGAGGATTCATAACAAGATGATCATATTAGACATGGATAATCCTTAGTATCTCAAGATTAGCAAAAGAAAAAAAATGCTCAAACCTGAAGAAATTAAATCAATGGAGTTGGTGAGAAAAACACATGAGCGTAGAAAAGATCTTATGAATATGTTTCCAAGTGTTGAACATCAAGGTTATAAAGTATCTCTAGATGAAAAATAGTTGTGGAATAAGGCTAGATCTGCGGGAGATCTTGTAAGAAATGTACTACAAACAGGGCAATCAATCTCTGAATTTCTGAACGCAATGATTGTGCTTGATAAATCAAAAGAAGTGAAAATAATTGCATGGAAGTATGATGAAATTTTTTATGCTTTTCTTATCAAGAAAGTTAATGCTATATGTGATTTATATTATTTTTACTCAAGTATCATTGCTCTACCAGTTCAAGATTTGAAAGAATTGCACAAACTTCCACTGATTAATACTACCAAAGATGAAAGAGGAGAGAGATTTGTAAAGTTACTTAATAGGGGAATATCAAGGATTTGTGCTTTTCTTAAAACACGATGTGATCAAGAAGATAAGAGTTATTTTGCAAAAATGAAGAAGAAATCAAGAAAAGTTGAGTCAAGCAAAGAAATGGATGATTGTTATCTCGAGACATTCAGTGATAAGTACTTAGATAAAGTAACAAATCCTGGATTAAAAGTTATTGATGATACTCAATCATCAAAACCAATTCTAAGATGGTTTTATGATTCATCCTCTTTTCATTTGAAGTTAGTAAGAAATTTAGAGGATTGGGATAATGATATGATCAGTCTATCTGGTGTGTTTGAACTTAAACTGCTACATCCAAGTTACATTTCATTCTTATCAAATCAATCTCTTGAAGAAGTATCATCAGTAGAAGCTGAAAATGACAGGAAGTATTTTCTAACAATTATCAAAGTGATGAATGCAGCAATGGAAAGAATTTCACTGAGGAAAGCAATGGCTTATACCAACATTGTGAAGAAAGATATAAAAGACATTGAATTTATGAGAATATCTTGCAAAGGAGTGCTGAAGATATATACAAAAGAAAATTCAAAACCAATAGAAATGTATGCAAATGTGGATATTGCTAGATTATCAAAAGAGACACTGATGATGATGGAATCAATGGAGATCAAGACAAATGAATCAAAGCCTGAACAAGGAATTTTGGCTGAAACTTCAAAACTTCAATAAAGAAAGATCTCAAAGAACTAGAAATGTACAAAGAAAAGCCGATGTTCAAAATAAAAGAAGAACCTGAAGAGTATTTTGGCTGAAGACAAATCTTCGGGGGTGTATTGTTAGAAACCTTGAAAGATTAGCATTTTAGTCTTTAGATAAGTTTTGTTATAGATTAGGGACTTATTGTGTAAATATATGTTCCTTTTTTGTTTTCTTGATTATTAGTATAAATAGGATTGCTATGTATGTGCATGTAACGAACTTTTAGATATTTTCTATCAGTTTGCACTTTGTAATCCATCTGATATCAATGAAAACTCTATGAAATTTTCTAATATTATGTTTGTTTAATTACATTGTTCTTATTATTATCAATTGCTCGATATCAATCACAGATCGATCCATTTGAAACTATCAAATCCAAGCGAGAAAGTAAGTTTTTCATTACATACGTACATACAATACTGTTAAATATAACACTTAATTTAATTTTGTTTTAATATATTTTCAGAAGTATTGTCATATATAAATAAAAAATGGTTAGAGAGTACAATAAAATGTTTGTATCAGCCCAGACTAACTCAAACCATAATTTTAGCCAACACACAACAAACAGAGACGAGAGTGAGCATGCAAATTTAAAAAGATATCTTAAATCAACAAATAGCTCACTGGATAGACTTGTGGAGTTTATAGATCAATTGGTAAACACACAAGAGGTCAATTTAAAAGAAAGCTTTGAGACAAGCAACATTAAATTATGAATCATCATAAACTCCCGTTGTTTGATTACCTACGAGGCAAGGTTTCACACAAAGCACTTGATTTATTAGTTGTCGAAAACACTATCTTCTAAGGCGTCACAAAGTACTAAGTTTTCATTGGTTATCAGAGATCAGCAATTAAACAATATAAACAAGTTAAAAAATTGGATTCCTTCAATCTTTCATCAATATATTTCACGTAGAAGAGATGTTCGACCCGATGGTAATTGTGGTTTTCGATCTATAGTTTTAGGGTTGGGGTTTAATGAAAATAAGTGGATGTATGTGCGGCAACAACTTTTAGAGGAGTTGGACACACATGAATTGAATTACAGAGAAGTTTTCAATACTTTGTACGCCGGACAGTATAATGACTTGCGTCACACAATAGATTGGCAACGTGTGGAACTTGTGCAGGAATAACATTGGATGATAATGCCGTATATGGGATTAGTAATTGCTCAAAGGTTTGGTGTTATTTTTCATCTAATAAGCAATAACGGTTGTCAAACATTTTTTCCCTTATGGGCTGATCCGAATAGTATGATGCCTCATCATGTCATGTCGATTGTTCATCTCAACAATAATCATTTCGTCCATGTTAAATTAGATGGAGATTATCCGATGCCTACATTAAGTAATCTTTGGATTCTTAACCGAAACGTACGTGCTGCAGAATGGGAGATTATGTATAGGAGTCATATCTCGGAATACAATGCAATAATAGAAGATAACCGAGATCCCCCAGCTTATATAAATTTATTTTAATTTAATAAGTTTGTTAGTCGTAAGCTAATTTAAATGTTAAAGTAGTGTTTTATTTGTTAAAAATGTCGATTTAAAAACTTGTAAATGAACTATACACGGCGTATAGCACTATATGCGGCGTATAGTTCATAGGTTGAAGATGACTTTGGTTGGGTGGGTAGGTGGTCTATACGCGACACATGCACCATACGTGGGGGCCTACACGCGGGTATAGGTCTATAGGCAACGTATAGGTCTATACATTGCGTATAGGTTTATACGCTGCAATCATCATCTTAAATTTCATTTTCTTATGCAGATATGTCTTTTGATTCTGAGATTGAGGCTGATGTTGATGTTATTACCGATCATCCTTGGCTACAGTTTGAGCCCGGGTCTATTGAGCATGCAAAGTGCTCAAAATTCATTCGTATGAAGATCGGTCATCAAAAGGCAGTTGATTGGAAGGTGATGGCCGAGCTTGGGGAGCGCGATAGACTCATTGGTATTATCGAAGATAATACGCCATGGAGTCGTTTATTTGAGCTAGCGTTCTTACCTTCTTACCAGGAGCTAACGGTGGAATTTTTATCCACCTTTATTTATATTCGTCCTAATGAGATGGAGAAGGGAGATCTGCGATCTGAGATTTCGTTTATGCTATATGGACGATCACATAAGATGTCGATTGAGTAGTTTTCCATTTTCTCGGGACTTTATTATGAGTCGGAGACTGTTACCCCTCAATTTACAAAGGGAATTACTAATATTAAGGAGAACCGATTGAGAGGTGGCCTCAGATTGCCGGAGGTTCGTTTCAGAGGACTAAGGGCAGGGTCATTGGCATTAGAGATCCTCTCATTTGTTACTTGCATCGTATGATCGCCACATCCATCACGGGACGTGGCAAGAGTCAGGAGTGGTGTACCATTCCTGATTTATTTTACTTATATTGTTTGCTTACGGGGACCAGGTGCAACTTGGCGAGATGTTCGGCAGAGTATTATGCTTCGTATTATCATCGCCAGGAGCGAGGAGTGGTGTATGATGGGATGTACATTATGATGATTGCACGTTGTCTTCATTATCTTCCTTGCCATGTTGCTGACGTATCTCCTCCGATCGAGCCAGTGATATTAGATCGTCGTACGTTATTCGGCATGCGTATTATACTCTAGTGTCCGGGTGGCATACAGTTCTAATTTTGACCCGGTGAGATCTGGCATCCGGCACTTGTTCAGCAGGTCGGCGATGACGATCCACAATAGCAGCAGGAGCATATTCCGCATGATCAGCCGCCACACGACCAGCCGCCAACACATCAACCGCCACCTCAGCCATAGTTCCCTCGACATATTTATAGAGATGTGAGGTTGCCTGCACATATGGAGATATTTATGCAGGAGATTACTACGAGATTACGGGATCAGGGTCGTCGGTTCAATCGAGTTGAGGATCTTATGGATTGGCACGTTTAGCTTGAGATTGCACAAGCTAGTGCTGCTGGTATTGATCCTCCACTCTTGCCACCGCCTCGACATTACCCAGATTCACCATAGTTTTTTTTATATTATTAATAGTACTTTCATTTTGTTATGTATTAAAAAGCTTTGTTATTTAAAATTTCATTTAATGTTTGTTTTATTTTATATGTTGTATTGGTTAATTAAGATTTAAAATTGTCGATTAATAAGTTACAAAATATAACTTATACGCCAAATGTCAACCATAACGTGCAAAATAGAGCCGACACCAATTTTTATACGCAAAATTTTTATAAACAATAATATATAAAAAAACATCTTAATCTATATGCCACGTATGGGTCCATACGCGGTGTATAGGTTTGTAAGCAAACAGAGAAATTTTGCAGCAAAAAAATTAGGAACTTATACGCCGCGTATGGACCCATACGCGGCGTATAGCTACCCCGACACGAGTCTGCCATGATCTTGTCAGGGAATTCCCTATACGTAGCATATGGGTCCATACGCAGCGTATAGGGTATGACGACTTTCCCGCCAATCGACCCTATACGCAGCGTATGGACCCATACGCGGCGTATAAGGTACACGGGTGTTTATTTAAAATTTTGGGGTGTCCAAATAAAACGACCCTTAACGTAATCTATAACCTATAATAAAACAAAGTTTATTTGTCACTTGTCATTTTCTTAAACCATGTTTTTGACACTTGTCATTTTTCTAGATATTCACATATTAATTTTCCCTCCAAAAGAGTATTATAGTAATTTCTTTTTCTTATTAAATGTAAATTTTATTAATTGTTATGTTTCTCTCTCTTATCTATTTTTTTAAATCAAACTATTTTTTTAAATAGATTTTTATGAAAGAAATTAGAAATCACATCTTTTAACTACAATCTAAATAATAAAAAACTAATTTTTTTATATAATATAAAATTTTCTAAAACACTAAACACAAAAATTATAAACATGTGAAATATTTTAAACAGTCTTTTTATAACAACCAGAATAATTACAAACCAGGTTTTTTAAATAATATTTTTATAAAAAATTATTTTTCTAAAAAAATTATTAAAATGAATGTTTAAAAATAAAACTATTTACATAATAGAGTTAAAATGGTATAATTGTTTTATTTCTTGAACTATTATGCATATATATTTTTAATTCTATTTTACATTGAATATTATACTGTAACTATTCATGTTTTTTTACATATATATTTTGCATTAAAATTTAATCTATTTATTTAATAAGTTTTTAGTCTATCTATCTATCTATAAAAAACATACTAAGCGTGAAACAATCGTAAACCTCATTATAATTACTTTCACATTTCTCTATATTAGTAGTAATAACATTGAATACTAATATTATTACTCATACCATTTTCAAATTAAAAAATATAATTTAATAAATTAAGAACATATTTTTATTAAAATAATACTTTTTAAAAACAAAAAATTTATAAAAAACATAAACAAAATTAAAAAATCATTTCTTGTAAACAAAATATTTAAAAATTACAACTTTTTTATAAAAACAAAAGTTTAAAAAGATACATTATTCGGCTCCGCCCCCTTACCAAGTTGGTTAAGCTCTGCCATTGCCTTTCACTATGATAAATTGCCTAATGATCTTACTAACCTTAATTTCTTTTCTCAATTCACTTCTTCATCTTTGTGTGAGACAGGTTACCTTAGCTTATCGTATTGATTTGATGGTTTGTGTTTTAGTGGATTACCCGTTCATTTGCACCCTTTTTAACTATCATTATGGTTTGTCCTTTTGAATGTAACAATTGCATGTCATGTTATTTGCCATTCTTAGGCACTATGATATTGCACTTTAATTATGCAACTTGTTCGATTAAGATGTATATGTTGCATAACTCTATTGGTTATGCCAATGCATAGTAACTAGTGAGTGTTTGACAATAACATTTGCGTTCTTAATCTTTTCATGTATCAATGCCTGAGCCCTACCCCTTTTGTATGAGACAATAGCATGTCATGTTATTCGCCATTGATGCTACTTAGTGTTTAGGTAGTGCAAAGACATTTAAGGTATTCAAAATGGGCTATGATGAAGCATTTCTATTATGCCTTTTGTTCATTTTATGAGTTTTTGTTTACATATGTGATGGTCATGCTATAAGAACAACAAGCGCATAGTAACCGGTAAATGTGTAACAATGACATATAGTTTGGTAACTTTTTTCCATGTATATGTTTCAAAGCCCCTCTTATTTGAACTTTGTCTTCTTTTCGTTTTATTCTTTTGTACTACAACTGTTTTGTGATATTATGTTGCTTCTTTTACAGGTTTGTGCTCTTAATATCTAATTTAATATGATTGCAATTAGTATAGAGTCTGCTGCAATATAAGTGCCTTAACCCAATGTGTTTATTGCTTTCGCTATGATGCGTCATTTGTATGCTTCTGTTGTGGTTACATGACGTAGTTTACGTGGTGTTTTTACGAGTTTGTGACATGTATGATATTTAGATGACACACGTCATTGCTCAATACCAATATGATACCTGTTTACTCACGTAGAAACCAAATATACTAAAATATGATATAATCAAGTTAACAATTGCTAGACATTGGAGTGTTTTGAGTGTGACTCTCCTCCTAGGGCTGGTCCCTTCTCAAAGTACCAAAAGGTGATTCCAATCAATGCTTCAATTTAAAGCTATGAGCCAATCCATCTTTAATTATTTCTTTATATAAATTTGATCTACTTTTCAATTTCAAACACACTATAGTGCCTCTCCTTTTCAAAAACTCCTTTCCATTAGTTACTTTTACAATTATAAATTATTGAAATGAAAGGTTAGAAGTGATATATATTATAACATAGAATAATTTAAAATAAGATAACAATAGCTTCTCATTCATCAAATCTATATGACTAAGGTTTCTAAGTCGTGATAATTTGGTAATCAACATCAACTATTTTAATTCATGAGTGATTACATACATCATATTAAACATATAATGTATTCACCTATGATACAATTATCTATAACTGAGTACACTATATAGACGCCATGACATTCTTAGAATTTACCTTAATATTAATCTATCACCAGAAGAACAATCATTTTGGTGTATACTTTCTGATACTTGGTATGCAATTGGAAGTTGCATAATTGTCCCTTTTCTTTCATTTAATTGGGTAAATGTCTTCATTTGTTCTTCAGTATGTGAGTTTGTGTGCCCGCTAGAGGTCATCACCGGCTATGCCACGAGGCCCTTTCTCGGTCTTCACTCATTGCCCAGTGCGTTGATACCTTTTTAGGTCTGTCTCTCAATGAGAACTCTACCGCCGTGAACGACGATCGATCATCAGGTTGTGTCGGTAGTGCTGATAGCGATGGTGATGGTAGCGTGAAGGTGAGTTTCTGGTTTTTTTGGTATGATGGCGACAATGGCAGGCCCCTTTGTGTCTAAACAGTGGTGGCAGTGGTGGTGCAACCACCATTGTTGCTCCTTTGCTTTCATGTCCTTTCGATTAGAGTTTTTGAATTTGCATGACGATTAAGGTCGTCGGTGATGGTAGGGCGACCACCGTCACTGCCTTGTTGTTATTGCCCGTTTGATGTTGCGGCCCCTTTGTCTAGTCCTAAGTTTGCAAAACCATGGTAACCCCTATCGACGATTGCCATCACCGGTTACCGTTGATGGTTGTTTTATGGTGTCAATGATGATGAGGAGCATCTCATTCGAGACTTTCTTTTGGATTTCTCTTTTAGGTTTTCTATTGACTGATGTACTATTTGTGATGATTATTGTACAATCCATTATTCCTGGACCGTCACTTTTGTGTTCTTGATAGATGGTTCGGTTGGGTA
Organism: Flaveria trinervia; assembly: GCA_025506515.1. Classification (NCBI taxonomy): domain Eukaryota; kingdom Viridiplantae; phylum Streptophyta; class Magnoliopsida; order Asterales; family Asteraceae; genus Flaveria; species Flaveria trinervia. The sequence continues at coordinate 16,534,375 of CM046446.1, forward strand.
TACGTCATTTTCCGATGCAACTGGTTTTGTGTCGATGATGATGAGTACCACCTCATCTGAGATTTGGCTTTAGTTCCATGTTCATTGTTGGTTTAAGTGTATTTAATCTGGATTTATGTTGTCTAATGTATTATGCATGGCTGCCACTGTTGTTTTGTTAACTAGATGAACTTCAACGGCAATGAGAAGATAATTGAGTGGAGTTGGTTGATTTGGCGCGTGTGCCATTTAGAAGCCGCGACCAACATCAGCTCGTGTGTGAGCCCCCACGGGCGCAACGTGCGCCATGTAATCCACTAGTAACCTATATATGTAACTAGGTATGAAAAAACAATAATAAAAATAATTTTTTAATGTAACAGCCTTTTAACAAAAGATATAACAGCCTTTTAAGGTGTTAAGTAACTATTTTTTAATTAAAACTGTTGAAAACTAAGTAAAAGTTATAATATTTATTATTGTTTATTAATCACCACCAAAGGTGGCTAAAAATATTATTTTAATTAGCATCACTATTAGTTTGGGGAAACCCCCTAGATGGTTATGTTTTTTTAGTTTGTTATGTATAATATATAATAAAATAAAGTATTTGAAAGCATGTGTTACTATTTTAGTACATCAATTGGCACATGTTATAATTTTTACATATCAAAAAAATTATTTTTCACATATCAAAAAAATAATTTTTCACATCTCTCTCATAATAAATATGAAAATTATAACAATCAATTACTTTACATTTGTATCTGTATTTTTTATCACTCTCATGTTAAATAATAATTACTTTAAGTAATTAAACTATCAGACATCTAAAATGTAAATTATTCTTAATTTAATAATTTATTTATAAATACTAAATTATATGATTTCAGACATATTTTATCTTTAATATAACATAATAATTTCCAATTTTATTATTTGTTATAATTTTATATATTCATTATATTTATTTTAATAATAAATAATAACATCTACAAAATAAGATATTCATAATTTAATGGTTTTGACATGTTTTATCTCTTCCACCCATAAAATTAATGATTTTGACATTTCTTATTTTTTTCACCCATGTTACATTAATAATGTAACGTAGTGTAATAGTTATTTACACTACATAATTATGATGTAAGTGTAAGCTACATTAGGATTAACGTATTATCGCAATAAACAAGTGTTAACAAATGAATTTACTCTCTCTCTCTAAAAAAATAGAAATGACATGTGACTTGCATGTAATGTTAATTGTCTGTCTCATGTTAATTCGTAAAGTTCTCACGAAAAAGATGGTTCTCTAGATAACTATATATATATATATATATATATATATATATATATATATATATATATATATATATATATATAACCATTAGTTATAATGCTATATAGAGTTATCTAGAGAACCATCTTTTTTGTGAGAACTTTAAGAATCAACATGAGGCACAAAATTAGCATTACATGCAAATCACATGCCATTTTTTAAGCGTTCATAAGTTTGTTGATACATATGTACCTAGATTCTGATCTGAATGTAATATGTCTTTATTGTCTTACACTTATGTAATCGTTGGGTACTTAATGAAATACATATGCTTGTTTGTGTTTATAATGTTTAATATTTCATTAATGAGTTGTTTAACGCATATTGATTTGATTATATAGGTTTGTGATTGCTTGAATTGTTATGCATAATGTTATAACATTGAATACATTCAAACTTGGTGAAGTGAAGTTTTCAACCGTCCGACTGGACCATGCGCCCCAACAGTGGTCATGCGTCCGAATGGCCATGCGACTGAGTGTCCATGCGCCAAAATAGTCCATACGCCTGAACAACTTCATGCGACTGACTCAGTCGCACGACTGAACACTCAGTCGTGTGAATGGGTCAACTGCATGGCTCAATCGCACGAATGAACCATGCTCATGGTTCAGTTGCCAGAATGAGCAACCCTAACCTATAAATACCACCTAATTCGTGGAAAAACATAAGCATTCAATCCACTTCGACTCCAGACGTACCCTAGCTGTCCAGAAGCCTCTAAGTTCGTACTCCAAGTTCATAGAACGCTGTAGATCGATTCCTAATCGATTATTGACGTTAGATTCAATACGTTATTGTTTCTACGTGCGTTCTCACTGATTGGATTGCCAATTAAATAGGATTCCGCACTATTTGGTTTGGTTTAACACGTTAATCAGTTGGTGTTTCGTTCAAATACCAGATCCTAACAAGTGGTATCAGAGCTTTGGCTCTTGATTACGTGTTGATTCAATAGTTTTGATACAAAAATTGTGTTTTTGCATCAAAAACGCAATCTTTTTGTGTCTAACGGAGTCTTAGACGTTTCCTGATCAAAAAGTTGAGTTTTTCCGGCATACGGCTATTAGGGTTTGATAAAATTCGAGTTTTTACGGACAAATCAAGTGAAATCTACGAATTATCAAACTTCAGCAAGTTCAGTCGCACGATTAGACTAATCGCACGACTGAGTTCATCAAGGATCACGTGGTGTCCACTCCTTTTGTTAATGATCCAGATTCCATAAGTAAATCAAGTGAATCCGACTCTAACAGAAGGAGGCCACTTCAAAGGCAATAGGAAAGATGCCTTGTGTTAACCTGGAAAAAGAATTTGAAAAGGTTAGCTTAAAGTCAGGGTCAAACAAAGTCAAACAAGAACCTAAAAAGACTAGAAAACCTAATCAATCACGTGCATCATGTCACAGTCCAGAGATCAAAGATGTAAAATCAGGTAAAGCAATTAAATTTGTAAAACAAATTTATACATCCAACAAAGAAGTGTCTCAATCCAAACATAATAAGGTCAACTGTTTGACATCTGCATCTCCACCAAAAAATATAAACCATCAAGTTAAAAGCAGATCCTGCTATAACTGTGGAGAGTATGGTCACATAGCGTCTCATTGTCCTTATTCCCAGACACCGAGGAGGAAGGTTGACCTTTCTGCAACTACAACTAGCTCGTCTAAGAGGAACTCATTGACGCCTCCAAAAAGGGCTAGTGAACCCAAAGTTCAATCCATCATCCAGTCGTCTGCTTATCATAAACAGGCCTTACACAAATCTGGATTATGGAAAGAAAAAACCTCCTCAGTGCCTAAAAATGAGCAGAAATATGAGCAACTCTCAACCTCAAAGGGTCAATGGGTTGAGTTTATGATGTGTGATGCCTCAGGGAAACCCAAGCCAGTTAAGGCTTGGGTTCCTAACATGAATTAATGTTTTCATTGAATGTGTAGGGTGTTCGCTATAGTGCTGAGACTAACACGTGGATTGTAGATATCGGAGCATCCGGGCACATGACAGGGAACAAAGCTCTCTTATCAAATATCAGACAAATTAAAGGAGGGCATGTTTCTTTTGCCGGAAACGAAGGTGGGTACATCACAGCTCAAGGAGAAGTGGGAAATGAGAATGTTAAGTTTGATAAGGTAAAATATGTCCAATTTGCTTTCAGTCTCTCAAATCTAAGATAAAGGATTCAAGGTAGTTTTTGACAACAAGAGGTGTTATGTTCTAAAGAACGACTACGTGATCCCGGAGGACCAGATCCTAATGTCAGCTTCAAGATATAATGATCTTTATGTCTTGGATCTCTCAAAGGCCTCCACAACGGATCGTGAAGTCCAATGCTTCTTGTCTAAAGCTACTGAGAAGGACTCCGTCTTCTGGCATAGGAGAATGGGACACATAAATCCTAGAAAATAGAATCACTTGATCCAGAATGATCTTGTGAGAGGAGTAAATGTTAAAAACTTTCAACTCCCGGATTTCTATATTGCATGCAAAAAGGGAAAACAGATGAAGAAATTTCATGAGGAAAAGAAGTTCATTCTATAGAACTTCCTCTTGAGCTTCTTCACATGGATCTGTTTGGTCCAGTCAGTACAAAAAGCATCGTTGGCGACTTGTATTGCTATGAAGTTATGGATGACTACTCAAGGTTCTCTTGGGTAATGTTTCTGAAATCCAAATCAGAAACATTTGAATCCTTCAAGGAATTGGTAACTACACTGGAATCCCTATCAAGCTGAAGGTACGACAGGTGCACTCAGACAACAGAACCGAGTTTAAGATTCAGAGGATGGAGGCCTATTGCAAGGAAAATGGGATTTGTGCATCAATTCTCCTAGGCTTATACCCCTCAGATGAACGGCGTTGCTGAACGGAAGAACCGCAGCTTGATAGAGACGGCACAGACTATGCTGGCAGACTCGAAACTGCCTATCCAATTTTGGAATGAAGTAGTGCAAACGCATGTTATACCCTTTATCGAGTTTTGGTAGTAAAACGGCATGCAAAAACGTGCTACGAGTTATTACGGCGACGTAAACCTAACTTGGAATATCTCGAGCAGTTTGGCGCTTCGTGCACCCTGCTGAAGAAGACTCAGGAGGGAAAATTCAGTGAGAAGATTGATAAAGGTATATTTCTAGGATACAACATACCGAACAAGAGAGTTTACAACAACTCAACAGGCCAAGTAGAGGTGTGGTGTAATGTTGATGTTCAGAGATATATCACACCGCCTGCTGGAAAAAGTCCTGCCTACTTCTTCGACTATGATGGATTCTTCAAGTCCTTCAACATACCTCTTTCCTCTTCAGAAGATGAGTTGGCAAACAAGATGATGTATGATGTCTTGAACACACCATCTCAAGATTCAAAAAGTCATGACACTACCAACTCAGGGGGAGCAGTTGATGTGAGTGATTCTTCCTCTAATGAAGAAAATGAAGAAAATGATCAGATCAACCAGGATGTACAGGTTCCGACTACCACAAGTTCACACGCATCGGCTAGTGATGCTTCTGAACCATCAGAACCTCAGACTCCGACTACCTCAGATCCAGAACCAAATATTTATAATCTTGACTCTGAGGTGGTTGTTCCGACAACTCCTGGCTCACGTCTAAATGTCTATCATCCATTGGATAATATTATAGGAGATGTGAGATCAGGGGTTCTGACTAGAAATCAGCTATACTCAGCTGATTATGTCTCCGTGATGGAAAAAGGATAACTTCACGACGGTGCATACCGTTGCTTTGTGTCTCTGTTTGAACCAAAGTATGTTAGTGAAGCACTAAATGATGAGGCCTGGGTTAGTGCCATGCAGGAAGAACTCCTTCAGTTTAAGAAGTTAGGTGTATGGACACTAGTTGATAGACCTAAAGGTGCTAAAGTCATTGGCACCAAATGGGTCTTGAAATGCAAGAAAGATGATCAGGGAGTAATCATCAGAAACAAGGCTCGGCTTGTTGTTTAGGGTTTTCGACAAGTTGAAGGTATCGACTACAATGACGTATTGCACCAGTGGCAAGGATGGAAGCCATTCGCATCTTCCTTGCCTATGCATCTTATATGAAAATATAAGTTTATCAACTAGATGTTAAGAGTGCATTCCTTCATGGTGAGATCCAGGAAACAGTGTATGTCAGTCAACCTGAGGGATTTGAGGATCCATATCATCGGGATAGAGTTTACAAACTCGACAAAGCTTTGTACGGGCTTCATCAAGCTCCACGGGCTTGGTATGAGAAACTCTCGACTCATCTTGTGAAACATGGCTTTCGTAGGGGAGTCATTGACTGTACACTGTTTATCAAAGAAAAAGATGGAGATTTACTGCTAGTACAGATCTATGTAGATGACATAATCTTCGGTTCAAAGAACGAAGAATTATGCAAAGAATTTGAAGCAATAATGAAGGCGGAATTTGAGATGAGTGCAATGGGGGAGACGAATTCTTTCTCGGGCTACAGGTGGATCACTCACCAAATGGTATCTTCTTACATCAGACCAAGTATGTAGGGGATATTCTTAGTAGGTTTGACATAGAGAATGCTTCCACAGCTGGCACTCCACTGGCTACAAACCATGATGTAGCACCCATGAGAATGGTGATCTGGTAGATGCCACTATGTACCGAGGGATGATTGGATCTCTCATCTATCTCACTGCCTCAAGACCTGATATCATGTATGCTACATGTTTATGCTCACGATATCAGGCAAAGCCTAAGGTGAATCATCTAATTGGGGTCAAAAGGATATTCGTTATCTGAAGGGCACACCCACACTTGGGTTATGGTATCCTCATGATGATGACTTTGAACTTACAGCGTATAGTGACTCGGATTACGGCGGCTGGAAGATGAACTACAAGTCTACATCAGCAGGGTGTCAGTTCTTTGGGAGAAGATTAGTAACCTGGCAGTGTAAGAAGCAGACCTCGGTTGCATTGTCAACCTGTGAAGCCGAATACGTTACTGTTGCAAGCTGCTGTTCTTAAATCATATGGATTCAACAGCAAATGCGGGATTATGGTATGCATTTCACTTCCACTCCTATCTTTGTTGATAACTCTGCTGCGATTGCAGTCACTAAAAACCCGGCCCAACATCCTAAGACCAAACACATCGGAATCAAATATCACTTCATATGTGATTGTTTTGAAAAGAATTTAATCGATGTGATAAAAATAAACACTGATTTTCAACGCGCTGACCTCTATACAAAGGCTTTTGACAAACCACGTTTTCTATATCTGTTAGAGGTCAATGGTGTTAAAAAAGAAAAGTGAGGTCATTCCTAAAGATGACCATGTATAGTCCGATGCGTCGTGTCTAGGTTCTTTAAATTTTTAAATTTTAATTTTCTTTTAGTTTATTCTCGTGTTTTTGTTTAATTTTAATTCGTTTAATTACAATTAGTTTCTTTCCTTTCCCATTAAAATCCTAAAACGCAAATCCATAGTGGTTTTATAATTTTAGGGGGAGTATAGGTCTAGAAAATAAATTTAAAAGAACGTGGGAAAAGGAGAGGCAAGCTGAAAATAAATAAGATAATATGTGTGATACAGATTCAATGTTTGGAATATGATAGTACATAGGTACAAACCATTTGGGACTTTAAAAGTCAAAATTAAAAAAGATGCAAAGTTCAAGTATAAGTCTGTGTAGTCTGAGCAATATAAAAGGAAATATGATAGATAAGCTAGCTACTACTAAGCTAACACAAAGAAAGTAGACCTAGAGGTTGCTAGACCACAGATGATATGTCGGTAGATTCAACAAAATAGATTACTAGACCTATTGGTGATCTCAATATTAAACTAAAATGTTTGACTAGCTGTGGGTAACGCCTTATCCCTGGTTAACGCAATCAACAAGATTCCAATAAGGGGTGACGAGCAAAATAAACGCCACAAAAGTGTGTGTAAGACCAAAGCATGAGCAAAAGCACATGAAAAATGCAAATACAATCAAACTGATAACCTATGGTGTTGGTGAGATCTATGCAAAAAGAAGAAAAATTGCTCAAACAAGAAGATAGGTTATGTGCCTCTCTGCTGTGCGATGGCACTGACCTGAGGATAAGCATAACCTATATATTCTAGAACTCATTGTTGTTTGCCGCCTCTCTGCTGTGCGATGGCACTGACCTGAGGATTGGCTTCTCCTTGAAAACTAAGAATAGTCTCTTCTTGAACTCTACCCTAAGACCGCTCAAAATCTCCTGAGGATTTTGATTACCATGTAAGTGTGGGATCCACAAATGCTTGTTGAAATAAACAAACCTTAAAACCATCACCCAACTGAGTTGAAAGTCTTGTATGGATTTAAGAGGATAAGTATACTGACAATCACTGTGGCTACAATTCTTGAAAGTTCAAATTAGTGTGGGGACCTAATAGTACTAGTATTGTTGATACATATATGTACCTAGATCCTGATCTGAATGTAATATGTCTTACACTTATGTAACTATTAGATACTTAAGAAATACAAATTGTTGGGTTTAATATTTCATTATAATTTGTTTAACGCATATTGACTTAATTATATAGGTTTGTGGTTGTTTGAAGTGTTATACACAATGTTAGAATATTGAATACACTCAAACTTGGTGAAGTGAAATTCTCATGCGTCCGACTGGACCATGCACCCCAACAGTGGTCATGCATCCGAATGGCCATGCGACTGAGTGTCTTGTGCCTAAATAGTCCATACGCCTGAACAACTTCATGTGTCTGACTCAGTCACACGACTGAACACTTAGTAGTGCGAATGGATCAACCGCATGGCTCAATCGCACGAATGAACCATGCTAATGGTTCAGTCACCCGAATGAGCAATCCTAACCTATAAATACCACCTAATTCATGGAAAAACGTAAGCATTGAATCCACATCGACTCCAGACGTACCCTAGCCGTCCCGAAGCCTCCAAGTTCGTACTCAAGTTCATAGAACGCTATAGATCGATTCTCAATCGATTCTTGACGTTAGTTTCAATACATTATTGTTTCTACGTGCGTTCTCACTGATTGGATCGCCAATCAAATAGGATTCCGCACTATTTGGTTTGGTTTAACACATTAATTAGTGGTGTTTGGTCAAATACTAGATCCTAACAAGTGGTATCAGAGCTACAGGCTCTTGATTACGTGTTGATTTGATTATTTTGATACAAATTGTGTTTTTGCATCAAAAACGCAATCTTTTTGTGTCTAACGAAGTCTTGGACGTTCCTAATCGAAAAGTGTAGTTTTTCCGGCATACGACTATTAGTTTGATAAAATTCGAGTTTTTACGGCCAAACAAGTTTAACCTACGAATTATCAAACTTTAGCAAGTTCAGTCGCACGATTGGCTCAATCGCACGACTGAGTTCATTCGCATTCTCCAACCGCACGATTGGACTCATTCGTACCTTCATTCGTAAGACTGAGAACTTCATTCGGTCTGTTCAACCGCATTAGTTCATTCGGACGACTGACTCATCCGCATCTGTTCAGTCGCACGATTGAAGCATCCGCATTTGTTCAATCGCCCGAATAAGCCCAATCGCATACTTTCTTTCGCATACATCAGCAGTTTGTTAAACCGTAAAGTTAAGTGAAATGGAGGATCAGTTTTCGGCATACACAGCTAGTAGAGATACTCGTATTCAGAATCTACTATTGTTGGAGAACGAAGTGGAAATACACAATAAACCCCGAAGCTTATCACGTTAGATGACTATCCACAATGGAAGCAACGTTTCGAAAGTACTTGAATGGAGTAGATACAAATTTGTGGGAGGCAATAGAGTCGGGGTACAACATGCCAGTAGGAGCTGACGGAGTCAAACTTACTCTAAGTGGCATGTCGGATGCACAGAAGGTAAAACACAATGCTGAGAAGAAAGTCTACGCTTTGCTCACTCAGTCTATTCCGAAGGATATCTTCCATCAGTATTCGGAGTACACTCAAGCAAAGAAGCTATGGGATGCATTGGAGAAGAGGTATGACAGAAATGCCTCTCTCAAGGCCATTAAGGCCAAAGCTTTGAAGAAGGAGTTCGACAACTTCTCTTCAATGGGAAAGGAAGGCCTTGATAATGTGATCGATAGATTCTACCACTTGATCAGTGAGATGCACACTCATGGAGTGGTTACTTCGATGGAAGATAAGGTATCCAACTTTGCTGATGGATTACCAGAAAAATGGGGTTCGTTTGTTTCAAATCTCAGACAGACTGGAATGCTCTCGAAGTTAGACATAAATGACTTCATTCTGAAACTGAGAGAAGAAGAGCTTAGGATGAAGTATCGAGCCCAAAAGGCAAACTATGATCAGAATCCTGCACTCTACAATGCTACTCCTTCAGTCAAGACATCTGGAGCACCATTGCAAACCGCTTTCATCTCTAGCACAGGAGTTCTAGCACAACCCTCAACTTCAGGATCAGAAATGTCAGGGTCGTCTAGCACCCAATATATAGTACCTGAAGCAAATGCCGCAAAGCTGAAAACCGACAACCTCGGGAATGTAACTGTAGAGGTGGCCAGAGAACATATGGACCTTTTAGCTGTGTTGGTTCACTCCTACGATGGATTAATTGCTTGAAAGATAGGTAACTGCCACCTGGCAGATGAAGATTATGAGCAGGTGGATGAAATGGACTTGGAACGTATGGACATAATGTGGGCTTTGGCAAGTGCTGTCCGACGAGCTAAAAAGTTTGTCAAAAAGACCAGACAGAACCTGGTTGCAACAAAAGACACAACCTTTGGGTTTGATAAGTCAAAGGTTACATGCTTCAACTACAGTGAGAAGGGACACTTCAAGAGGGAGTGTATAAAACCAAAGAAGACAGGAAATGGAAATCCCTTCTCGTCATTTAACCGTCAAGACAAGTCCACTGCTACTAATGCTAACTTATCAAGTAAGGATCCAAAAGCCTTAACTGCTAACGAAGATGAAGGACATGACTGGAGCTTTCGGTTCATCTCACCAGGAGAGTCAAATATAGCTAGTGTGGAGGATATTGATGATGATTCTGCAAGTGAAGGTGATATAGCAGTAGAGATCGCAATGTCAAATTCTGAAGATACTACAAATGTGGTCAACTACCTGCCTGAAGAAGAAAAATCTGCAAATGCATCATCATCTGAATCATCCGAACCAGAGAAAGCGAGCCAGTACTCATGGCTGATTTATTCTTCTATATCTCAGGTAAGTACTTCTGACCACCTGTTTAATAATCATGCTTGCTTAGAATGTAATAAATTTAGAGAAACTATAGATTCAAAATTTGCTAGGTTATTAGATCATAAGGATAGCCTAGTAAAGGACCTAGAACTATGCACAGAAGCTAATAGAGTATTGAAACAAAACGAGCACAGTTACAAGGAAAAGATAGACCTATTAAATAAACAGCTTAGGGAAACTGAGGTAGTTGCCTTTAACCAAGCAAATGACATTAGGTACTATCTGAACTCTCTTGAGGACACTAAGAAGCAAAAAGTTGTTTTAGAAGTAGAAGTTAATTTATTAAAACAAAAACTGCATAGTTGGACAAGCTCATCACATATTGTCCAACACCTAGTAAGAGAGAGAAATAATGGGGAGGGACTGGGATACAAAGTGGTTCCACCACCACCTGAGACCTTGATGAACACCAAATGTAAACCAATTAACAATAACCCCATCAAGGATCATGTGGTGTCCACTCCTCTAGTGAGTGATCTAGATTCATTAAGTAAATCAATTGGATCAGACACTAAACAGAAGGAGGCCACTTTAAAGGCAATAGGAAAAATGCCTTGTGTTAATCTGGTACAAGAATTTGAAAAGATTAATTTTAAGTCAGGGTCAAACAAAGTCAAACAAGAACCTAAAAAGAATATAAAACCTAATCAATCGCGTGCATCATGTCACAGTCCAAGTAAACAAGAAATCAGAGATGTAAAACCAGGTAAAGCAATTAAGTTTGTAAAACCAACTCATAGATCAAACAAAGAAGTGTCTCAATCCAAACATAATAAGGTCAACTGTGTGATATTTGCATCTCCACAAAAAAGTAGAGACCATCAAGTTAAAAGCAGATCCTGCTATAATTGTGGAGGGTATGGTCACATAGCATCTCACTGTCATTATTATCAGATACCGAGGAAGAAAGTTGAACTTTCTACATCTACATCAAGATCTTTTAAAAGGAACTCAGTGACGCCTTCTAAAGAGATTGTGAACCCAAAGTTCAATCCATCAGCCAGTCGTCTGTTTATCACAAACAGGCCTTACACAAATCTGGTGTATGGAAAGAAAAAACCTCCTCAGTGCCTGAAAATAAGAACAAGCAGAATTCTATTTAATCCTTAACCCCAAAGGGTCAGTGGGTTGAGTTTGTGATATGTGATGCCTCAGGGAAACCCAAGCCGGTTAAGGCTTGGGTTCCTGACATGAACTAATGTTTTCATTGACTGTGCAGGGTGTTCGTTACAGTTCTGAAACTAACACGTGGATAGTTGATAGCGGAGCATCCAGGCACATGACAGGGAACAGAGCTCTCTTATCAAATGTCAGACAAATTAAAGGAGGGCATGTTTCATTTGCTGGAAACAAAGGCGGGTACATCACAGCCAAGGAAAGTGGGAAATGAGAAAGTTAAGTTTGATAAGGTAAACTATGTCCAACAATTACAAAATAACTTACTTTCTGTTTCTCAAATCAGTGATAAAGGATTCAAGGTAGTATTTGACAACAAGAAGTGTTACATTCTAAAGAAGGACTACGTGATTCCGGAGGATCAGATCCTTATGTTAGCTTCTAGATATAATGATCATTATGTTTTGGATCTCTCAAAGGCATCCACAACAAATAGTGAAGTCCAGTGTTTCTTGTCCAAAGCTACTGAGAAGGAATCGACCTCCTGGTATAGGAGAATGGGACACATAAATCCGAGGAAAATGAATCACTTGATCTAGAATGATCTTGTGAGAGGAGTAAATGTCAAAACTTTCAACTCCCAAATTTTTGTGCTGCGTGCAAAAAGGGCAAACAGATGAAGAAATCTCATAAGGAAAAGAAAGTTCATTCTATAGAACTTCCACTTGAGCTTCTTCACATGGATCTGTTTGGTCCAGTGAGTACAAGAAGCATCGCAGGCGACTTGTACTGCTATGTAGGTACCGATGACTACTCAAGGTTCTCTTGGGTAATGTTTCTGAAATCCAAATCAGAAACATTTGAATCCTTCAAGGAATTGGTAACTACTCTAGAATCCTTATACAAGCTGAAGGTAAGACAGGTGCGCTTTGAAAACGGAACCGAGTTCAAGAATCAAAGGATGGAGGACTATTGCAAGGAAAAGGGAATTGTGCATCAATTCACCTCGGCTTATACTCCTCAAATGAACGGTGTTGCTGAACGGAAGAACTGCAGCTTGATAGAGACGGCACGGACAATGCTTGCAGACTCGAAACTACCTATACAATTTTGGAATGAAGCAGTGGCAAATGCATGTTATACTCTTAATCGAGTTCTGATAGTAAAACGTCATGGAAAAACGTGCTACGAGTTATTACAGCGACGTAAACCTAACTTGGAATATCTCGAGCCGTTTGGCACTCCGTGCACCCTACCGAAAAAGACTCAGGAGGGAAAATTCAGTGAGAAGGTTGATGAAGGGATCTTCTTAGGATACAACATACCGAAAAAGAGAGTTTACAATAACTCAACAAGTCAAGTAGAGGTGTGATGTAATATTGATGTTCAGAGATATATCACACCACCTGCTGGAAAAGGGCTTGCTTACTTCTTCGACTAAGATGGATTCTTCAAGTCCTTCAACATATCTCTTTCTTTTTCAGAAGACGAGTGGGCAAACAAGATGATGTATGATGTCTTGAACACACCATCTCAAGATTCAACATGTCATGATCCTACTAACTCAGGGGGAGCAGTTGATGTAAGTGATTCTTCTTCTGATGAAGAAAATAAAGAAAATAACCAGATCAACCAGGATGTATAGGTTCCGACTACCACAAGTTCACACGCATCGGCTGGTGATGCTTCTGAACCTTCAGAACCTCAGACTCCTATTACCTCAGATCCAAAACCAAATGTTCATAATCTTGACTCTGAGGTGGTTTTTCCGACAACTCTTGGCTCACGTCTAAACGTCTATCATCCATTGGATAATATTATAGGAGATGTGAGATCAGGGGTACAGACTAGAAATCAACTGTATTTAGTTGATTATGCCTCCGTGATGGAAAAAGGATATCTTCACGACGGTGCCTACCGCTGCTTTGTGTCTCAGTTTGAGCTAAAGTATGTTAGCGAAGCACTAAACGATGAGGCTTGGGTTAGTGCCATGCAGGAAGAACTTCTTCAGTTTAAAAAGTTAGGTGTATGGACACTAGTGGATAGACCTAAAGGTGCTAAAGTCATTGGTACTAAATGGGTTTTGAAATGTAAGAAAGATGATTAGGGTGTGATCATCAGAAACAAGGCTCGGTTTGTTGTTCAGGGTTTTAGACAAGTTGAGGGTATCGACTACAATGAAGTATTTGCACCTGTGGCAAGGATGGAAGCGATCCACATCCTCCTTGCCTATGCATCTTATATGAAAATCAAAGTTTATCAACTTGATGTGAAGAGTGCATTCCTTCATGGGGAAATCAGAGAAATAGTGTATGTCAGTCAACCCGAGGGATTTGAAGATCCATATCATCAGGATAGAGTTTACAAACTCGACAAGGCTCTATACGGGCTTCATCAAGCTCCACGGGCTTGGTATGAGAAACTCTCTACTCATCTTGTGAAACACGGATTTCGCAGGGGAGTCATTGACTGCACACTGTTTATCAAAGAAAAAGATGGAGACTTACTGCTAGTACAGATCTATGTAGATGACATAATCTTCGGTTCAAAGAATGAAGAATTATGCAAAGAATTTGAAGCAGTAATAAAGGCTGAGTTTGAGATGAGTGCCATGGGGGAGATGAAGTTCTTTCTCGGGTCACAACTAGATCAGACACCAAATGGAATCTTCTTACATCAGACCATGTATGTAGGAGATATTCTCAATCGGTTTGACATGGAGAATGCTTCCATAGCTGGCACTCCATTGGCTACAAACCATGATGTAGCACCCGACGAGAACGGTGATCTGGTAGATGCTACTATGTACCGAGGGATGATTGGATCTCTCATGTATCTCACTGCCTCAAGACCAGATATCATGTATGCTACATGTTTATGCTCGCGATATCAGGCAAAGCCTAAAGTGAACCATTTAATTGGAGTCAAGAGGATATTTCGTTATATCTAAAGGGCACATCCACACTTGGATTGTGGTACACTCATGATGATGACTTTGAACTTACAGCGTATAGTGACTCGGATTACGGCGGCTGGAAGATGAACTACAAGTCTACATCAGCAGGGTGTCAGTTCTTTAGGAGAAGATTGGTAACCTGGCAGTGTAAGAAGCAGACCTCGGTTGCCTTGTCAACCTGTGAAGCAGAATACGTTGCTGCTGCAAGCTGCTGTTCCCAAATCATATGGATTCAACAGCAAATGCGGGATTACGGTTTGCAATTCACTTCTACTCCTATATTTGTTGATAACTCTGCTGCGATTGCAGTCACTAAGACCCGGTCCAACATCCCAAGACCAAACACATCGGATCAAATATCACTTCATACGTGACTGTTTTGAAAAGAACTTAATCGATGTGATAAAAATAAACACTGATTTTCAACGCGCAGACCTCTATACAAAGGCTTTTGATAAACCACGTTTTCTATATCTGTTAGAGGTCAATGGTGTTAAAAGAAGAGTGAGGTCATTCCTAAGATGACCATGTATAGTCCGATGCGTCGCGTCTAGTGTCTTTTAAAATTTCTTAAATTATAGTATTTTTAAGTTTAATTCTCTTGTTTTGTTTACTGTTAGTTTGTTAATTACACTTAGTGTCGGTTCTTGTTCATTAAAATTCTAAAACGCAAATCCTTAGTGGTTTTAGTATTTTAGGGGGAGAATAGGTATATAAAAAAAAAAAAAAAAAACAAGGAAAAGGAGAGGCAAGCCGATAATAAATAAGATCGTACGTGTGATACCGATTTAACGTGTGGAAGATGATAGTACACAGGTACAAACCATTTGAGACTTTAAAAATCCAAAATTGAAAAAGATGCAAAGTTCAAGTATAAGTCTGAGCAGTCTGAGCAATATAAAAGGAAATATGATAGTTAAGTTAGCTACTACTAAGGTAACACAAAGAAAGTTGACCTAGAGGTTGCTAGACCACAGCTGATATGTTGGTAGATCGAACACAATTATGACTAGACCGTTGGTGATCTCAAGATTAAACTAAAATGTTTGACAAGCTGTGGAAACACCTTATCCCTGGTTAACACAATCAACAGGATTCCAATAAGGGGTGACGAGCAAAATAAACGCCACAAAAGTGTGCGTAAGACCAAAGCTGAGCAAAAGCACATGAAAATTGCTAAAGCAATCAAGCTGATAACCTATGTTGTTGGTGAGATCTGTGCAAAAAGAAAAAAATTGCTCAAACAAGAAGATAGGTTATGTGCCTCTCTGCTGTGCGGTGGCACTGACCTGAGGATAAGCATAACCTATATATTCTAGAACTCATTGTTGTTTGCCTCCTCTCTGCTGTGTCATGGCACTGACCTGAGGATTGGCTTCTCTTTGAAAGTTCTAAGAATAGTCTCTTCTTGAATCTTTACCCTTAGACCGCTCAAAAATCTCCTGAGGAATGTTGATTACCATATAAGTGTGGGATCCACAAATGCTTGTTGAAATAAACAAACCTTAAAACGATCACCAAACTGTTGAAAGTCTGTGTATGGATTTAGAGGACAAGTATACTGACAATCACTGTGGCTACAATTCTTGAAAGTTCAAATCAGTGTGGGGACCTAATAGTACTAGTATGATTTCCTAAATTTGCTAAATGACTCCAGATGAACAACAAGGAAAGAGCATCAAAGCTATTTTTCTAATAACTTGTCCTGAATGATTTGAATATCCTGTATGATTCCAACTTAAATTGATCCATGTATAGCTTAAAATTGGGTTGTTGCTCTCTCAGAATAATTATTCCTAGAACTACATCTTGGGAATTAACTCTCATAAAACCAAAATGTCTTAATTTTTAATTTTCAGTATTATTTCTTTTATTTCTGTAAAAGTTTGTCATATTCAGTATGTGTAGTATCGGACTATGTCATGGAAGTTGATAAGGGACCTTATCATCGAAAAGGTCACGTCTGAGGTGACCACACGTGCTTTCAAGTAAATGGGTCACGTTTGAGATGACAAAAAGTTTTAAAATGATCACGTCTGAGGTGATCTAAAGGTTAAGTCTAAAATGATCATGTCTGAGATGATCAAATGTTCATAATGTTAATTTAACAAGTTAAAAGGGTTTAAAAGTCAAATGGTCATAAAGTAAGGAAAATGTCAAGCGTATGACCCATTCGCACGATTGGACCTTGAGTATGGACCAATCATGCGAATGGACCATACTCATGCATTAAATAGTCGAATGGACATGAGTATGGACCATTCAACGAAATGACATATGCAAATGAGCCATTCGGCCGATTGAGAGTGGGCGAATGAACAAGTCGCATGACTGACCTCCAGTCGGACGACTGAAGGCAAGTAACTGATCCAATCGCACCACTGAAGTCCATTCGCTCGAATGAAATGAGCGAATGAGTCCAGTCGTACAATTGAATCCAACTTTAGTATAAATAGAGGGGGAGTCGGTCGCAGAGACTCATCACTCCCAAATTAACCCTAATTCGCACGACTGTCGTTACTCTGCCAAATTTTCATTAGATCTTTCTATACCCCTAATTCTTGTGCACTGACGATTTCCACTGACTATACAGGTACAATGCGGTTCAATCCAACCATCTCTCATTCAATTTGACTGCAAAATCAACAAGTTCGGTCCAAACCAAGAACATAAACTTGTTTGACAAAATAACCCAATTAATTCAAGCAATCAACTAAAATTAATGTTGTTATGTGCTAAGTATAATGATTGCGAGTCAATGAACTAAAAGACGACATCTAATCATAAGAATTGGTCAAAATTTGAATTTGAATTGAACAGCAGTCTGTCATGCGAATGGACAGGTTGATGAACTTCAGTCGCACGACTGAGTAGTGCGAATGGCTAAACCGCATGACTGAACCACGCGTTTGAGTTTAGTCACATGACTGATATGCACGAATGAGTGTACATACGTATGAGCTCATTCGCATGACAAGTCGTACGTATGAGGTAAGTCGCATGACTATAATTCCGTCACACTACTCATTCGCACGACTAGATCTCAGTCGCATAGTCTCATTCGCACGACAGATCAAAAGAAATATTTACAAGTCCAAGTGATTCAAGATATTCTTATTCAACGGATACTAACGTTTCATTTGTAACAGATGATGAGTCGGTGGACAATGAGCACCAAGCACAATATCTGTGCTTATCTGGATCAGTCATCCAGACATGCACCTGACTTTGCTGGAATCATCTCATTTCTTAGACGCTCAAGGATCTCTCACGCAATCTCAACTCCATGCACACTGCACAAGTCTATTCAGCAGGCCTTCTGGGAAGGTGCTATAGTTGATAGAACATCAGAGCCTCATCGAATCCGTAGTTCGATATTTGGAGAGGCTATTGAGATCTCTGAGGAAGATCTCAGGATAGTGCTGCAGCTTGGGGACGATGCTGAATGTCCAACACAATTACACCCCCTGACTGTCAGAGGTTGTTTCGTGCGGGCCAAGTACGCTGGGGACATCAATGCAGGGGTGCTCAACAAGAGCAACCTGTGTCCCCAGTTCAAGTACCTTGCGCACGTACTGCTTAAGTGCTTAGCGTCTCGAAAAGGAGGTTTTGATGAGCTGCCCGACCAAATCCAGAACACATATGCTGCTCTGGTGCTAAACCATCCATTCAGCTTCTCCAAAATGATCTTCACCTACTTGGTGGAGAACATTGAGGGGAAAGGGAAGGAGGGCTTCTGCATGTACCCTCGCTTTATGCAGATGATCATAGACCAGAAACTCCCTGCCTTGCCGAAGGAGAAGGAAGACGCGGTGGTACTCGAGGTAATGGACGATACCACTTTGAGAAGGATGAAGGTTTACAGGGGGAAGCAGGTAAAGCCCCCTGTGAGGAGATTATTTGGGCATTTGGCCCGGGAAGACTACGTGGCGCCGGCTAGGCGTAAATGGCGTCATGTTGATAGTGACTCTGAAGAAGAGCAGATACAGCTCCCTGATGATGACTCCGATGATGATAGCGGAGGTGCTGGAGATGAAGGACCCACTCAACAAAGGGGTCCCACTACTGCTATTCCATCTCTAGCATCTGCCCCCACTGGATGCGGAGCGGAGACTGCTGGGTTCCACCAGGATTTCATGCCTGGTGAAGAAGAAGATGAGTCAGATAAGGAGCCGCTGACTCGGACTGTGGGAAGTAAAGTTGTTCCCACAGAACAAGGGCTCCGGGCGGTTGGTGAAGGCCTAGGTCGATCGGGAGAGAATGCTGCTGACCCCACTTATGCTCTCGATCCGCCAAGCCGTGTACTAGGGGGAGCATCCTCCTCGATAGGATCAAGGAAGAAGAGGATGGCTCAACCCCATGGCTTGAAAAGGAAGAAACGCAAAATCACTTTTATCACCACCACAGGCACCGCCACAGCCACCACCACAACCACCATTCCACCTACCACCACTACCACCCTTCTATCAACCACCACACCATTTACACCTACATCACCACCACCATCATTTATACCACCACCAATCTTCACCACTGCCACCACCCCCACTAGCCATCCTACAGTACCATCCTCTTTCTCTCCATATCCATCAGGATCACTTCTGCCTCCCAGTGGGGTAGAGGAACAACTCTCGGCACTTAACCGCATGGTGCTGAGGCTGTTAGCGGCAGACGAAGAGAAGACTGCTCAGCTGCGTTAGCTTGTAGATCTTACTGCTGCCCAAGCTCAGCAGATATCTTAGCAGGCACAACAGATGGAGATTCAACATGCAGAGATGTCCCAACTCCGAGAGCAAAATGTTCTATCAGCAAAGAAGATTGAGGAGTTAGAGACTACTAACAAGACCATCATGCTATGCCGAAAAGGATCCAAGGAAGAGCCACTTAAGATCAAGGAGGGGGATGGGGATGATAGTGATGATGATAGTGATGATGAAGATAATGATGGTGATGATGATACTGATGCTACTGGTAATGTTGGAGATGATGTTAGAGATGATGATGATGATGACTCACCTGCTGCGGGTGCCACATCTACCAGTGAAAGGAGGACCAAACAAGCACAAGATCAAGGTGCCTCCACATCAGCCCTGCTAGCAGAAGAGCCGATGCTCCAGGACAAGAGTAATGCTTAGATGTCTTATTGTTATTTAAAATCACTTGTATTTGGATCATGAGTAAAATTAATGAAATGAATGTTTATATGTAATATAAATGATTATGCCTTGACTATTAGCTAATGATTGCTGTGTTGAATGTTTAAATCAAGCAGATTCTGATTCCCAAAGAGATGAATATGACATTGCTCCCCTCCAACAGGTCAAGACTCAACTGACATTGATTCTTGATCTGCAGGGTATTGTTAGGAGATCGGTAATGTATACTCCTGAAGAAGGAGAAATCATTCACAATCTCACTGACGAGCAGATAGCCGAAATGTTCCAACTAAACGCTGATGAGATTGTGAAAGATTCTCCAACTGTGCAAACAGAAAGTGACGATGAGCTTCAGGATGTAGATGAGATTGAGATAGAAGATGTCACGGCTCAACACTATCTTAAGTACACTGACAAGGAGGGAACTGCTATTCCCAATCTGGGAGACACTCTTGTCAGTGACACTTTTGCGACTCTGGACAGGATGGAGAAAGAGTCAGAAAAGGACAAAGAGAAGGCCCAAGCCTCAGACGCCGAAGTAAACATCAAAATGGCTGAATGGGCAGCATATTTTGAAGAGATAAGAGCCCAACGCAGCGCTACAACGCCTACTGTCTACACCAAACTATATCAGGTCAAGAAACATCAAAAGGTGGCAGGCAAGATCATAGCGTGGGCACATTTTGCAGACCTCAACGTTTACCCAGTTAAACGTGAGAAGGGAATAGAGTACTTCAGATTTCCACATGAGCTGAAGACTCTTCCAGGTTTTGAGCTCAACTAGTTAGCTAAGTTAAACTTGCTATATGTTGACCCTCGTAAGATGTCAGGCTAGTTTGAAGCTGCTCTAAAGAGGGAGTACCACACCAGATGGGTCAACTTCAAACCTCAACAACCAATAAGGTACATCAGAAGATCCGAGGTTGATGCCATAACTGGTAAACCTAGAGTAGTGCTGAAGTGGAGTCCACCACGTACAATGTCTAAGATCCCACTATGTGAGATGCCAAAGGACTTCACTCCACACTTCAAATGGTGGTACTACGATTGGAGAACGGGAGAGGCCATGATAGTCTTGAACAGGAATGGCACAATGGAAACCATAAGGGTGTTTGACCCGATGTGGCTCACCAACTTGTCAGCACAAGATGTTTATACTTTATACAAGTGGCTCACCAACTTGTCAGCACAAGATGTTTATACTTTATACAAGTGGCCACTGTTCTACGACCCTCAGGATATTGTACAAGCTTTACAGTTCCAAAAGGTGATAAGACTATGTTTTGTTTTTGAGATAAACACACGATTACCAAAGAAGCTAAGTACAAAAAGTTTGAGGAAATCATGAAAGATGTTAGACAATAGATAGATCTAGGTCCAAAGGGGAGTTTGTTGATACATATATGTACCTAGATCCTGATCTGAATGTAATATGTCTTACACTTATGTAACTATTGGGTACTTAATGAAATACAAATTGTTTGGTTTAATATTTCATTAATGAGTTATTTAACACATATTGACTTAATTATATAGGTTTGTGATTGTTTGAAGTGTTATACATAATGTTAGAATATTGAATACACTCAAACTTGGTGAAGTGAAGTTCTCATGCGTCCGACTGTACCATGCGCCCCAACAGTGGTCATGCGTCCGAATGGCCATGCGACTGAGTGTCCATGTGCCTAAATAGTCCATACACCTGAACAACTTCATGCGTCTGACTCAGTCGCACGACTAAACACTCAGTAGTGCGAATGGATCAACCGCATGGCTCAATCGCACGAATGAACCATGCTAATGGTTCAGTCGCCCGAATGAGCAATCCTAACCTATAAATACCACCTAATTCGTGGAAAAACATAAGCATTGAATCCACATCAACTCCAGACGTACCCTAGCCGTCCAGAAGCCTCCAAGTTCGTACTCTAAGTTCATAGAACGCTATAGATCGATTCTCAATCGATTCTTGACGTTAGTTTCATACATTATTGTTTCTACACGCGTTCTCACTGATTGGATCGCCAATCAAATAGGATTCCGCACTATTTGGTTTGGTTTAACACGTTAATCAGTTGGTGTTTGGTCAAATACCAAATCCTAACAAGTATGATTTCCTAAATTTTCTAAATGGCTCTAGATGAAAAACACGAATAAAGCATCAAAGGTTTTATCTAACTTGTCTCAAATGATTTGAATATCATGTATGATTCCAGCTTGAATTGGTCCATGTATGGTTTAAAAGATTGAGGCTGCCCTCTGAGAAGAATTATTCCTTAGAGTTACATCTTAGGAGTTAACCCTCACAAAACACAAAAACATGTCTTAGTGCAATTTTCAGTGTTAATTCTTTTTATGTAAGTACAACGTTAGTCTATTTCAGTTTTGTGTAGTATCGGACTATGTCATGGAAGTTGATAAGGGACCTTATCATCTAAAAGGTCACGTTTGAGGTGACCACACGTGCTTTCAAGTAAAAATTGGGTCACATCTGAGGTGACAAAATGTCTTAAAAGGATCACGTCTGAGGTGATCAAAAGGTTTTAAGTTAAAATGATCATGTCTGAGATGATCAAACGTTCCTAGTGTTAAATCAACAGTTTAAAAGGGTCTAAATGTCAAATGGTCATAAAGTCAGAAAAATTTCAAGGGTGACCCATTCGCATGACTCGACCATGAGTATGGACCAATCATGCGAATGGACCATACTCATGCATTAAACAGCCGAATGGACATGAGTATGAGCCATTCACCCGAATGGCTTATCAGAATGAACCATTCAACCGAATGGGAGTGTGCGAAAGAGTAAGTCGACCGACTGAGCTTCAGTCGGACGACTGAGCTTCAGTCGGACGACTGAAGGTGATCACTGGTCAATCGCCTGATTGAGTTTCATTTGCCCGAATGAACTCAGCGAATGAGTCCAGTCGGCCGATTGAACTCAGATTCAGTATATAATAGGCCATAGTCGATCGCATTCTTCTCACCACTCCCAATCGCCCTTAAATCGCACATCATACCGTTACTCTGCCCAAATTTCCTTAGACCTGGATTATACTTCCTTCTTGATCTTCTAACGTGTGTTTGCATTTATACAGGTATAATGAGATGAAATCTCACAGAAATCAGGAGAAATGGTGCCCTAATTTGTGATGGTCGATTGAAACAAGAACCGAATCTTTAAATGACCTAATAACCTACTGAAACTAAGTAAAATGTTAAGATAAGTTTAATAGGTTATTAGTTATGAGATTGCGAGTCTAAAGAACCATTAAACCACGTTTAATTACATATAATGGTCAAGATTCGAACCTCAGTCGACCGAACAGTAGGTCATGCGACTGGTCATCTGGATGAACCCCAATCGCACGATTGAGCTGGCCGAATAGCTCAATCGGCTGAATGAATCATACGAATGAGCTCAGTCGGCCGACTAAACCAATCGCAAGATCAATCAACCGATTGAACTTAGTTGCCTATTCATTTACCCGATGAGTCCAGTCGCATGATAGGACAAGCGACTGAACACAGTCGCATGATTCATTCGCATGAATGAATAAGAATGAATTCTATCAAGTTACTTAGAACTGGTATGTGTTATGTGAGTATCTAATGTTTATGTATCTTGTGTTACTGATCGATGGCTGAGAGATGGTCTATCAATCCCAAGCATAACATCTGTGCTCATTTAGACCACACAACTCGGAATGGTGCCAAGTTTGCAGAGATCATCTCTTTTCTCAAGCGATCGAGGATACACAAAGCCATCTCTACCCCATGCACTCCCTATAGGTCTATACACCAGACCTTCTGGGAGAATGCATCTGTGGATAGATCATGAGAGCCATACAACATTAGGAGCTCCATCTTTGGTATGGATATAGAGATTACAGCTGAAGACATTCAGCGTGTACTTGGGTTGGGAGATGATGCTGGATACCCTACCAAGCTACACCCGCTAACAGTGAGAGGCTGCTTTCAGAGGATTAAGTACACTGGGGACATCAACTCAGGTGTGCTCAACAAGAGCAACCTGTGTCCCCAGTACAAGTACTTGGCACATGTCATACTGAAGTGCATTGCTTCTAGAAGGGGTGGGTTTAATAATCTTTCACACCAGATTCAGAATGCCTATATGGCATTGATGCTGAACTACCCCTTCAGCTTCTCGAGCATGATTTTTTCTTACCTTTTGGAGAATCTGGAGGCAAAGGGAATGGAGGGATTATGTATGTACCCCAGATTCTTGCAGCTGATCCTCGATGAGAAGCTGCCATCACTTCCAAAGGAGCGCCACGATGTTGGGCTCTAGAGATCATAGACAATACGACCCTGGGTCGTATGAGAGATTACCAGGGTAAGCAGGTAACGCCCCAGGTAAAGAGACTGATAGGCCATATGGCCAATAAGAGTTATGTGGCGCTAGGCAGACGTAAGTGGCGTCACGAAGACAGCGACTCTGATGATGAGCAGCTACAACTCCCAGAGCATGACTCTGATGATGATGATAGCGGGGATGTAGAGATACATTGCCCACTCGACCAATTGGCCCCACTACTGATAGTGCATCTTCTGTATCTGCCCCCACTAGAGATATAGCAGAGTCCGCTAGCTTCCACTGGGAATTTATACCTAGTGAGGAGGAAAAGGAGTCAGATGAGGAGCCACTAACCCGGACTGTGGGAAGTAAAATTGTTCCCACAGACCAGGGCTCCGAGCGGTTGGTGGATGCCCCGGCGGATTGGGAGAGACTACTACTGACCCTACATATACTCCCGATCTGCCAGGCCATGTTCTTGGGGGAGCATCCTCCTCGACAGGATCGAGGAAGAAAAGGATGGCTTAGCCCCATGGCTTGAAAAAGAAGAAGCGTAGAATCACCTTCATCACCACCATAGCCACCACCACCACAACCACCACCACTACTCCACCTACCACCTCTACAGCTACACCATCTGTCACCACATCTTTCACTCCCATACCACCACCACTTTCACCTATATTACCCCCAATCTTCACCACAGTCACCACCACCACTAGCCATCCTGCAGCACCATCTTCTTCCACCCCATATTCATTAGGATCACCTCTCCCTCCCAGTGGGGTAGAGGAATAGCTCTCAGCACTCAACCGTATGGTGCTGAGGCTGTTAGCTGTAGATGAGGAGAAGAGCACTCAAATACAATAGCTTATAGACCTGACCACTGCCCAATCTCAGCAGCTAACGCATCAGGCTCGATTGATCGATGAGCAGGCTCATTAGATGTCTCAGCTCCATGAGCAACATAACAAGAAGATAGAAGAGCTGGAGGCTACAAATAGGTCCATCCTCTTAAAGCTCAAAGGATCTAGAGACGAGCCATTAAAGATTGGAGAAGGGGATGGAGAAGAAGATACTGATGATGATGAGAGTGATGATGATGATGATGGTGATGATCACCTTGGTAATACAGATGCTGCTGATGATGATGATGACTCTTCAGCTGCAGGTGCTACATTAGCAAGCGAAAGAAGGACCAAACGTACTCAAGATCCAAGTGCCTCCACATCCAACCCGGTAGCAGAAGAGCCGATGATCCAGGACAAGAGTAATGCTTAGTTGTTTTATTGTTATTTAAAATCTTTTGTATTTGGATTATGTATGAAATTAACGAAATGCATGTTTATATGTAATGTAAATAGTTATGTTTTCGATTATTATGGTTATGTCTTGATTGATAACTAATGATTCATATATTGAATGTTTAAATCAAGCATATCCAAATTATGAAAGGGATGAACATGATATTGCTCCCCTTCAACAGATCAAGACTCAACTAACCATGATTCTTGATGTGCAAGGGATTGTCAGAAGATCAATGAGTTACACCCCTGAAGAAGGGGAAATAATTCATGATCTTATTGATGAGCAACTAGTAGAAATGTACAAGCTCAATCCTGATGAGATTGTAAAAGACGCTCCAACTGTTGAAGGAGATAGTGATGATGACCTGAAAGACATCGATGAGATAGAGATCGAGGATGTCAAGGCAGCTCACTATCCAGAGTATGCTGACAAAGAGGGAAATGTGGTCCCCAATCTGGGTGATTCCCTTGTCAGTGATACATTTGATATATTGGATCAGATAGAGCAAGAGACTGAGAAGGTTGAAGAACAAGCCCAAGCCTCAAACACCGACGTTGATATCAGAAAGGCTGAATGGGCTGCATGTTTCAAGGAGATCCGAGCACAACGCTCTGCTCCTAAACCGAATGTCTACACCAAGCTCTACCAAATGAAGAAACATCACAAGGTGTCAGGCAAGATTATTGCATGGGCTCATTTTGATGATCTTAATGTATACGCGGTAAAGAGAGAGATGGGTATCGAGTACTTTAGATTCCCGCATGATCTAAAGTCTCTACCTGGTTTTGAGCTCAACCAGCTGGCTAAACTGAAGCTATTATATAATGACCCGAGGAAGATGTCAGGCTGGTTTGAGGCTGCCCTGAAGAAAGAGTACCACACCAGATGGGTCAACTTCAAACCTCAACAACCTATGAGGTATATCAGATGTTCTGAAGTTGATCCCATAACTGGAACGCCCAACATAATGCTCAAGTGGAGTTCCCCAAGAACAATGTCAAGAATCCCTCTCAGGGAAATGCCACAGGACTTCACTCCACACTTTAAATGGTGGTACTATGATTGGAGAACAGGGGAGGCGGTCATAGTTCTGAACAGGGCAAAATGGATACTATCAGGGTATTTGACCGAATGTGGCTTACAAACTTGTCTGCTGATGATGTATACACATTATACAAGTGGCCACTATTCTATGACACGCAAGATATTGTACAAGCCCTCCAATTCCAAAATGTGAAATGACTCTGCTTTGCGTTTGAGATACACACAGGAGTCACATGAGAGGAGAAGTACAAGATGTACGAAGAGTTTATGAAGAATGTAAGACAATAGATGAATCTAGGTCCAAAGGGGAGTTTGTTGATACATATCTACCTAGATTCTGATCTGTATGTAATATGTCTTTATTGTCTTACACTTATGTAATCGTTGGGTACTTGATGAAATACATATGTTTGTTTGTTTTTATAATGTTTAATATTTTATTAATGAGTTGTTTAACGCATATTGATTTGATTATATAGGTTTGTGATTGTTTGAATTGTTATGCATAATGTTATATTGAGTACATTCAAACTTGGTGAAGTGAAGCTTTCAAGCGTCCGACTGGACCATGCGCCCCAACAGTGGTCATGCGTCCGAATGGCCATGCGACTGGGTGTCCATGCGCCTAAATAGTCCATACGCCTGAAAAACTTCATGCGACTGACTCAGTCACACGAATGAACACTCAGTCGTGCGAATAGATCAACCGCATGGCTCAATCGCACGAATGAACTATGCTCATGGTTCAGTTGCCCGAATGAGCAACCCTAACCTATAAATACCACCTAATTCATGGAAAAACATAAGCATTCAATCCACTTCGACTCCAGACGTACCCTAGCTGTCCAAAAGCCTCTAAGTTCGTACTCCAAGTTCATAGAACGCTGTAGATCGATTCCTAATCGATTCTTGATGTTAGATTCAATATGTTATTATTTCTACATGCGTTCTCACTGATTGGATCGCCACTCAAATAGGATTCCGCACTATTTGGTTTGGTTTAACACGTTAATCAGTTGGTGTTTCGTTCAAATAACAGATCCTAACAACAACATTATTTTTTTCAAATAAAATTCACCATATTTTTCAGTAATTTTTATTTTTTCAACACCTCCCACCATGACATACTTTTTATAAAAAAATCATCCACCCGTTATTTACACATACGTAAATCTAGTTATACATATATGTAAAACTAGATTTACACAAGTGTAAATCTAGTATCACACATATGTAAAATGATTTTTTAAAAGTTCAAGATTTTTTTATTTTTATTTTTATAGGGAACGAGAAAAATACTTTTGCATTTTTTATGTTAGTTTTAGTTTTATAATTTTTTATTATTTTTGTTTACGATGTTGTTATTGAAAACTAGTGGCTCACATTGGTTCCTAGAATTCTCTTAAAAAGTGAGTTCTCATTTGAACCATTCCCTATATATGATATTGGGGAGAGATGGATCACTTGAAAACCATATTACAAATGAAACCATAAAAAACATAAGTTACATATATGTTGCAAGACCATTGAAGGGTGGTCAACTTACAACACAACAACACAAAGAGGAGAGTAACTCAACTTAATCAAACAGTGAACTGGATTACCCACAAGTAAAGACACTAAGAACACAAGTAATTAAGAGACAGAACACAAGAGCAAGATACACAAGGATATGGTTTTCAAGGTTGTAGTATATTGCCTTCTCAATGTTCCATTACAAGTGTTACAAAGCATAAAGGAAAGTTACAAGAACATGAGATACTTATACTACATCCTACAGCCGGCCATACTATGAAAGCCAGCTGGATACAATTGACTAGACACAACACAAAATCAATTGTTGAGTCAAAAAGGCAGATTGCCTTTTTGACTGTGTGATTGTGACATGCCATAGCTCACATCCTTACCTATTACAAAAGGATAAAGTACATGAAGTAGAAAGTTACAGACTCAAGACTGACTGGGTAAGTAAGATTGAGATTCTTACTGTGAATCGAATATGATAATCAATTCAATGATTGAGTGGCGGAAACAAACAACCAAAGAACATTCAATGCAAGAAATATACTTATAAATGCTTTTGTATTATTTATGAAAGTTGATTTATTAAAGAGAATAAATGACAACAAAAATTCTCTATCTATTCACCAGCACCTCATGTACGAAGTTATCTATTCTATTTATAGGCAGACAAGATGCCTTTTATAAAATGACTAAACTACCCCTGAACTATTACATCAGAACTAGTCTAAGTCTTCATCCGTATCGTTGCTTGTTCATCCGCATTGACAAATGCGGAAGAACAAACTTGATCAGCATTTCTTCACTTGATCATCCGCATTAGTACGTTGGTCATCCGCATTGGCTAATGCGGATAAACAAATACTTATGCGCATTTGTTCGGTCATCCGCATTTGTCAAATGCGGATGAGCAAAGTCTTGTCCGCATTGTTTCTTGGTTTTCCGCATTTGTCAACGCAGAAGAACAAATACTTGTCCGTATTTGTTTTATGTCTTCCCCATTGACAAATGCGGAAAACAACACTAGGTTTTTCTGAGCAGGATCTTCATCCGCATTTATTCTTGGACTTGAGGGATTCCAGCAAAGCAACCATCAAATCACCTATTGAATTGGCATGTATGATCCTTTCAGGGTGCAACAATACTCCCCCTAAGGATCATACAGCCTATGTTCTTCAATGTTTGAGAGGTGATTGATGTTGTGAAGATTCTGCTGGGTCTTGTGGAGGAAGCAAAAAATGCAGCTTTTGTTGATCCATAATAGCTTTGATCATGTTGACAAAATCTGTTACTTCTGACATTCTATCCCTACTCAGCACATGTATCTTCATTTTGCTCATGTTGTAGATGGCTTCTATTAGTAACTTCTTCAGTGAAATAGGTTCCCAAATAGAAATAGTAGAAAGACCATCTCTGTGAATCAGCAAGCTCCACCCACATCCACCTCAAGTTTCACAATATTCCCAAGTTGCAAGGGTGTCTTCTTTTTCTTTCTTTTATCTCTTTTTGTATTGATACGTTCATAGGCTAATTTCAGCAACTTGATGCACTTTAGGAAGAAGTGCATATCATGTTCACCTAACTTGTTGTTGGTTTCCCTGAAATGTCTTGTATAGATATAGTGAATGTAAGATTCACCAAGCAGTCTTACTTCATATCCACTAAATAATCTTATTTTAGCACCCTCCTTTCCTCCCCACTTCCTTTCAATCACCATCTCATAGTTTGTTTATCATAATACACATTGAGATGGGTGTGGAGGAATGAGTACCAGACACCATTTTTCTTTTCAAAGCTTTTCTTGGTTTCACCTTCAACTCAGGGAACACAACTTCTCCAGCTTATATGTTCTTCTTCTTCTTAAGAGGATTAATAAAAGACTTATCTTTCCTCATGCAAATAGTCTTTAATGAAATGAAATTATCAGTCCTTCTGAACATTTTAAGTATGTTTTCAAATTCATATCCTCTAAACATAGCTGAATGATTGATCAGTTCCAGTTGAGCTAGTTCTTTCAAATCATGGATCTCCAGGGCATTTACTAGAGCTGAGTACTCAGTAAAGAATTGCACCAGCCATGAGATTCTTTTTACCATGAACATGTTCCACATGCAATCATACTTCCAGGCAATTATTTTCTTATCAACTTTGCCTTTCGGAGTAGACACCCCTCTAATTAACTCAGCAGTTGTTAATCCTTCTTGTAATTTCAACTGAGAGGGTTCTGCAAACCATTCTGGGTATTTATGGACCACAGGAGCCAACAATTCTTGATCTTTCTGATTTAGCATCATGTCTTGAGCAGATAGTATAGATCTTGGCTTCTTGTTCAAGATTCTTCTTCTACTCTCTTAAGCATATCTTTCTTTTCATTGATCATTTGTAGAGTAGTAGCCCTTAATGATTTTGTCTTCATATTCCCAATCTTTCTTCTTGTGAATCCTTGACTTGAAAGATAATCCTTTATTTCCTTATCTGACATGCTATAAGGATCAGGAAATAGTGGATTAGAAGTTGGGGTTGATTTTTTCATTGATGATAGTTTAGATAAGGAAACCTTTCTTGACAATGGTCTTTCATACACAGTTGTGGTTGATTTCTTCATAGAAGACTCTTTATGCACTAAAACATCTTTGGTGATTGCTTTTTCATACTATGTTTCTACATTTGGATCAAGTAGCTTATTCACTTTTTTCTTCTTCTTCTTTCATTCCTTCATATGTCATGCCAAAAACCTTATCTAGATCATACCCATGATGGATTAAAAACATTGCTTTTATCATTAAGTCATCAGTTTGGGCTTTTGACACCATTTCTTCCACTGGTTGTTCTGTATTCATAGGACTATCCATATGAACATCTTCATCAACATCATATCCTCCGGCTATCTCTCCTTCTTCCAATCTATGAATATAGTTGGTTTCTTCAATTGTGCCTCAGCCTTTTCATGTTCTTCCAGGAATTCTACTATTGCAGCAAGACTTCTTAGGTCATCTAGTTTGGCTTTCTTAGCTGGTTCATCTTCTTTCATTGGCCTTTTTCCTTTAGCTTTTTCTGATAAGTATTTCCTCTTTCTGGTATATGTTTGAAGAGGAGGACCAGAAGAGAATTCAGCTTGTTTCATTTCCTCAGGCAATTTTTCAGCCCCTTCTTGTATGTCTTCTTGATCATCATCCCCTTTTTCTTTTTCTTGTTCATTCTTTTCCTGTTCTTTTTCCCATATTTCCCTTATCATTTCTTTTTGTTCATCTGACATAGCCACAACAGGTACAATCTGCATGCTCAACTCTTTCTCCAATGGAACTGGAGATTTGGGAATGACTACAATAGGTTCAGAAGTGGTCTTTTGGTCTGCAACAAAGTCCTAAAAATCTTCATCTATTGTGAATTCTTCTGAAGAAAAACTATCCATAGCACTGATCAATTCTTCAAATTCATTTTTCTCTGTCTGAGTGGCCTCTGATTGCCCAGAATAAATCACCATTCTAGGCTTTGTTCCTCATTATTTGGTTGGCTTTCATCTTCTTCTTGTTCATCATCATCATAAGTAGATTGTTTCTCATTAACAATAACCTTTTCTTCATCATTTTTAGTTTCTCCAGCCACATCACTTCTTTGAATTTCAAGCAACAACTCAAGTTCAGAGATCCTTTTAGATTGAGTTTCAACTTGACTTTGGAGATTTGATATGATTTCAGCTTGTTCTTCAATAATATTCTCTTGTTCTTCCATTGCTATGGTTTGAATGGCAAGAGTATCAACATGGCCACTTACTTCTTCTCTTGAATAATTGAGTGCAGCTTTTAAGTTTTCAATTTCTTTCTCTTTCTCCTTCTTTTCAGTTTCATGTGTGGGCAGAGGTTGGTATGGTGATGTTGGTGATTGATGAGATGGTAGTATTGGTGATTGATGAGGTGGTGATGTTGGTTGTGCTGATGGTTGTAGTGTTGGCAGTGGTGATGGTTGTGGTGTTGTTTGTGGTGTTGGTAGTGGTGATGATTGTGGTGATGGTTGTGGTGATGGTTGTGCAGCAGCTTGTTCTTGTCCTTGAACTTCTTGATTATCTGCTGAATCATCCATGGAAGAAGAGGTGAGTGAGCCCCACTGTAAAAGTTTCTTGGATCCCTCTTCTTAATGTATTTGTAAGATCTTGCATCATAATGAGGAATATCAAGCATTGGTCCCTCATTAGCAATATCAGGGAATGATTCATTGATCAGGCACTAAATAAATATTGGATACATCAAGAACTTGTATCTTCTCTCTTCTTGAATGTTTGAAATCAGGCCATGGAGAACATAGGTAGACATATTGAATGGCATGTTAGTGCAGAGAGCACAGATTGCTGAGGATGTGGTGACTGGAATATCATTCTATCCGGTCTTTCTCTTTGATAGGCAGTGCTGAAACATATGAATTAGGAATCTCCAAGGTAGATCAACTAATTCTTTAACAATTTGTTTAACTTCATATCCTCCTTCATAACCAATCTCAGTAAAGAATGTGGTTATTTCATCATCATCCAGCTCTAAAGGTGCATTAGCATCATCACCAAAGTGCAAGCATCTTCTAACTTGGTTTTCAGTGATGCTTAGAGTATGATCATTGTTAATTCTTCCAACTAGAGTTCTAGCACCATCTTCTTCAATAACTTCAGCTGAGTTCCAGAAAGATCGTATGAAGTTCTCATAGATAGTTGGTCTAACAGTGATAGCATAAGCTACCTTTGTAGTAAAGATGAATCTAATGATATCTCTAAGTGCCTCAGCTTCTGGTACATCAGGGTTTAAATAACCACTGACGATATAGGGCTTGATCCATGAAAGATTTGCCATATGATCTGCATACAAGACATGTGTGTCAGTTTTAATGAAAACTCATGAGTGACATTTATCAATTTGACATTAAATGGTCACAGATGAACTTTTGACATTACTATGTCATTGTTGTTACATCAAATGGTGAATTGTTGTTAAACAATCAAAGTTTCTATGATTGGACACTTTATTAGATGTTATTTCATTGTTTTGTTACACATTTTCTTTGTTCATCATGCTCTGTTTCTACACCAAACATGACTATGAAGATTTTCATGATGAGTAAAATTTCTATTGATTTGCATGTTCATTGAAGTCGAAAAGGTGTATCATATTAAATCAATAGCTTGAGTTTTTGTGTTCTTCATTATCATTTGGTTCATTGTTTGATTTAGGTTTAACAGTCCGAAAGTTGGGACTTGACGAAATTTTTGGAAATTTCACCTTGTTTTTTGATGCAACTGTTGGTTAAGAATCAATGACAAGAACAGGTTGAGTGGAATCAGACAAAAATCTTTGGTTGTTTATGATGAAGATGATCGATGTGGGTGTACTGTGTATTTGCGCTCGTCTCACTATGAAGTCTCTCAAATTTAAAAAGTATTAAATGACCCCTTTAAATTCCTTAAATAGTCAAATAATGCATTTTGAAAGATTTTACAAGTTCAAGAGCAAGTTCGGTCACCACTGTAGCAAATGCGGAATTGTAAATTTTTGACGTTTGGCCATCCGCATTTGTTAACTATAGCAAATGCGGAAGACAAAATTTGGACTTTGACTACCCGCATTTAATCACTGTTGCAAATGCGGAAGTTTTGTTACTTTTGTTTTATTCTATCCGCATTTGTTCACTATTGTAAATTCGGAAGAACTAAGTTCGTAAGCATTTATTTACTGTAACAAATGTGGTTGACATAACTTATTCAGCATTGCTCACTGTAGCAAATACGGTTGAATAAAATTTATCAGCATTTTCTCACTGTAGCAAATGCGATAGAATAAAACCCACATTTATTTTATCATCCTTTATTCACAAGAGATTCATCATTTAATTAATTCTGCTTGATCATGCATGAGCATTGAAGGTGTATCCACAAATGCGGATAGGTAAAACAAATGCGGAAGGGTAGATTTCATCCGCATTGACAAATGCGGTTGAACACTTTAAAAGTTTATCCGCATTGACTAATGCGGTTGAACACTTGAAAATTATTTTATCCGCATTGACAAATGTGGTAGAATAATTCTTGTACCGAAAAGGTTTTAACACTTTGAAATTTCATGTATACTTGTAACACACTAATACAATAGAGTAAAATCATTGTCCGCATTAGTTACACTTGAAAATTTGTTGTTACCCGCACTGGTTATATGCATGGGTTACCTTCACCGCATTAACCAATGCACTTACCTACATTAACTTTTGAACTTAATCATAAGTTAATGTGATTGAATTAATTATTCATCTTATGAAGACTTGTCCTTGATTGATTTTTCTTATGAAGTTGACTGTTGAAGTTGTCAATTCTTGCTTGGATTGACTTGTATGTCACAAGTGATACAAGTTTCCCAATTTTGACTGATCTTGGACTTTTCATGCTTCTAAGAATCTACATAAGCTGAGATATAATGGTATGACTTTTTTCAACAACACCAAAATTCTTTTTGTTTTGTTTTGAAAGTAAGTTAATCTATCAAAAGAAAATTAAATTACTCCCCCTAAAGTTTATATCCTTATTTGGATGGAAACTTTAAAGATTAAAAACTTTTTGGATTTTATTATGCTTATTAATAATGAAGAGAATTATCTCTTTTGTTGGGATCATATTAGTCTTACATTACACATGTGCATCCTTTATGATTAAATGTACATGTTTATGAACTTGAAGATTGAAGGTATGTTTGTCCTCATAAATTCATACCAGGTTGATATTTTGATGCAAATGATTTTTATTATGTTTTGGTTGATTTAATTATTTAATGTGTACCTCACACACACAAGCATGGAATGATCAACCATCCTTATACAATGCATGGTAGAACTTTTTCACAACTTTTCATACCAGGTTACTTAAGTTATGAGAACTCATTTTCACTGATCCTCATTGGGATTCTTTTACTTTGATCCTTTTCATGGTGATCCTTATTGGGATTCTTTTCACTTCACGTTGGAAGGTGATCCATGATGGGATTCTATGTTCATTCACTTGGAATGTATTGCTTTTGTAGATTCATCCAATTTGGATGTGTTCCTCATTGGAAATCTTTTGGATCAGGGCATCTACACTATGTACATGTTTCATCAAGTCTTTGCTCAGCAAACAAAGATGAAACTGATGTAGGTGAAAGAGATTCATAAAGTATCATTACTTGGTGAGCTTAGGTTACTACACACACATGCACTCAGATAAGCCAATACATACCTGTACTCTGTGATGAGTGTTTTACTATTAAATAAGATTTTAATTCATCACTACATGTATATTTTCTTCCAACATATCTGGTAAGTCATGACAGTCTTGCAATTTTTGAAATTAAGCACAGTGAATGATATAGTGACTGTAACTATATCATTTCCCAAGATTCTTTTCTTCATCAAAATTGATTTCTTTTTGTGTTTTTCTCATGTTTTTAATGTTTTTGATGCTTTTCATGGTTTTACTCAAGGTTAATCATGCCAATTGACTGAACTAGGAATTCAAACCTACTAGCTTCAAATGCCTTGGTAAATAAATCAGCTAATTGATTTTTGTTGGTACTTGAATCAATTGATTAAACCTTTTTCAGCTTAGTCTCTCAAAAAGTGATATCTAATTTCAATATGTTTAGTTTTAGAGTGCTGCACTGGATTATTAGTTATGAAAACAGCTGCTGTGTTGTGAATGTAAATTTGCGTGTGCAAGAAGTTAAAACCATAATCAAGCATCTGGTTTTGAATCCAGAGTACTTGAGAGCAACAAATTCATGCTGCAATATACTCAGCTTCAGCTGTGGACACTGATACATTGATCTGTTTCTTGCATCAAGATACTAGTCTGGGACCAAGAAATTGACAACCATTAGAGGTAGATTTTCTGTTGAAGTTGCATCCTCCATAATCACTGTCTGTGAAGGCATAAAGATTAAATTCTACTTCCTTTGGATACCATAACCCAAGAGCTGGTTTTCCCTTTAGATATCTGAATATCCTCTTCACTGCATTCACATGTGATTCTTTTGGATCAGCTTGATATCTGGCACAAACACAAACACCAAACATAATGTCAGGCCTACTGGCTGTTAGATATATAAGTGAACCGATCATTGATCGATAGTGAGTCTGATCCATTGATTTGCCTTTTGGGTCAGGTCCAATCTTCACTTTGGTATCCACAGGAGTTCTGATAGACTGACAGTCAGCAAAATGGAATTTCTTCAACATGGTTTCCACGTATTTTGATTATTTGATGAAGATTCCATCTGCTGTCTGTTGGACTTGCACCAATAGAAAGAACGTGAGTTCCCCCATAGCACTCATTTGAAATTTTGAGTGCATAAGATCTTCAAATTCTTTGCAGAGTTGCTTGTTATAGAGCCAAATATAATGTCATCCACATAGATCTGGACTAACAAAATATCTTTTCCTCTTTTTCTTCTGAAGAGAGTCTGATCAATCTTTCCTCATTCATATCCATGTTCAAGAAGAAAGGATGATAGAGTCTCAAACCATTTTCTTGGTGCTTGATGAAGACCATACAGAGCTTTGTCAAGCTTGTAAAATCTGTGAGGGAAATCTGGATCTTCAAAGCCAGATGGTTGACTCACATAGATCTCCTCAGCAATCTTTCCATACAGGAAGGCACACTTTACATCCATTTGATAAATAGTAAATTTCATGAATGCAGAATATGCAAGAAAGATTTTGATTGCTTCTAGTCTGGTATCAGGTGCGAACACTTCGTCATAGTCGATTCCTTCTTCTTGAGTGTATCCCTATGCCACTAGTCTTGCTTTGTTTCTAATGACGATCCCTCTATCATCAGTCTTGTTCCTGTACAGCCATCTGGTACCGATAGGGTATTATCCTTCGGGAAGATCTACCAGTTGCCATACTTCTTGCTTCTTGAATTGGAGAAATTCTTCCTGCATTGCTTCAATCCAGCTATTGTCTTGAAGTGCCTCTTTGATGTTCTTGGGTACTGTTTGACACAAAAAACATGAGAACAAACAGATGTTTGCAATACTGGATTTGCTTCTTGTCACCTTCTCATTAAGATCACCAGTAATGGTTTCAACTTGATGATTCTTGTGTATTCTTGTGGTTGGAATGGTGTCACCAACAATAGTTACATCAAGATTGGAAACATTCAGTTCATTATGGTTAGAGGCACTTTCATCTGGTACTGTTGTTGAATTATGAAGATTGTCAAAGTCTGTTTCAGTTCCTACTACATCTTCAGCAGCACTGAGATTGCTTGCATCATTTGATGTCCCTTGTGTTTCAACTGGAGGAGTAGCCTGTTTATGATTTCTGATCTTATTTGACAAGTCATCTGAGTGAGATGGTACTAGGCTTGGACCTCCTTCAGACGAAACACTAAGGTTTTGTGACAGTTGTCTGATGGGATCAGCTTGAAGATGAACATCTTCATTCATGTTTTCATCAAATGTAGGAGGCATCAATGGAAAATTATCTCTTTTCTCTACAGCTGACGAAGTATCACTTGAATGTATATTTCCTGCACTAGACAAGTGAAATCGGTCAAATGATTTTGTAAACGTGTCAATATCAAACAACCAGGACCATTTGTAGATTTAGAAAATGAATGTTCCTTGAATTGAACATTTGTTGATTCATCAATAATGTTTAATCTAGGATTAAACACTTTGTAAGCCTTTGAAACAGAAGAATAACCTACAAAGAATCCTTTATCAGACTTGGATGAAAACTTTCCCAAATAGTCTCAGGTGTTTAATATTGAAACAAGACTACCAAATGATTTAAGAAATCCAATGAATGGTTTTCTATGAGAAGCATTTAATAGGAAGTCATGTTGTTTTCTTTGACAAGCAGAGTTCGATTCTGTACAAAGCATGATGTATTAATCGCCTCTGCCCAGAAGGTTATTGGTAGTTTAGCATCAGCCAGCATTGTTCTTGCTGCTTCAATCAGTGTTCTATTTCTCCTTTCAGCTATCTCATTTTGTTGAGGAGTTTTAGCTGCACTGAATTGATGAGCAATGCCTTTTGTTGCACAAAAAGAACTCATACTGTCATTTTTGAATTCAGTACCATTATCACTTCTTATTATTTTGACCTTAAGGTCAAGTTGATTTTGAATTTTAGTGATAAATTCTTGTATGATTTGGGATGCCTTGTTTTTATGAAGTAAGAAGAAAACCCATTTGAATCGTGAAAAGTCATCAGTGATCACTAAACAATACTCTTTCTTTCCAATACTCATTACATGAGTTGGACCAAACAGATCCATGTGAAGTAACTTCAATGGAGTGTTGTTAGTGTTCACCAACTTCATTTTGTGCGACGATTTGTGTTGTTTTCCTTTGAGCCACGCAGAACAGTGATCAATAAATAAAATTCTTTTTGAGGAAGACCAATGACATGGTTTCCTTTGACTAACTTGTTCATATTTTTAAAGTTTGTGTGCCCCAAACATCTATGCCAAAGCTGTGACTCATCAAATGATGCTTTTGACAAAAGACATGTTTCTTCTTTAGGTGATGCAGAACATAGGTTTAAGACATATGTATTGTTCTTCCTTGGGGTCTTTAAGACAACCCATTCCTCAGGGATCTAAAATCTAGGTTTCAGAATATAGCAATGAGTGTCTATAAAGTGCGTGGAATATTTCTTGTCACAGATCTGAGACACACTAAGCAGATTGAAATTTAGTTGTTCACAATAGTTCACTCTATCAAAGCTCACCATCCCGTTTGTCACAGATCCTTCGCCTGTAATTCTACCACCTTGTGAATCTCCACCAAATGCCACAGTAGTTCCTTGTACATGCTTGAAGTCATGAAGGAGGGAATGATCTCCAGTCATGTGTCTGGAGCATCCACTGTCCACATACCATAAGCTATTGGACCTGTGTGGATGAACCTGCAACCAAAAAGAGATAATTAGAATAAGGAACCCAAGCCATGATGGTCTTGGGTTTCCCGTTCCTATCCATGATAGTGACCTCTTGGTATTTCCCTCTAAATTGTGGTTTAGTTGGAGGTGTCCTGGGAGATTTTTGGTAATAATTGGGTTGAGTCATCTCATCAACATCTACTGAGGATTCAGATGAGTAATGAAATCATTGGTCTCTGTTTCTTTGTAGAAATTTAGCCCGTTTTATCAAAAGTATGTTTTTGTTTTGGAAGGTCAATTTTGTATTTCATTGTGAGTTGTTTTCTTTGTCCCTTCCTTAACTCCTTCAAATTATTCCTATCATTTATTGATCTAGGTGTCCTAGATTGAGTATTGTGAAAATGATGTCTGATAGAATACGTCACAGTGGACGTTTTTGAGATGGGCTTGTGTTGGGGAATTCTCAAACACTTATGATTTGAAGTAACAATCAGATGTATTATGATTGTTCATGACACAGATTAAACAATACTTGTTGAAATAGCAGTTTTTGGTGGAGTGATTGTTCATATCACAGATAGAGCAATATTGATTAAAAAAGAATTTATCTGTCTTGTGATTGAACATTTCACAAATATCACAATACATTTGTTTGTTTCTTGAATTAGTTTTTACCTTGTGTGACTCAACTGATATTTTCTTTTGCTAAATCACTTTCTTTTCTTTAGGTGATGAATCAGAATCAGCCCTTTTAGTAGTTGCTTCATAACACTACCTTTATTTAATTGTCTGGGTTGATTCTGTTTCTTCAACCCATTTCTTACTTCTTTCTCAAACTGGTCAACATGTTCCTTGTTGTAGATATCAAACCAAACTCCCTATCTTAATCTTGAAGACTGAGGGTCTGATAATGTTTTATGTGTTGAACTCAGTGTTATTATTTGTTTCTTTTGTAGTAAAACCTTTTCTGATTTGCTTGAATTTATTGGAGATATGATCTTATTATCAGAACTACTCTCAGTAGTGGGTTTCACTGTCTTCACATATTTCTTTTTACCTTGTAAAACAAATGGTATGAATTTTATAAAGGGTACAATTGCTTTTACATGGCTTGATGGTTTTATGACACTCACTGTCTTGTCTAAACACTCTTTAATATTGATTGGGTGACCTAACTTGATTTTATCCTCATTGGTTTCAATATAAACATCAAGTTTGTTTTGAGGATTGGTCACTTGTTTTACTATAGATTTAGGTTCCATAGTTTTAGTGTCAATTTCTTCAATGAGTGAGACAAATTCTAGCATGACAGTGTAGTTGTCATTGTATGGTGGAGGACATGAATTATACCCAATCCCTGACATGTCCTTTGGATCCTTTTGAGAATCAAGCATCTCTTGCAGCTTGACTGAAGACATTTGAAACTTTTCAAGTTTCACTTCAGTCAGTGAATGCTCAGCCTTAGATTGAGCTAAATTTCGGTAAGGAGCTTATTCTCAGCTGCAAGAGTGTACTTTTCACCATGTAGTTTTTCTATGTCAGAGATAAGAGATTTGATTTTGATTTCAAAGCTTTTTATTTCTCTCTCATCATCTCTGACTTTACCTTTTCTTCCTTAATTTTATCAGCCAGTTTGTGGTTATGCTCCCTATAACCTTGCAATTCAATAATACATTTTTCATTACAAAGGTCAGATTTTACCTTAGTAGGCATGGAGATGAACCATTGTTGATGTGAGCCATAAGAGCATGATTATGAAATTGAGGCTTGACTTCCTCAGCATACATGCTCCAGTAACATACTCCATCTTGCTTTATCACGAGAGCACTAGTAGAAGACTGACTGCTTCCATGAGCTTGATTTGTCGGTTGGGGTGGATTCTGATATGATTGGTATTGATGATACTGCTGCTGTTGGTTGTTGGAGTGAAAGCTTGAGTTAGGCTGTGAGGATGACTAGCCTTAAGAGTTCCTTTTATAGTTGTTTCTCTTGGGGGCATTGCACTCTTTGGAGAAGTGACCAGCCATGCCACAATTAAAGCATTTCACCTTGGATTTATCACATCCAAGTTTTGTATTTTCATTTAGGCTTAGCTTTCTGCCTTTTCTAAAGAATTTCTTGGCTCTCATGGCAATCATGGCCATTTGCCATTGTAGATGCATTTCTTCCGCATCATCAGGATCCATTTCCTCCAGATCTTCCTGATTTAGATGAGTAGAAGTGAGTCTTCCTCCTAAGTATACTTTAAAGCTTGCAACAAAGGCATTGTAAGTTGCCTTTTGTTCTTCTAATCTTATTATCTTCAGGAGTGGTTTGGGTAGCAGCAGTGAATCTGGAAGTTTGAGGAGCAGCAGTGACTCTGGATGTTTGAGAAGATGTTGATGGATGATTGATTGGTGGGGTTGCAATGAATCCAGTGTTGTTCATTTGATCTCTTGATGAGATGAAGTCATCCTACTCAGTGATGAAGGCATTTTCCACAGAATGAGATTCTGATGGAAATTTGTAGGCCTCAATCACTCTTGGTCCAACAAGATTTCAGCTTCTTTCATCAAGTTCTAATGCTTCTATTTTGGCTTTCATGATATCCAAAGTAGTACTCTCAAGACCAAGAGTATTTTTCAACATAGTTACATTCTGTTTCCAGCTTTCACGGAGGCTGTGAAGCATCTTTTTGTTTAATTCTTTGATCTTGTAGGTGACTCCCATGATATCAAAATCATTTACCAACTGTACAAATCTATGTAGTTGTTTGCATATGGACTCTCCCTTGGTGTGGTGGAATGTTTCATACTAATTAACAAGCTTATCCTTGTTAATTTCAACTACCTCACTGCTTCCTTCACACATGATTTTCAGTGCATCCAATACAATGTTTGCAGTACCATACTTCTCTAATCTTTTCAGCACATCCATCTTGAGTGCTTGAGTTAGAATGGAGTAGGCTTTGAGGTCAATCTTGTTTTTCTTGTAGTCTTGATCATCTAGAGTTAGATCTTCAATGGGTATTCTAGCAGTTCTGTAAATTGCAGCTTGATCTGCAGACAGAGTGACAGGGATGTGTGGCCCCTTGCATATTGAGATCTAGAAATCAGGATCTACACCTGTGATGTAATTCCTAAACCTGATTTTCCATTGTTTAAACTCAGATTTATGTTTAAACATAGGAGGTTTAGGTGTATGACCAAGTTCTGAGTAACTGTTAGAATCCATTTTAACTAAGTGTTTAACTACTGGTATAAATATAGATTTAGATGATTTTTAGGATTGTTTAGTCCAACTTGTCCACACAATTCAAACGGATTTCAGAACCAAATCTGTGATTGGATTGAGATTCTTGTTGTTGTGAATATTTTGGTGAGAGAGTGTTGACAGGAGTATTTTTTGTAGTTTACTAACTAGAGATGATGATATACTCTACTAGAAACTTGATTACCAGATCAATCGAATTCTATTCAGTTCTTCCGTAGATCTGAAAGAGAACCGAGAGCCAAAGCTCTGATACCAATTGACTGGGTAAGTAAGATTGAGATTCTTACTGTGAATAGAATATGATAATCAAGTCAATGATTGAGTGGCGGAAACAAAGAATCAAAGAACATTCAATGCAAGAAATATACTCATAAATGCTTTTGTATTATTTATGAAAGTTGATTGATTACAGAGAATAAATGACAACAAAAATTCTCTATCTATTCACCGTCACCTCATGTACGAGGTTATCTATTCTAATAGCCAGACAAGATGCCTTTTACAAAATGACTAAACTACCCCTGAACTATTACATCAGAACTAGTCTAAGTCCTCATCCGCATATTTGTGTGTTCATCCGCATTGACAAATGCGGATGAGCAAACTTGATCAGCATTTCTTCACTTGATCATCCGCATTAGTATGTTGGTCACCTGCATTGGTTAATGCGGATGAACAAATACTTATGAACATTTGTTCGATCATCTGCATTTGTCAAATGCGGATGAGCAAAGTCTGGTCCGCATTGTTTCTTGGTCTTCCGCATTTGTCAATGCAGAAGAACAAATACTTGTCCGTATTTGTTTTATGTCTTCTGCATTGACAAATGCGGAAAACAACATATGGTTTTTCTGAGCAGGATCTTCATCCGCATGTATTCATGGACTTGAGGTATCCATCAAAGCAACCATCAAATCACCCATTGAATTGGCATGTATGATCCTTTCAGGGTGCAACAAAGACCTCAATGTACAGTTACCAAAAGCATGGACCTTTTCACCAACTGATGTAAGTTGGTGACTTTACAGAGTTGCAGCGGAAAAGGGTCTAGCTTTATGAAAAGTACATCAGATAAAGCATGCAGTTAAAAAGTCTTAGGAAGAAATCTGTCTTCAAGAGTTAAGCTTCGGAAGACTTTGTCTCTAAAGCTTTGGGAGACTTCGTCATTGAAGCTTCGGAAGACTTCATCTTTGGTTTCGGAAGATAGGGGTCTTGGCTTCGGAAGATTTCACACTTAGAATATTTTTGTTGCTTGTGTGTAACTTTCGAAGCATTCTTCTTCAGTAGTTGTGCAGAATGCATGCAAAAAGACTTTAAGTGTTTGGTTGCTTCAGCATCTTCATATAATCTCTACAAACTCCCCCTATGATAATGCTACCAAAACACCTTTAAGACTTCAGATATCAACAGTCCTTATCAGGATGATGAGCACCCCTTTCTTCATAAGATGATCTGGATCCTTCAGACTACCAAAGTGTCTTCTCATGTCAAAGAGACCATGAAAAGGCAACTGAAACATGTCTTGCCAAGTGTAGACATTCCTAATGCCATGATCTCTAATGACATGCCACCTTTTTGAATTTGTAGTGTATGTCCCGGACAAGATGGGTCTTTCTGATGCTAGAAGAGCTATTGGAATGGGAGATGATGGAGCATCCTCTGGCTGCACATCCTCAGGATGTTCTGACTCATCCTGAGGTTCAGAAAAGGATGCAGTCTTCTTATTCTTTGGCTTTGGTTTTGAAGCCATCCTTTTATTTCTTTTTATCACTTTTAACAGAGAAGACTAGCTTGCAACACCAGATTGATCTTCAATGTCCTTTTTAGTTGGGTCTTCCTCTCTCACAGGTTCAGAGGGAGAGGGAGGTTGACACTGCTGTGGATCAGAAGATGAAGCTTTCTGAGAATCAGCAGGAGGTCCGGGTTATGTTGTCTCTGGTTGCTCAACCTTAACCTCCACTTCAGGTGGAGCTTGACTTGGAGGGGAGTGTAAGTCAATCAGCTCTCCATTCCTTATCTTCTTCTTGATCACCCTGATATGCACATCCATAGTGGATAGAGACATGGGGCCAAGTCTCCTTCTGGAGAACCCATACAGCTTCAAGAAGCTCATCATCCTCTGCCTGACTACAGATTTGTTCATACTCTTTTGGATGATGGCTCTTGACTTAGTAGCTTCTTCCCTTAGCTTTCTTTTGGTTGTCTTTCTTTCCTTGACTAACTCAAGTTCGAGTTGTTTGAGATACTCAAATTCAATATAGTCAAAGGATAAGGGAAGAAGTGATTCTTCCTCATAGAGGCCTGTGGCACTTAGGTAGTTGATCATCTTGCTCCTTTTTTCTTCTTTATCTACCTGAGGTTCTTGTTGAACCAAATCCTCATATGCAGAACTTTCTTGAACTGGGGAGAGAGTAGGCATATTCTTGTATAGTCTTTTCTTTCTTCTGTCTTCTTTGATTTGTACTAGTAGCTCTGCATCTTCTGCCTCTTTCTTCTCCTTTGACCTTTCCAAGTCAACCAGTTCATTCAGTTCATCCAAGGGGAGAGAAATGGCATTGTTTATGTCATAGTTCCTTGTCTGCAGATAGTT
The DNA here is from genome assembly GCA_025506515.1 of Flaveria trinervia. NCBI lineage: Eukaryota > Viridiplantae > Streptophyta > Magnoliopsida > Asterales > Asteraceae > Flaveria > Flaveria trinervia. The sequence goes on from CM046446.1 coordinate 16,579,088, forward strand.
TATCCTGACTGCTCTTAACTCATCATTTTGAGTATCTGGTCTGGGGGCAGCCCGAATAGCAGACTCCATAAGTCTTGCAGACTCAGAAAAGGAACTTTCTCCCCTTAAAATTCCTTTTCCTCTCTCTCTCTCCTCCTCAATCTCCTCAGATGTCATCTTTCTTTTCCCTTTGTCACTAACAGACCTTTATGACTCAGGGTGGAGAGATCTTTGGCCTTCATTGCTCGATGTAGCTTCTGAGCTGTAGCCAGAGAGAGGTTGAGAAGCACCTTCACCAGCAAGTGTCTCAAAAAGGGAATTGATCTCTGCAGCAGTTGTTGGTGATAAGACATGGCTCTCAGGTTTTCTCACTGGTCCTTTAGTTAAGGTTTCCCCTATGAAACTAATCTTAGGGTCTGCCTCAACATCCAGTTGACCGATGACATTGCCTGATTGCCATAGTCTTCTTCTAAGGATGAACTCTGTAGTGAACCGGTCTTGGATTCTTTGAGCCAACTTGTTAGCTTGTCTTGATTGGCTTGGATTGACAAGTGGCATGCTGACTAAATCCAGACTTTCATAGAAGTTCAAGGTGTGAAAGTTGAAGATCTCTTGTTGCCCTTGAACTCTAATGATGATAAGGGCTTTCCTGTTACCATCATACCTCCACCCAATGATGTGATTTGAAGATGGTGGAGATGACATGGCCCTTGGTAACCCTTCCTCAAACAGACTCTGTATTAAGGAGACTATAGAGTCCATATCAATATGAACTTGAGGAAGTTGCTGAGTATGTATAATTGCAAGTGAGGACGGTGAGTCCTTAGTGCCCATACTCTCTGAAGAACTCACAAGTTCTGTGATTGCAATGACTTTCTCCCCCTTTTTGGTAGCATCACCCACTTGCATAGGTGAGCCAGGAGTTAGGTCAATCACATCCATAGGTTCTTGTGTTCCTGGTTGAGCTCTTCTTAAAGGTCTCCCAGCTAGTTTGTCCTTAAGATATGAAATCTCAAGTTGCTGATCATTAACCCTATTTTGCAAGGTAGTCACTTGAGATTCAAGGTGACTAACCTTGGAGACTAAATAGGTGCATGTTTTAGACAGTTTTTGCACCTTTAGTCTTAGATTCCCCTCATCTTCATCAGAAGAATCATTGGGGGATGAGAAGATTAGACCAGAGTCCTCTCTCTCACCACCAGCTTCGAGTTCTTGGTTATTGGTTTTCCTATGCTCACTGGCAACCTCAGTTGAGATGCTAGTGGGCTGAGTTGCCATGGTTGAGGTCGTAATGATGTAATCACTTTCAAAAGTGAGAGCCTCTTCCATATGGACATCCTAAACATGTTCAGGAGTGTCCACCTCAACAGCAGGTGACTGATGTGGGCTAGAACTTGGAGCCTCAGAAGCACTCATCTCTCTTTGAGTAGGGGAAAAGAAGAGAGAATCATGGTACTCACTAAAACCTAGATCTTCATCAGTGTAGAAGTCAAGGTTGGGAATGGGTTGGTTGAGATCTAAAGGCTGGGGATGGTAACTATCCCCTGAAGGTTGATCACTTGAGTGTTGAGACTCAGAGTGATGGCTTAAGGCAGTTTGGCTTATGAGCTCATCAGGCTGAGCATGAGGAACCTCAGCACTGATCATTGAAGTAATAGGAGTGGTCTGCTCCTCAGGAGAAATGGGATCTCCAGTGTCCACTTCTTCCTGTATAGGTGAGTGTAAAGGGGCCTCCACAGACTGAATAGTCTGAGTAGGGGTTCGTTTCAATTTTCTTTGGTAGGTGAGGGTGATTTGAGGCTGTTAGGTGGTTGGAATGTAGAAGGTGTGGGTTCAACACTAGCTGGTGCTACTAGGTTGTCACCTTGAGCAATGAGCTCTAACATTTTTAGGACCATGGCTGTTTCTACCCCAGAGAAGCCAATAATGGGCTTTCTCAAGATTTTAAAGATGTTTGGCTTCATCTGTCCCAATTTAAGAATATTACATGTTCCCCTTAACTGTGAGCCCAGTTCACAGTTAAGAATGTACTGGACATATCTAGGAAACATATAATACTCTAAGGAGTCTAAGTTTGCAAGCAGATTAGTATAAACAAACTGAGAATACCTAAACTTGACCCCCTAAACCATCCCATGGACAATGAAGGAGAGATCCTCAGGAATCTGGTCCCATCCACCATGCTTGTTTGATAAGCTATGGATAACCACTTGGAGCAGGAATATCCATTGGGATGAGACCTTCCCTTTCCTAAAGGTCTTGATAGAGTAGTCTCCCTCATAGCCCATCTGCATGAAGGAATGGTTAACAGCATCCTTTGGGAAGAACACCTCACCTTCTTCATCATCCAGCTGAACATGCATGTTGATGGTGCCCGGAGTGATGAAGACTGTTCTCCCTTGCACTATGGCAGATAGTGCCTTCTCCCCATCCATTACGACCTCTTGGCAGGTCTTCCAGAATTCTAGTAAATGATCCTCATAAAGTAGAGGATCAATGGTTAGGTAGGTGGAGTAGTTCGACAGAGCTAAGAAACGGGAAACCTTTGAGAAATGAGGATCTTTCTCAGAGTTTAACAGAGTAACCTGGTTATGTTGCCTGTGTAACTGAGGCTCTGATACCAAATGCAGGACCATTTAAGGGTGGTCAACTTACAACACAACAACACAAAGAGGAGAGTAACTCAACTCAATCAAATAGTGAACTGGATTAACCACAAGTAAAGACACTAAGAACACAAGTAATTAAGAGACAGAACACAAGAGCATGATACACAAGGATATGGTTTTCAAGGTTGTAGTATATTGCCTTCTTAATGTTCCATTACAAGTGTTACAAAGCATAAAGTAAAGTTACAAGAACATGAGATACTTATACTACATCCTACAGCCGGCCATACTATGAAAGCCAACTAGATACAATTGACTAGACACAACACAAAATCAATAGTAGAGTCAAAAATGCAGATTGCCTTTTTGACTTTGTGACTATGACATGCCATAGCTCACGTCCTTATCTATTACAAAAAGGATAAAGTACAGGAAGTAGAAAGTTATAGACTCAAGACCTCAATGTACAGTTACCAAAAGCATGGACCTTTTCACCACCCATGTAAGTTGGTGACTTTACAGAGTTGCAGCGGAAAGGTGTCCAGCTTTATGAAAGTACATCAGATAAAGCATGTAGTTAAAAAGTCTTCGGAAGAAATCTGTCTTCAAGAGTTAAGCTTCGGAAGACTTTGTCTCTGAAGCTTCGGAAGACTTCATCTTTGGCTTCGGAAGATATTGTTCTTGGCTTCGGAAGATTTCACACATAGAATATTTCTGTTGCTTGTGTGAAACTTCCGAAGCATTCTTCTTCAGTACTTGTGCAGCATGCATGCAGAAAGACTTTAAGTGTTTGGTTGCTTCAGCCACTTCATATAATCTCTACATATGGAAGTATGTATTCAAAGTGTAAAACCATGTGTTACGTATGTGTAGGGGTTATGTATATGTAAGTACATGTTATCAACTGTAAAGTAAAAGTCATGTACATGTAACTCACATAAGTTACGTATCTGTAAATCATTTTGTTATCATCATCGTTCATTCAAGTTTAAATTAAAATTGATGACCTCAAAAAAGGTTGAATTTACTCAAATATACTTTAAAAATTAGATCAATCGTAATTATGATTCAATAATGGTGATTTTCACGGCTTTTAATTATAAACATGGTTTGTAGGATAGGGTTTTATCACTAAACGATTGTTTTTCACTCAATCTAACTTAAACACACTCGGTTAGATGATGCAGAGTCCCTCTAAGAGTTGATAATAATATATTAAGTAACTAAGAACACAAGAAGATAATTTTCAAGTCACTTGTATATATTACTTCTCAAGTCAAAGTATTACAAGACTTTTACAAGCATGTTACATGAGTTACAATGAGAAACTTGTATACTATCACCTATAATCGGATATACTTTGATACCAGTTTGAAACCTATGACTAAAGCAAATACTACAATACTAAAGATAAGGTATTTTAGATAAAGTATTATCTAAGATAAGGTAGTCATTACATGTCCACGGCTTACCTTTTGTCACCAACTAAAGTTGGCAACTATACTAACCGATAAAAAGTGAATTGTGGAATAAAGTATGGTTAACTACATGGGTGTGAAAAAGGGTCATGCGGTATATTAGAGATTTGCAGCAGAGTGTCAGAAGGACCATACTTATGTCCACTGGTTCATAGTAGGTTCCTTCGAAGGTTAAGTGGCTTTGGAAAACTTGTTCTTCCGAAGCCACTTATACTTCAGAAGAGGCTACTTCTTTCGAGGCTTAAGGCTTTCTTCAGATCTTCATATTCGGAAGTCATTGTCTTGGTTTCTTCTAAGTCTTGAACTTGGAAAGAGAGAAGACTTTGTCTTCGGAAGTTGGAGTTTTCCTTCGGAATGTTCTTCAGACATAATCTTCAGATGTTCTGACTTTGCCTTCGGAAGAACTCCATTTGCCTTTGGAAGTTCTTTGCTGAGGTTCGGAAGACCTTTATTAGTTGTACCAAAGTTGTCTAAGTGTTTGATTTTAGTTGCACCAGCCTTTTTAGATCCAACAAACTCCCCCTAGGATGATGCTACCAAAAGCTCACTTATTCCTACTTCTCAGAACGTTCAGCACCAGGGACATAAGATGTTTATCTGTTTCTTTGTTCTTCTCTGAAGTGGTGTTGGGAAGTTTGTATAAATCATTCGTGGACAGAAGATCCAATCTGTCACTCTGAATGATATGCACTGTTTGATATGACCCCCTTAAGAGAGTTAGTTAACTGGAGTTGTAGTCATACTCCCATCGAACTATTGACTCAAGTTCATGACGTTCAACCATTTAAAGAAAGGCTTTGCCTTTATTTGTTGATCCTTCCCTTTCATCCTTCTCTCTCAGCTTCAACACTTCTTTAATCTTGGTCCTAGCAGTTAGCTCAGCCAGATGAAGACTGGTCAGATGATTTTTGAGGTGAGCAGCTATCTTAGAGTTGGAAGGGCTGAAGAATGGCTTCTCTGCTAACTTAGCAATGTTAAACTTGCTTAAGTATAGTAGGGATGAGACATTGACCTTGTTTATCACACCATTCTCTCTCTCATAACAAAGTTGTGAGAAGAGTCTTCAAACCTCCACTGGATGATCTTCTTTCTTGGCATAAGGGGCTAACTTGGTACTATATCCCTTTTCTTTGCATCTAGCAGAGTCACCAGGCTTCTTCTTAGCTTCTTCTCTTCTTCATTTAGTGTATCGGAGTTCAGGCCAAGGAGCTTAACAACTTGGTCCAATGTTCCTCTAGGTAGATCAAGGAATTGATCTCTAGTGAGGGAACACGAGGAGCCGTCAACATAGGTTAACTTGACAGATCAATCCTCACAAGAGATGTCGCTCAAGGTTGTACATTTAGTGAGCTTGATCTTGATCTCCTTAAATTCCTCCAAGGAGAGATGTTTGGAAGGCTGAGGGGACAGTTTGGGTAGTTGTTGGGTAGGTAGTGGTGTTTGGGTTCTAGGAAGTGTTTCGGGTTTGAGGATGGGTAGTTGAGGTGGTTATGGTGAGGAAGTAGATATGGAAGATGGTGTGGGTTCACGACTGAATGGTTCAAAGGTAGGTTCGGTTTTTAATGGGAAAGGGAAAGAGATTAGTTCAGGTTGAGGTTTAGGTTGAGGTGTTGGTTTGAAGGTCATCCCATGTCCCCTTCTATACATCTCTTTTCTTTTCCCTGAGCGAATGTTAGCCGTGATGTCGTTGACATGTCACTACAGGGTCTTCTCAAACTAGGACCCACCTGCCTCCCAAAGAAGCCATGAGCCCTTAGATAATCCTTCATCTAGGCTTTATCACCTATTTTCCTGACAACAGCGAGTCCAGCTTCTTCCTCCTCCTTCTTCTTCTCCCTTAATATTTCCTTTGTAGCTTTTTTCTCTCTTTCTCTATTTGACCTGGATCCTTCTTCAAAATCCAAAAGGTCATATCATTGTTATGAGGAGTCAATTCCTCTAGAGAGAATCCTCTAGAGCTCAGGAATTCCTTTCGCTCCTTAGCTGCAGATCAACCTCTCTTTTCTTTCTCTCCCTTTCTTCCTCTAAGGCTAACCTTGTTGCCTCCTTATTTTGTTCAATTTGCAGCATGGTTGCCTTCTCTAACTCAATTAACTCCTCTAATGATAGCTGGAACACATCTACATTAAGGTTCCAAGATTGATCAACCTGCCAATGATTTCCACTTTCCTTCTATTGTTGATAGCCTCTTGGTTGGCTATAGCTGCTTTACTACTTGAAACTAGCAACTTCCTAGTTGGGAGTCTACCTTTTCTTTTTAGCTTCTCTAACCTTTCTTCCTCTAGAAGCTCTTCCGCAGTCATTTTCCACTTCCCTTTGGTGTCTTCGAAAGTTCTAGACTTTGGAGGTTCTTGAGTAGAGGTTTCAGGTTGGGAGGTGGAGATTTGAGCATGTGTTAATGATGTTATTTGAGTGAGGGGTTGGTTGAGAAAATCCTTACTGTTCACCTCGGATGCTAGTTCTAGAATTGTATCTGTGATAACCAGATCCTCGGATAAAGAAAAATAACCCTTTCGCAGCTTCCATCTCAGCTTCGAAAGATTGAAATGGTTCTTCTGAGGCTTTGACTTCAACTTCAGAAGTCTATGGCAATGCACTTTTTGTCCCAACTGTTTTAGTTGTTGGGCCATCAGTCTTTATTTCCCTTTCAAAATCAATCTCAGGTTCCATGTAGACCTTAGGTTGACTAACTTCTTGGACAGTAGTAGAAGATGCATTCAACCTTTGAAGCACTTTAGCTCCAAAGTATGCCATAGCAACGTTAGGGCTTGGCTGTTCAATGAAAGATCCAATCAGGAACTTGGAAAAGAAACTATTTAGATCTTGAAGCATCCTTTGATCCATTTGAAGAATAGTTAGAGGAGGCTCACGGAAAATTGTTTCTTGTTGAGCGAGGTATCTTGAAGTTAAGATTGTTAAATCTAGTCTCTGTGGTTCCTCTGATGTTTGTCTCTGAACACTCTCCCCGTTTTTGGTAGCATCATCCTAAGAGCTTGATGAGCTAGAGGAAGAAGTCAAGGAGACCTGAATGGGTACATGCCTAACAGATCTCTCAATCTATTTCTCAGCTAGTTTAGCCTTGAGACTTTCAATATCAAGTTATTGGTGGCAGACCTCCCTTATCTTCTTTTGAAGAATCATGGGGAGATGAGGTAACATACCTTGTATGTTCACCCTCACCACCAAATGTGGTTTCTAGGCACCCTGGTTTCCCCTACCTAATGATGTTTCTTTTAGAGTCATCAATGGGCACGGTTGCCGTAGATTCATTCTTAGAAATGTTACCACTATCATGAGGATGCAATGAGGCTCCTTTAATAGTGGCAGCTGAATCTACATGAGTCATCTCCACATAAGTGGGACTCACCTCAGTTTGGGCCTGCTGATCGGGCTAGAGATAAGAGGTCTCTCTAGGCTCTGTTGATCCTTGAGAGGGTGTTGTGGATCAACTTCATTGCCTTGAAAGGACATAATCTATTCATCAGTTGTCAATATGGATAGGAGTACTCATGAAGTTGAATCCATGTTATAACATTTGATTTTGAATCCACAGCAGTTGAGCACAACAACTAGCAGTAGCAATGTATTCAGCTTTAGTAGTTGATGTTGAAACACAGGATTGCTTCTTGCATTGCCATGAGATCATCCTTCCACCAAGAAATTGACATCCTCCTGATGTGGATTTCTTGTTCATGTTGCAACCATAATAGTCACTATCAGAATAGCCATAGAGATTGAAATTGTTATTCCTTGGATACCAGAGACCTATTTTAAGTACTCATTTGAGGTATCTAAGGATTCTCTTGGCAGCAACTAGGTGAGACACCTTTGGAGCAACCTAATATCTTGCACAAATGCATGTTGCAAACATGATATCAGGTCTACTTGCTATGAGATACATTAGAAACCTAATGATTGCCCTATACTGATATTCATCAATATCCTCCCCCTCAGAGTCAGGACAAAGATTATGGTTTCTAGGTATAGGAGTCTTTGCTCGCTTACAATCTTTCATATCAAATCTCTCCAATATGTTAGATACATATTTAGATTGATTGATAAAGAACCCTTCCTTCATCTTCTTTACCTGCATTCTAAGGAAAAAGTTCATTTTTCCATGGAACTTATCTCAAATTTTCTCTTCATGATGCTCTCAATGTCTCTACGCATTTGGTCACTTCAAGAACCAAATATAATGTCATCAACATAGACTTCGAAAAGCAAAATGTCTTTCCTAGACTTCTTTATGAATAAAGTCTTATCAATGGTACCTCTGATATAACCATTCTTTAGGAGAAATTGAGACAAATTCTCATACCACAGTCTAGGTGCTTGGTGCACCCCATAGAGAGTTTTATCCAATTTCCACACATAGTTAGGGTGCTATGGGTCTTCAAATACCAGAGGCTAGCATACGTAAACTTACTTATCTATATCCCCATATAGAAAGACATACTTGATATCAAGTTGGTAGACAGTAAAGTTCTTGGATGTAGCATAAGCAAGAAAGACTCTCACTGCCTCAAGTCTTGCTACTGGAGCAAAGACATCGGTGTAATCAATTCCTTCCTCTTAAGTGTATCCTTGACCTACTAGTTTTGCCTTATTCTTGATGATCAAGCCGCTATCATCTCTCTGTTTCTGAAAACCCATTTGGTGCCTATTGGTGCTTGACCGAATGCTAGCAGACATAGGTTCCAAACCTTTTGTCTTTTGAATTGAAGCAACTCCTCTTGCATTGATTCAACCCAACTATTATTTTTCAAGGCTTCCTCTATTTTCTTGGGTTCCATCTGAGATAAAAAGCATGAGTACATGCAGACATTCCCATTTTAAGATTGTCTCACTGTTCTCACACCTTCAGAGACATCTCCAATTATGTTCTTAGCTTGATGAGTGTAGTGAATTTTAATCCTTGGGATCACATCCAATTGTAGAGATAGATCTAGTTTGGACATGTTTGGCTCAGGAAGTTGAAAACTTGGATCAGATATTGTTTCAAACTCACTTAATGAGGACTGATTGAGTGAATAAGAAACATTATCATTATCAGCTGGTTGTTAAGCAGTATTAACAGTTTCCTGTTCCTTCAGAATACTACTTCACCAGATGAGTGTTGAGGCTCACTAGGCTAACAACTTGTTGAAGCTCCACTATCTCTTGAGATAGTAATACTATCAGATTTGACATTAGTGAGAGCTTGATCTTCAGCTGCTCTTGGAGAACTTGGAATAGGTCTGGGTAACTCAAATAGTTGGTCATTATCATAATCACTTTGGGTACATGTTCCAGCTGAAACATTCTCACAAGAAGATTTATAATATTTTGAAAATAATTCTAAATCAAAGATATGATTAGGGCCATTTTCCCTAACACAAGGAGTGTGCTCATTGACAACAATGTTGGATGATTCCACAAATTGTTGATTTTTAATGTTGTATGCTCTATAAGCAATAGAGTTGGAGGAATATCCAACAAAGATAGCATCATCTGAGTTTTCAACAAATTTTGACAAATTGTCATTTGTGTTAAGTATGGTACACCTGCTACCAAATGACCTTAGAAAGCTAATGAACGATAGCCTCTTGTTCCATAGCTCATAAGGGGTTTTTCCATGTGGCTTAACTATGAGAATATTATTCTGCACATAGCATGCAGTGCTAACTACCTCTGCCCAGGATGTTAGAGGTAGCTTTGAATCAACTAACATAGTTCGAGAAGCCTCAATAGGTGTCATGTTCCTCCTCTCAGCTACACCATTTTGTTGAGGAGTTCTAGGGGCACTATATTATTTGGCAATCCTTTTTGAGTTACAAAATGATTCAAGAACTTTATTTTTAAACTCAGTCCCTTGATCACTTCTAATTATTTTAACCTTATGATCAATTTGATTTTCATTTTAAGAATAAAAGATTTTAACATTTCAGCAGTTTCATCTTTAGTTCTTAAAAAAATACCCATGTGAATCTAGTAAAATCATCAATGATCATAAGGAAATATGATTTCCTTCCAATGCTTTTTATACTTGTGTGAACAAAAATATCCATGTGCAATAAGTACAATGGAGTGGAGACAGAGTTAACAACTTTGGATTTATGAGATACTCTATGTTGCTTTCCTTTCAGACATACAATATAGTTATCTTTACAGAAAAATTCTTTTTTAGGCAAACCATGTACCAAGTTATTTTTAACCAATTTATTCATGGTTTTAAAATTGACATGACACATTCGTTTATGCCATAGTGTTGACTCATCACCATCAGCTTTGGAAACAAAGCATAATACTTCAGCCAGTAGGGAAACATTGTTCATATCCAGCTTGTACATATTCCCATTCCTAGGAGATCTAATAAGCACCAATGCGAAAGAATTGTCATCCCTGGTTTGAGGATAATGCACTCTTGTTTTGTGAAAAGCATTTGATGCTTTTAATCACAAAACTAAGAAACACTTAGAAGATTGTGTTCAAGCTGTTTGACAAAGTGAACTTTGTCAACTTTTTACTTGTCATTGGATACACTTTCTCTGCCAGAAATGTATCCTCCAGCCTCACGTCCAAATTGAACATGGCCTCCATCAAAATGTTGAAATTGTTGAAGGAGAGATCTATTCCCTGCCATATGCTTGATGCATCCACCGTCTATATTCCACACATTGTTATTTTTGTCATATGGATGTCCCTGCACCTAAGGTGAAGAAAGTTAGTTTATATTGGAAACCCAAGCCTTGTTGGTCTTGGGGTTTTTCAATGATGAGGATCTTATTGAACCAAAAGTTATGCATGGGGGTTCAATGAGAGTTCGTGAAGAAGAGGTTTGGGCTGCAGCATGTTCTTTGATTTTCCATTCCATCCTTTGGTTGATCTTTGTAGATGAGCTTATCGAAGCTTGAGCAGCATGGCATTCTTCCAAGCTTCTTTCTTTTCGGATGATACCTTCACCACCTTTTCTTCCGAAGTAGTCTTCTTCTTGAAAGGTTTCAAGGGAACTTTCTTATTCTTCTGAGTTTTCTTGGCTTTATCTTCTGAAGCCATTTTCCCTTCGAAAGAAGGAGTTTCTTTTGAAAGCAACCTTGCTTCTGAGACAAGCTTTCCCTTTGTCATCACGTGAACCATTGATAAGGTTCAAATGTGAATCCATCTCTTACTCCTTCTTTCTTAACATTGTTTGTATAATGATTGCTAGCAGGATTGTAGTAACAATCTTTTGTCATATGGTTCTGCAAACCACACATTATGCATTCAATGTTAATCTTTTGGGAACTTGAGGACTGTTGTTTCTTGATTTTCTTGTCTTCCTTAACAGTCTTTCCCTTTTTCTTTTGATCCTTTTGTTAAATGGGTGTGTTGGTACTACACCCTTTTCCAAAATCAGAGTTTCCAACCACTTCGAATCCTGATGAGACAAATACACCCTTTTGTTTTGGGTCTATCTTTAGCTTGGACTCAACCATTTTCTTGGTAGTTTTTCTGGCTGCCTTAGCTCGGCTTCTTCTGGCTTGGTGGTTAGAGGTTGATCATCACTGGTGAGAGGGGTTTGGATTACCTGGTTCTTCCCTGTGATGGTCTCCATAGTTGCATCACTCTTTGACTCATGAGAATTTGGGTTAGCAGATGGAACCTCTTGCTCTTCAGTCCCACACTTTGGTTGTCTGATAGACTCATAAGAATATGGTGGAGCGATTTCATTGGTTCCCATCCCACCTTTGTTTTGGTAGAAAAGTTTTGAGTGAGAGGATGATACAATAATGGCGTGGAGGTTTTGCTCAGAGAAAGCATGCTTCTTGGCTTCAGCCTCAGCTGTGACAAGCTGGGCTTGAGCCTTAGTCAATTTGGACATTAAATCCTTGATTTGAGTCTTGAAGTTTGTGTGTTCATGTTTTTACAAGGACACGGTTTCTCTAACTCCTTAATTTTTTTTGGTAGTCTGATTTAGCTCGTATAAAATCAAATTTTAGGATATTTAAAGACTCAATATCGGATTTAATTTCCATTTTGTAGTCCTGATATAACTTAACTTTAGCAATATAAGCTAGAGTACAGAGGTGTTCATATACCTTGCTGTCGTTAGTTCCAGCCATCAATGCTTGAGCAGGAGTCATATGTTGTACCATGAATCTCCAGTCAACTTGTTAAGCCATAATTGTTGTTTCAGTTGACTTCCTAGGGGATTTAGGTGTAGAGAGATGTGTGGAAGCATGTGAAGTTCCTGGATTTGACTTGGGAGCCTTACATTCCCTAGAAAAGTGACCAAGTTGGTTACAATATAACATTTAGCCTTTGTCTTGTCAAATCCAAACTTGTTGTTAGTTGGGTTCTTGGGAAACTGCCTTCTAGTTCTTTTGAAGAACTTTTTTGCTCGGTAAGTTAACAGAGCCATTTGTTAGATAATGTCCACATATTCTACATCATCTGGCTCAAACATTCTAGATCATCAAAGCAATACTGAAAGTAACTGGAATGTCCACTTCCTGACGAATAAGAAGAAAGGATGAATATGAATGTAATGAATCGTGAGTACTGAAAGGACAAATTGATATAAAACAGGGACAAAATAGCAATTTAATAAAGAAAATGACGGTTTTATCCTGGTAGTAACAAACATTATCTAGGCATTTGTATGGAATGGTTGTTTTGGTGATTTTTTTGAAACATGGGTACTGAAACTGTAAAAACAAAAACGACATAAAACCAAGGACCAAAAAGCAAAAATGCATGAATATTTAATGAAACTCTAGAAACACTCTTATATATACATCACACACACTGCTTTAGCTTCTGTGTTTCCCCACAATACCACAATATCGTTGGACGTCAATGTTGGTGCAATTCATTGTCATTGCGGTGAAGAGATCAACAATCCTATAGTCGACAACCATCGGTTCGACCCACCTTAAACTTAGGTCCCTATGTATGGTTTGCTTGTGCTGGTTTCTACGACGCAAACCACCAACGTGCTAACGGGGTGTTCCGGTGACATACCGCATTACACTGATCTTTGTTTTTTCACGATGCAAGGTTCTCATGTTAAGAAAAGGTGTCGTTAAGTTTTCTATTCATTACGTACGTAGGAGTTAAGGTTATAGATTCTAACCATTTTACTCTTGTAGCATAAATATCTTTTTTTCTACTTGAACTTATAGTTGTGTGATATATTATTATTCGAAATGAATCAAGCCATTGATAATGTTATGCTTTCGAAAAAATTATTTTTCTTTGAACTCATTGTTGTATGTTCCGATATGAGTAATTTATCTTAGACGCTCAAATAGAACCTAGTGTGCCTATTTCAAACTACATTTGAATTGGACATGTACTTTATTTGATGTGAATACCCAAGCATATTGTTTACACATGTTAAAAGACACACCTAAGCGTGCTGAAAGACGCACCTGCACGTGCTGATATATGCGCCTACATGTGTTGAAAGACACACCATTTTACTATGAAACATTCTGAAAGATACACACATTGTTTACTGTTACTTGAATGATATGACACACACCAGCTGAATCAGGAGGCAGTGGCGGTTTCTTGGCATTTACTAACGAAGTTGCTATCGATTAGGGTTCCGACGACGATGAAGGGTTTTTATGCCTGCTATAAGTTATGGTGATTGTGGTGTGTTTTGGGTATTTTGAAATGTTCATGCGAGGTGGCTGGGCAGTGGCAGTGCGTGGTTGTAGAGTTGTTCCCGTTACCATTTTTTGACGTTTAGACTATGCGGAACACACGTGGACTATTTCCAAGTAGATGGATTATAGTTTTTTCAACATTTCAAATACTTTCATCTTTTTAACATGAGAACAACCGCACCAAAAATATCATTACCGTTACGTTGCCATTATTAATAAAATTGGCACTTGGAATCAGTTTTTATGGTTTTTTTCAATTTTATGCACAACTTTAATTTTTGGGTTACATCATCCTAAGTAGCAGTTATGAAACGAGTTGTGTTCAAATAGTATATTTTTCTGTCGTAATAGTGGTATTATAAGAACCGGTGTCAATATTGGTTTTGAGTTATTGGTTTTGAGTTACAACATATGGGACCGATTTTGTAATGAACTGATTTGTGTTTATAATATTTTTGTTATAGTATCTCTATCATTGGGGTCGGTGTTGGTATGCTAACTACGAGCAAAGTCACGTCGCGTAAGATAAGGAAAGCGACCAAACACCCCTGTGCGTGGTGCATGAGAAAAGACTAGTTTGAATAAAAAATTAAGAGGCTTAGTTGAATTTTCTATATGTAAGATCTAACATGACTTTTAAATTAAGGGCATTTAAACTAAGTCACTAAAATCGTCTCAGGTTACTACATTTTGCAGTTAGCCTTATTCGGCTTGGGTTGCTACAATAAGTCAACAATTGTTCCCCAAATGTTTTTTTTGGTACAAAACAACACCATCGTGGTCTTCATGCAGAGTTGTACCTATATATGAAAATTATGAAATTTAGTCAATTTAATAATAGTTATTAGATCACGGTAAAGTGTTATGTTGGTTGTATTAGCTTATTAACTTGAAAGTGTCCTGCAACTTCTAAGTTATTATTTTTGTTGCTTTGTTGTGAAGTAAATTTTAGGGTTTTGTTTTGTAGCAAATTTGTCGGAATTTCCGGAAAAAACATTACTGTCGGAAACTTGTTGGGTTTCTGACAATTATATATTGTTGTTAGAAACTTTCAATTTTCTAGTAGTGTTTGTTTATGAACCATCAATGGACAATGGTCATAGAAGAAGTGAGCAAAGGGGTGATTATTGATGGTGTTGACATGAGAAACTAAAAATTAGACATGCAAGATGCGATACATTTGCAAACTTTATACACGTTATAATTGTAACATCAACATGATTAAGCACAAACAACATAAAAAATTGCAATGGCTATGATGTAAAAAAACTAAATCATAGATAGAAAAGAGTATTATTCGTTGTAAATAGAACCTTAACATTGAATCGACAAACTCATTAAGGAAGTTATTAACAAAGAAACAAGGAAAAAATGAAAAAAAATCAAAGAAAACCCTAAAAGTTAAAGAGGGAGGGGGTTGAAGGTCAAACCAGCATGGGAGAATTGGGGAGTTTATGGTGCTCAGCAACACCACTTTTGTGTTATGAATTTAAGTGCATAAATAATTAGACGGTGAGGAGCAATAGTAAAGTGACATGTGACTAGCCGGAGGAAACCCACCGATCTTTGTGTGATAGGATAATGTGGCATGAAGTGGTGGCTTGCTATGGTTTAAGAGGTAGCTAAAGATGTTGACAATGTTGGACGCCAGAAGGGATGGCCGTCGATAGAGGTGGTGGTTTAGAACATCTTGTAACTTTTATGTTATGAAAATATCACACTTGATTATGAAAAATCAATAACTAACTATGACATGTTTTAGTTGTTAAATTATTAGAATATTGAGTAGTCTACGTCAATGAACACTTTGCCATAAAATAAAAAGAAAGTTGGGTCACCAAGAGATGTGAATTGCCACTACGCCCCTTCCATCCTATCCCCACTAGCACATGACATGCCGATACTGCTTCACACTTGCCTAATTTCATTATACTCACTAGTTTAAATTACAAAATGGGCCAAACTATTCTAATGTAATTTGTGAATTTAGAAAATTATTGTATTTGTCAACTTTACAAACGTGCTGCTTTTTTAAGGGATGTTATTGTCCGTTCAAAGGATATAATTACAAACGTGTATTAATTTTTATTTATTAATTTTTGTTTTTTAATTATTACGTATATATAATTTTAATTATATTTTATATTAAAATATTATACTCGAACTATTCGTGTTTATTACTAATTATAACCGTATAATGAATTCTTTCAGTCTATCAATCGATTTATCTATCAATCTAAAAAAACTAAAATATATGTGACACAATTGTAAAACTCATCATACTAATTTTCTCATTTCTATATATTATTAATAATAATATTAAATATACTAATAGTATTATTCATACCATTTTCAAATTAATAAATATATAACTTAATAATTAAAAACCTATATTTTTTTATTAAAAGCATACTTTTTAAAAATAATAGTTTTATAAAACACAGAATACAACGAACTATTTTTTTAATTCATTTTTCTTAAAATAATTGTGTAAAAATCACAGTTAGTTATAAAATAAAAGTTTAAGAAAAGTGCATCATTGTTTGTTTACTTAAAGTATCTATTTATACGTAATTATATCATATTTTATCTTCAGGTATGATTTTGTAATACATAATTTTTTATTACTAATTATTATTTAAAATTTTATTTATTAAATTCGTTTAACATACGGAGATTAACCTAGTTTCATTTATACTGACTAGTTTAAATTTCAAAATGGTTCAAACTATCGTAATGTAATTTGTGAATATAAAAAAATTATTGTATTTGTCACTTTACAAGCATGCTGCTTTTTTTAAAAGGATGTAAAAATATCTACTTTGATAGATAAGAAGGGGGAAGTTCGAAAAAAATACATATATCTAAGTAGTTTTCATAATATTTATATGATCATTTAACTTGTAAAAGTGAATGTGAATCTTTTTTCGTATTCCTTGTCACATATTTAACATGTTTATATTATTTACATAATATTCTTTTAACATTATTCTTTTCAAATAAATAGGTTTAATTATATGAAAAAAGTTTACGATAGAAATTTTATATATTTTAAGTACTCTTAGGAATTAGTGAATTTGATATATTTGATTAAATTAACTAAAAAATGCCATTATAATTATATTATAATACATATTAAAAATGCATGTTGGCTACCCTCACAATTTTATTGTTCATCAGGTTTACCTATCATACCTATTTTTCTTAAATACTTCTGATAGTGAATTATATTATTTCTTTATTGAGATGAATAAAAGATACCATAAGCAAAGCCAGCATAAATGATTGAATGTGAGGTCATGAGTTTGATTCTTGTTGTTACATTTTCTTTCTTCTGTCCTTTATTTATACCCATGAACACACATACAATATATCAAAAATACTATTTCACAGACTTAACAAATACCACTGAAAGTCTTCCAAAATGATACAGTAATGTGAAGACTTTATCAAAGGGTAATGCTAAAAAATATCTACAAAGTTGTTAACTAAAATCATGACCAAGGGTTAGTAGTTATCGTTAAAATTCTTTTTATATTCATAATATTATAGCAGTCAGGTTAAGTAAATTTTGCAAGGTACATATTTTTTTAAACCAAAAGTATATTAAAAACCACATATAAGACGTAAGATATCCACTACGTAAAAGAGATAAAGTTGTAAAACAATAGTTTATTTATATCTTTTAATTCTCTCTTTATTTTTATCTTCTCACATAATTTTTTTTATTTATAAAAATAGCACATATGCATATTGGGTATGT